>OX578134.1:106410176-106820176 GCA_951213105.1 Amaurobius ferox
GTCCTTCAATTGATATCAAGTTCCACAATGTACCACCTCGGAACTTACCCATTCTCCTAGAGGGGCTGATGATGTTATGAATACAAAATTTGTATCGCAGTTTTTTTTCACTATAATGATTAAAACTGTTAAGCTTCGAACTATAAATAACTCCTTTCATGCATATTTTGTCATACTGTGCAATGTTAAAAAAATATAAAATTTCGAAGTTTTCTCTCAAATTTAAAAAAAAAATTCTACTTTGTTTTTGTTTAGTGAAAATCCAGTAATATTTGTGACGGCTATCGTGTGCACAAGAAATCGACCACAGACAGACAGGTAGATGGACATTACTCTAAAAGTTGTCAAAATGTGTTCAGAAATTTCTGAAATATATATTGGCATCAAAACCTTGAAATCCAAAATTTTCTTGAAAAATTTCTCTAGACTATATAGTATGGGACAGTAATAAGTGTTATCTCAGCGAATTTCCGATTGAAGTTAAATTTCAGAGAACAACTTATAATTTTTAAGTTATTATAAGTTTCAAAACGTGAAAATTTATTTTCTAAATTTACGAATTTAGAAAGCAGCAAATGTAATAGAATAATTAAATGATATATTTCTTGATTTTAATAAATTCCCTTCCAGCCATTAATCCATTTGAAATAGAAATGCATCGTGAATAGAGAGATAAAGTTTATTTGACATTTAGACTATGATACTCTCATATTGCCTATGTTTGACTTTACTCCTCGCAATTTTGACTCCTGAGGGGATTCTGGAATTAATATATCAACGTTTTGCTTATACAATTATACGTTTGTTACACTCTCAGCAACGAGATATGCTTTAACAATGTAGTTCATTGTTCCATTGTTGGGATCTGCTGGAAGTTTGTAAAGCTGTTTTAATTGTTAAATGAAATATATTTAAGTTATCTCAATTGCAAATGGTTATGGACGCACTTGAAAAGTCTCCGCGGTTATGACCAGCGGTCACAGCGGAGAAAAATATGACCAGAGCCGTTATGACTAGGGCGTTTGAAAACTAGATCATAACCGCTTGGTATGAACCAAATAGTAGAGGTTATAACCTGCCGGTTATGACCGCTACCGTTTGAAAACTCGCTTCGGTCATGATCCGGTTTTAACCAGAATGACCAAAATATTCCCCCGGTCATCATGGTTATGTAGTCACATTGGCTCTAAAGACTTGTTTTGCTGGGAATGATGTCTGGAACCGATTAGAATAGCCACAGATAACGCCGCTATCTTTTTTTGTCCTATTGAGTAACCTTATAATTGACAAACAACCTTAACATAGCTGGTTATAAACGGGATGACCGGTTGGCTGACTTTTCAAAAGTGCCCCATGTGATCATCTTAAATGGCAAAACTTAATTCATCCTCATTACAATAATGTTTTATGCCTTAACAGTGGATTTTATACACGTTACCACATTAACAACTGATTTTACTCATTTTTTTTAAAGGAATCATTGCAGACTAATGAACAATTATACTTTTAAAATCACAGAGATTTTAATTATTAATGAGTACATTGCTTGGTATTTTGAAGACACTTCATATTTGTAAGTGCATTTATAACCAAGAAAACTAATTTAAATAGATTTAATTCAATCTTAAGTGGTGAAAATTGAAAGTATTATGCAACTCGGGTAACTATGCGTTTGGTAAACTTGGGTGCTATGCGTTTGGGTGACTATGCGTTTGGTAAATTGCAGATTTTCTGCTGATCATACTTTCTGAAAATTATTAGGGATCCTATGTTGCATTTACACATGTTGAACTGTAATATTTAACACGTGAATAACATTTTATTGCTTTCTTTGCAGTAGATTCAAAGAAAAAGTATTGTGATGGGGTCAAATATAGAACACTCGATGAATTTATACTTTTTGTTAAAGCATCCCTAAATACGAACTCTTTTTGCAACCAATTTTTATAACCGATACAATCGGATTTTAAGTAATGTATGGGTTAATTTGTGATTCTGTGGACATAATAATTCCTAAACACATTGAGAAAATCAGAGAAAATATTGTACGATTATTTTAATCAATAAACTTTAAATAGGCTATAGTTTTGGAAAGAAGAAAAGAGGGAAGAAAAAGTACTCAGTTTTATTTTCGAAAATAATAAAATATTAAAAACATATATTTTTAAGATTATTACAGAAATATAGTCATTTAAGCTTTTTTATTTAAAAAAAAATTACCCTTAAATAATGTTATCATTCACCGTTTTCAAGATACTGCAAGTTTTTGATCTAATATGAAAAAACTAAATAATAATTATCTTCAGTATTTTCGAATGAATGTTTATGTTTATGCAGTACGCTTAAGCATAAACAAATGGATATCATTTTTTAAGATTTATTACGAAGCGTTTTAGTGATATTCTTATTCTTCTGTAAAGTATATATTTGGACGGTTGGGAAGTGCCACCCAATTTAGATAGGAACTCATTGAGGGCGGCATCCACAAGGGTCGTACCTTCCTTCCCCTACCACTAACCTATCGGAAGTACTTACAGACCCACATATTTAATGTGCTTGTTCTCCGCGTGAGCTCGTGGACTGTCTGAGCAGAGCCAGGTATCCATTATAGTGATGTTAAAAGTGTTACTTTTCCACACCAAGAGGAACATTTCTCGATAGAACCAAGCGAATTTCCCGAAATTTGATATGTATTTTGAAATCGCCAATTCAAAATATTCTTATAGCCTATTACCAGAGAGACTGGATTTTAAGAATGGTCTAATTTAATTATTGCTTCTCAATAATATCTAAATTTGCAAATCTGCAGTAAAATTTGTGTATGGGAAATACCTATATTGTTTCGTATAAATTATATAAATGCCCCCTTTCGAGTAAGTGCAAATGTATAACATGTGCATTAAATAAATCTAAGTAATCAGATAATAAAATCACAGCGAATAATTGGAGAACGTAGTATATGGCCATAATAGAATTTTGGGGATTTAATTATATAGTAATAGGCACTTTTACAATAAATTGGATTTGAAGGGTATACAGATAATAGCTGATACGCTTACAGTTGATCCGTATTTTAACACAGTCAACAGCATTACGTAAGTATACACATTATTCAATGTGCACTGGAATTTGATTGCATCAAGCAAGAGTTAATTTACTATTTCAAACATTTGTTTAATGTTGTGGATGTTATGTTATATTCGAGCTAATATCAACAATAACATAAAATATTAAATATCGTTCAAACTGCTGTTTGGAACAATTGAAAAAATAATACTTTGTCAGAATAACTACCTAAAAGGCTGGTTAAAAGCATAAACCGGTTTCAGAGGTAAAGTACAGACTCTTTTCCAAGATAACGTGAGAGTTAGAAAACCAGAAACAATGCAAGCAAACGCGAGTCTGTCAATAAATAGTTGTATCAAATGACCCAAGAAAAAATCGGTCTAAGAGGAAAGTTAGAGAAAACAAATGTATAAACTTTGATGGAAGAAAAAATGTATGTAATTTATTTTCAGATGAATCTGTCTCTTCTGATAAAACGATCTACGACGGAGTATTAATGATTGTGTACCACCCAGTTGATAAAAGCAAACTGGGATGGAAACAATGGAATCAACGCCCAGTTGATGCAGCCTCCTTATGCTTTCAGAGAATTGACTACCATGAAGAGCGGCTTCACTGCCGGATTTTCTAACCACCCGGATTTTTCCGCTCCATTCATTTTTTCTAACTTTAATTTGACATAAAGTTTTTCTTGAGTCATGTGATTTAAATATTTATTGGCAGACGCATTCTTACCTTCACTGATGCTGGTGTCCGTGTTTTACACTTTCCAGCAGAGTTGTAAAGTGTTTGTAACTTTGTACGTTCTGTTTGTCTGTTGTCCGTTCGCACGATAACTGTCGTAAAAATGACTTTATCAAAATCAAAATTTAGTAGGTCGTTGAGAGGGTCTGTGGGACGTATGGAAATGGAAATCAATAACATCACCCAATTAATTTTGGATTTAAGCCGGGATAAAGAAATAAAGTACATTGAGTTCTGTGTGACATAATTGTTCAAACATTTTTTAAGCAAAGTTAAATATTCAAATTATCACATAAAACGTATAAAAAATTTTCTGCAAAATGTTAGGTAGTTTTTAAAATAAAAATTGAAATAATAATTACACCAGTGATATATGAAGAGATCACTTGACTCATTCCAAAATATAACATGTCATCGATTTTATTTTTGCTGTGTAAAAATCGTGATTTGTAAAGACTGTCTATAATTTGTATTGCATCCTCCATAAAACCGCTTTACTTTTAAATATTATCTGTGTATCTAAATTCTGAGCCAACGCAATTAAAATGTCAGGTTTTTAGATTCCCCAGTAATATAAAGTACGTATATGAGAATCTGATATTAAATAATGTATCATTATCCGCAATTTTTTTTCTACCATCATTATTGTTTTCACTTTCTGTAAACTATTGAACTGTCATAATTGCAGTACATATATCCCTGTGTAAATGTTTCTGTCCAAATATCCAGCAGTTAAATCTCTACCAAATATAATAGGAATAATTTTTGGAACATGCAGATCTAGTTTCTAAAATATGCGGTTTAAAAATATCTTTCTAAAAATATATTTTGTTTTTAGACTGGCATTTGTTTGTTGTATCAATTTTTATTTTATCATATTTTTTATTTTTAATGATCACTAAACTTTGATTATTCCTACAGCAAAGCCCAACTTCTACAGCATGCATAATGTAAACAAATCAAGCGATTTTAAGGTAAGTTATATAAGAATTGAACTTTTTTTTGCGGAAAATTATATAGTTCTGGAGTCTGGAATATAAGTGATATGAATAAAGTATTCATTGATTTTACAGAGAAATAGACGATTCACATTTCGATGATCTCATTTGAATAAAATTCATTTTGCTTTTCGATGAAGTTTTAAGAGTTCAAGTATAATAAATTACTGTAGTACTGTGATGATATAAAAATATCAACTCTGAATGTATCACATTTTAGAGACGTTTAAATAAAATTGCATTTCAGTTTGAAAGTGTTTCATAATCAATGCTTTATGCATGATTGATTTTTATTTTTTGATCCTGAAAAAGGTGACTTATCCTTGCCTTCAAGACCTGTTTATCCTTTTAATTAATCATTTATACTATTATACTGACGACATATTGGTTTTTAGATTCCCCAGTAATATAAAGTACGTATATGAGAATCTGAGATTAAATAATGTATCATTATCCGGAATTTTTTTTCTTCCATCATTATTGTTTTCACTTTCTGTAAACTATTGAACTGTCATAATTGAGTATATAGTAAATGTTTCTGTCCAAATATCCAGCACTTAAATCTCTACCAAATATAATAGGAATAATTTTCGAAACATGCAGATCTAGTTTCTAAAATATGTGGTTTAAAAATGCCTTTCTAAAAATATATTTTGTTTTAAGACTGGCATTTGTTTGTTGTATCAATTTTTATTTTCGCATAATATTGTATAGGAAATAAATCTCCAGTGGGCAGTACACGACTTTCCCTATATACTGCAATGTATTTACTACTTTCACAGTAAAAAAGTCTGATGTGAGTAGCACATGACTTTCCTTATATGCTGCAATGAATATATTCCTTTCGCTGCAAAAAAATTCGATGTGGGCAGCACATGACTTTACCTATATACTGTAAGGAATTTTCCCCTTTCACAGCAAAAAAATCCGATGTGGGTAGCACATGATTTTCCCTAAATAGTGCAGTAAATTTACTCTTTTCACTGCAAAAAATTGTGATATGATCAACACATGACTTACCCTACAGACACAAATATACTTTTTTATTTATTTCATAATTCATTAATTTGAGTTTAACTGCACAATATGAGATTTCAAAATACACTGGATTTGCAGTTTTAACTCAATTTTGGTTTAGTTTGTGACTGGACCTATTTCCAAAGGCGATGTTGCCAAAAACTGAGAAAACACCAAAATATCTCAAGAACGGTCAGTCCTAGAGTAACGGAGTTGGTCTTATTTGTCTTATCGCCAGAAAATTCGTATAAACAAGCATTTAATTGATACATTTGTTCATATGTAGTCCTTAGTTTCAGACTTTACCGATTTTTGCGGACTATTTTGGAGAAAGATGCAGGTTTTCTTTTTTCGAATTGTATTAAAATCTAATCAGCACCAGGGTCTCCCGTAAATGACCTACCTACCAAATTTTATGATATTTGGTCAACTAGTTTTTGAGTTAGAGTGAATACATATATTGCGCAAACACACATACAGTCAGACAGACAGGCACACCTACAGATGTCACGCTAAAAATTGTGTTTTCGGATTCTAGAGTGTTTGAAACGTGTAGATCCGTCGAAAACTCGAATTGTGATTTTCTACACAATTCCAATACTTTCCTTATATATTACTATGTATTGTAGGGAAAGTAAAAATTGTGTACAGTATCCAAGTACAGTGTGTATTTAACGTTGAATTATTACACATTTGGAGCTATTCTAGACGATAATATGTATGCCTTTTCGAAGTACTCAATTAACTTATATTTCATGCAAATCTTACTTATCTTACTTGAAAATTATCAAGATTCATAGAATCTAAAAAGACCACAACAGCCCATATATTCAGGCCTGTAACCAGGATTTCATTTCGGGGGGGGGGGGGGCTGACCCTTATGCTTCAAACCGTAATGAACCTTTACCTTTCTAGCGTTAACTTTCTCAATTAGTGCCGAAATGTGATCCCCCTGTCCCGCCCACTTGCATAAACATTCTTTGTCATAAACAATTGTAGTGGAACACTACAGGCTGGAAGATAGGGGGGTCTAAGAAGTTTTGAGCGTAGAACTTACATTTGTGACTTTCGTAGTGTTGGTTGTGTTAATTTACATTTTAATGCAAAAAGAATGAGCCAGTTTAAAGCTTTTATATTTGTACACATTAGTACAAAGAAATAAATTGATGGAGGATCCGCAGATGTCCCAGTTTGTTTTGCTGGTTTTATTGCTTCATACTCTCGGACACGCCGAGCTTCGACTTAGGGGGATTTTGGGGACCTTAATATTTTCAGCCTGTAGTATTCCTAAACACACTCGAATTTTTATCCTCCGGAGAAAAGCTTATCAATTATTGACTGAATTTTGGGGTAGAATTTATGTCTTTCATATCGTTTACGTGGCTTACACTTAAGAAATTGCATGTAACGTTTTATCATTACACAATAACTTGCTCACCATCGCTCATAACAAAATGAAATTTACAAGAGCTATATGCGGTTTTAAACAGAAACAATTGCTGTATATAGTCAATCACATGTCAAGGTCATGCGTTACTTCTTGTGGGAACGGTGTGTGTGTGTGTGGGGGGGGGGAGAGTTAACGTTCGAAATCAGAACTCGGCGAGGAAGTACACTCTCATAACTCGTGAACTAAATGTCGTAGAGGGGTCGGGTTTATTTCGTTTGATAGACAATTTATTACTTTATTTTAGTTTGAGTATAAGAAAACATAATTGTCTTAAAGTTTCTAAAAGTCACAATACATACCTCTGAGTTTCATCATCCCTAACAAAAATCCTGCTAAATGCATGAAAGAGTACAGCAATCGGAAGCCTTTCTTTGTACAAATGCATAAAAAATATAGACATTGAATTGAATAATCTTTTCACATTAAAAAATAAACTGGCGCAACCAATAGTGCGATAGTCACCAAAGTTAGTTTTATGACTAAAACTTCTCCTTGGAGAAAAATATAGGGGGGGGGGCAGCTCTCTCCAGCTGAGAGAACCCCTCTGTCCTTCCCCTATTTCTTTTCCAAGGATCCATACATATCCAAAACGCTTTGCATGTTTCGAACGATTTGTGCACTTTGCTCTCTAGGAAGTGTCTTAATAAGAAGTTTCTTGGTTTACAAAACTTTGCATTTTCTGAAAGAAAATATTTTAGTTATTCTAACTTTTTCTTTTCTGTAAAAACTCTTAAGAAAAAGTTTAGCGTATCATGAACCTCATTGCATTCTCTCTCTATATACTTCAGATTTTCTTTTTATTATTTTTATTACCCTATAGCTCAATAGGTGTAGAGCAGTTACAAAGGATGACTGGGAAAATACAGAAAAACACTACACAAATACATATATAGACATACAAAGGCAATATACAAATTAAGAAAAATATATGGGATGCAAAAGCGGTCAAATAACAAACAAATAAAAAATGCAGAAAGTAGTTACTGTACGTTCAATTTTTAGTTACAATTCGAAGGTGAAACTATTTAATAAACATGAAATCTAATAATGAAAAATTGAAGTTTAATGAAACACCAAACTTTCATTTATGAGATTGAAACTTTTATTTCTAAATAATTAAAGCGGGAATTTAATCATTTTAACAGGGTGTAATCAAGCTGTCACTACGAAATGCACTTCAATACTTAACCACTCATTTCAGAAAGAGCGCATTAAGGAATTAAGTTAGATTTAAAATATTAGCACCTCAGGAAGCAACCTCTATCACAGTTGAGTTCTTAATCATTGTTAGGATCTTTATGTTGAAGAGAAGATAAATCCCTTGTTCGTAAAGAATTTCGTTGGATTGGAGACCATATTATGGTTTTATTTGCTGTATTATGGATATATTAAATATATATGCAATCGTGGGCGGTGTTTGGACAAGAAACGAATTAAATTATCAAAAACACATTGCATTCTATATATTGTTATTGCATTTAAATTGTAGTTGAATGTATTAAAATTGAAACTCATACAAGGAGTTGCATAGCAGTTTATTTCTGCTAATATAAGGAAGGCAATACATATATGTTAAAAATTTGCATTATCTGGGCCTCTAACACTATGACACTTATAATGCTTATTAAAGTACTCGGTAAAGTACTCGGTATGGCATTCAAACATGTATTGTCTCTGAAGGAGGTCATTTTACACAGACTCTATGCCAGATTTCTGATAATGTAAGTATTGATTTATTGTATCACTCCTGAATATAACAGAAATTCATGATAAACCATATGGAATTAAAATGTGTGCTGTCTCTGAAAGAGGTCAATTTAAACAAGCTCTACATCTGATTTCTGTTCATGTAAGTGTTGTTCATTGTATAATTCCTGATTATGGGCAACAATGCGTCAAGTCCCATATGTAATTTAAGTGTGCATTGTCTTTGAAGGAGGTCGTTTTAATCAGGCTCATTAGGCTCTACACTATATTTCTGATCATGTAAATGTTGTTTATTGTATCACTTCTCAATGTGACAGCAATTTGTCAAAAACCGTATGGAATTCAAATGTGCATTGTCTCTGGAGTGGTCGTTTTAAACAGCCTCTACACTAGATTTCTGTTCATGTAAGTATTGTTTATCTTATCATTCCTGAATATAACAGCAATTCGCCAATAATCATATGAAATTCAAATGTGCATTGTGTCTGAAGAAAGTCATTTTAAACAGGCTCCACACCGGATTTCTGTTCATGTAAGTATTGTTTATCTTATCATTTCTGAATATAACAGCAATTCACCAATAATCATATGAAATTAAAATGTGCATTGTGTCTGAAGGAAGTCATTTTAAACAGGCTCCACACCAGATTTCTGTTCATGTAAGTATTGTTTATCTTATCATTCCTGAATATAACAGCAATTCGCCAATAATTATATAAAATTCAAATGTGCATTGTGTCTGAAGGAAGTCATTTTAAACAGGCTCTATACTATATTTCTGATCATGTAAGTGTTGTTTATTGTATCACTTCTCAATGTGACAGCAATTTGTCAAAAACCATATGGAATTCAAATGTGCATTGTCTCTGGAGTGGTCGTTTTAAACAGCCTCTACACTAGATTTCTGTTCATGTAAGTATTGTTTATCTTATAATTCCTGAATATAACAGCAATTCGCCAATAATCATATGAAATTAAAATGTGCATTGTGTCTGAAGGAAGTCATTTTAAACAGGCTCCACACCGGATTTCTGTTCATGTAAGTATTGTTTATCTTATCATTCCTGAATATAACAGCAATTCGCCAATAATCATATGAAATTCAAATGTGCATTGTGTCTGAAGGAAGTCATTTTAAATAGGCTCCACACCAGATTTCTGTTCATGTAAGTATTGTTTATCTTATCATTTCTGAATATAACAGCAATTCACCAATAATCATATGAAATTAAAATGTGCATTGTGTCTGAAGGAAGTCATTTTAAACAGGCTCCACACCAGATTTCTGTTCATGTAAGTATTGTTTATCTTATCATTCCTGAATATAACAGCAATTCGCCAATAATTATATAAAATTCAAATGTGCATTGTGTCTGAAGGAAGTCATTTTAAACAGGCTCTATACTATATTTCTGATCATGTAAGTGTTGTTTATTGTATCACTTCTCAATGTGACAGCAATTTGTCAAAAACCATATGGAATTCAAATGTGCATTGTCTCTGGAGTGGTCGTTTTAAACAGCCTCTACACTAGATTTCTGTTCATGTAAGTATTGTTTATCTTATCATTCCTGAATATAACAGCAATTCACCAATAATCATATGAAATTAAAATGTGCATTGTGTCTGAAGGAAGTCATTTTAAACAGGCTCCACACCAGATTTCTGTTCATGTAAGTATTGTTATCTTATCATTCCTGAATATAACAGCAATTCGCCAATAATCATATGAAATTCAAATGTGCATTGTGTCTGAAGAAAGTCATTTTAAACAGGCTCCACACCGGATTTCTGTTCATGTAAGTATTGTTTATCTTATCATTTCTGAATATAACAGCAATTCACCAATAATCATATGAAATTAAAATGTGCATTGTGTCTGAAGGAAGTCATTTTAAACAGGCTCCACACCAGATTTCTGTTCATGTAAGTATTGTTTATCTTATCATTCCTGAATATAACAGCAATTCGCCAATAATCATATGAAATTAAAATGTGCATTGTGTCTGAAGGAAGTCATTTTAAACAGGCTCCACACCGGATTTCTGTTCATGTAAGTATTGTTTATCTTATCATTCCTGAATATAACAGCAATTCGCCAATAATCATATGAAATTCAAATGTGCATTGTGTCTGAAGGAAGTCATTTTAAACAGGCTCCACACCAGATTTCTGTTCATGTAAGTATTGTTTATCTTATCATTCCTGAATATAACAGCAATTCGCCAATAATCATATGAAATTCAAATGTGCATTGTGTCTGAAGAAAGTCATTTTAAACAGGCTCCACACCGGATTTCTGTTCATGTAAGTATTGTTTATCTTATCATTTCTGAATATAACAGCAATTCACCAATAATCATATGAAATTAAAATGTGCATTGTGTCTGAAGGAAGTCATTTTAAACAGGCTCCACACCAGATTTCTGTTCATGTAAGTATTGTTTATCTTATCATTCCTGAATATAACAGCAATTCGCCAATAATTATATAAAATTCAAATGTGCATTGTGTCTGAAGGAAGTCATTTTAAACAGGCTCTATACTATATTTCTGATCATGTAAGTGTTGTTTATTGTATCACTTCTCAATGTGACAGCAATTTGTCAAAAACCATATGGAATTCAAATGTGCATTGTCTCTGGAGTGGTCGTTTTAAACAGCCTCTACACTAGATTTCTGTTCATGTAAGTATTGTTTAACTTATCATTCCTGAATATAACAGCAATTCGCCAATAATCATATGAAATTCAAATGTGCATTGTGTCTGAAGAAAGTCATTTTAAACAGGCTCCACACCGGATTTCTGTTCATGTAAGTATTGTTTATCTTATCATTTCTGAATATAACAGCAATTCACCAATAATCATATGAAATTAAAATGTGCATTGTGTCTGAAGGAAGTCATTTTAAACAGGCTCCACACCGGATTTCTGTTCATGTAAGTATTGTTTATCTTATCATTCCTGAATATAACAGCAATTCGCCAATAATTATATAAAATTCAAATGTGCATTGTGTCTGAAGAAAGTCATTTTAAACAGGCTCCACACCGGATTTCTGTTCATGTAAGTATTGTTTATCTTATCATTTCTGAATATAACAGCAATTCACCAATAATCATATGAAATTAAAATGTGCATTGTGTCTGAAGGAAGTCATTTTAAACAGGCTCCACACCGGATTTCTGTTCATGTAAGTATTGTTTATCTTATCATTTCTGAATATAACAGCAATTCACCAATAATCATATGAAATTCAAATGTGCATTGTGTCTGAAGGAAGTCATTTTAAACAGGCTCCACACCAGATTTCTGTTCATGTAAGTATTGTTTATCTTATCATTCCTGAATATAACAGCAATTCGCCAATAATTATATAAAATTCAAATGTGCATTGTGTCTGAAGGAAGTCATTTTAAACAGGCTCTATACTATATTTCTGATCATGTAAGTGTTGTTTATTGTATCACTTCTCAATGTGACAGCAATTTGTCAAAAACCATATGGAATTCAAATGTGCATTGTCTCTGGAGTGGTCGTTTTAAACAGCCTCTACACTAGATTTCTGTTCTTGTAAGTATTGTTTATCTTATCATTCCTGAATATAACAGCAATTCGCCAATAATCATATGAAATTCAAATGTGCATTGTGTCTGAAGAAAGTCATTTTAAACAGGCTCCACACCAGATTTCTGTTCATGTAAGTATTGTTTATCTTATCATTCCTGAATATAACAGCAATTCGCCAATAATCATATGAAATTCAAATGTGCATTGTGTCTGAAGAAAGTCATTTTAAACAGGCTCCACACCAGATTTCTGTTCATGTAAGTATTGTTTATCTTATCATTCCTGAATATAACAGCAATTCGCCAATAATCATATGAAATTCAAATGTGCATTGTGTCTGAAGAAAGTCATTTTAAACAGGCTCCACACCAGATTTCTGTTCATGTAAGTATTGTTTATCTTATCATTCCTGAATATAACAGCAATTCGCCAATAATCATATGAAATTCAAATGTGCATTGTGTCTGAAGAAAGTCATTTTAAACAGGCTCCACACCAGATATATGTTCATGTAAGTGTTTTTTATCTTATCATTCCTGAATATAACAGCAATTCGTCAATAACTACATTGTATGAAATAAAATGTATTCTGAAAGAGTTTTGTTGCCGTCATTAGCCACTGCTCTAAAACTTTGTCATATGCTTATATATTTTATCTGGCTCTTTGTGGCCTTTTTGATTATCTTTACTTTCGAAATTCTCTGCGCTGAGAGAACTGTAATCACTCTTATTTATTCGACGGGACATGTTGACTTCACTATATTCAGAACTAACTCATGGATACAATGATAAAGTTGCAGTTAAAGTTCAGACGTTATTGGGATGTTTTTAGGACTTTTTTATGGACTTTTTTAAAAACTCTGTGTAGATAGCCGTTCAGAACAACCAACTTCTAATTCAGTTGAGAAAGCGTTATTTAAAGTTACAGAGTAGAATATTTTGAAATACACATAAGTGCATCTGTGTTTCAAAGTCGAAAAAAGTGTTTATTACCAATTCATGTACTAATTATTTGTTTGCACATATAATTATGGTGTACGTGGAAGAAAATTAAAACTGTAAATTAAAATTATGAACCGAATCAGTAAAATTAAATCTGTAAGTAAATGTATATAAAGTTATTTCCAAAATGTGCCCAATAATTTGTAAAATAAGTAAAAATAAATTATTTGTACGTAAATCAATCAGTAACTAAAATGACAGAATGGCGAATTATATTACCAACATACATGACTGATAATTAATTATTGAATGATAATTTCTGACCAGTTCATTTAATTCATTCGAATTACCACCAACCTGAGCGTAATTCCACCGAC
The DNA here is from genome assembly GCA_951213105.1 of Amaurobius ferox. Taxonomy (NCBI): domain Eukaryota; kingdom Metazoa; phylum Arthropoda; class Arachnida; order Araneae; family Amaurobiidae; genus Amaurobius; species Amaurobius ferox. The sequence goes on from OX578134.1 coordinate 106,424,050, forward strand.
TTAATTGGAAATAATACACATAATCTGTTTTAAATGAAATTTCATGAAGATGAAAAATCTATGTGATAAGGAATCGAACCTGGAGCCTTTAGATTTGAAGTCCATTACTTTACCATTTAAGTTATCCCAGCACAATTTTAGAAAACACACTCTTAAGAAGAGTAACTAAAATAGGCAGTTCTAGAAAATTAAACATCTAAACCAGACATTTCTCAAAGGGGGCATTAAAAATCATGCGAGATTAAATGTATTAGCATAGAAACAAACAATTTCCACAGCAATGGAGCACTAAATTACAATTAAAACCCTTGTTTTGAAATGAAGATTAATTGATCTAGTTCTTAGGTGATGCAGAATCAAATGAGGTAATACAATCTTATGGCTTTATTTCAGATCCCGTGGATCAGTGAATATATAAAATGTAAAAACGTTTGGGGTTAGTTGAATTTCACAGGGATCAGTAATGTACAAAATGTTTCAATGCTATTATTGTTGAACTGCTTTAAGAGCATTGGAATTGAAATTTGCTTTCCAAGATCACACTGCCTAATGTCTAATGATAGAAACAATATAATAAATATGATGTGTTTGTGTTTTTACAGACCATTCAAAAGATCCTGAAAACTTAAAGGACTGAAACTTAGCACACTTAAAGGACTAAAACATGGCATACTTAAAGGACTGAAACTTAGCACACTTTAAGTACCAAATACAAGAAATAACTTAGTAAAGACGGATTATTAATTTTCCCTCAAGGAGCAAAGAAAAATTACAAGTCTCGGCAAGTTTGAAAAGTCTTTTCAGATGCTCCAAATCCTCTCCATTAACTTTGGAGATGGAATTTTTGTATACTTATATCAACTACGGTTAAAAACATAGCGAAGGCAATTTTTTTAATTTTTACTTTCCTTATATACATAATGTATAAGGAAAGTATTGTGACGGGGTCGAAAATTCGAATTCGAGTTTTTGACGGGAGAGCACTTTTCAAGCATCCCTGATCACGAATCAAACATTTTGGAAGTGATGTCTGTGTGTGTGTGTGAAAATATGCGTGTGTGTGTGTGTGTGTGTGAAAGTATGTGTGTGTGTGTGTGTGTGTGTGAAAGTATGCGTGTGTGTGTGTGTGTGTGTGTGAAAGTATGCGTGTGTGTGTGTGTGTGTGTGTGTGTTGAAGACCCAGACCGTCCGACTCGTCCAGAGGACTAAGAGCAACTATTTGGATGGCCGGATGTGTGTGTGTGTGTGAAAGTATGCGTGTGTGTGTGTGTGTGTGTGTCAATGAGTCTGTGGAGAAGATAACTGACGAACGAATGGACTGATTCGAACGGAATTTGGTACAAAGATCCCAATCCGTAAACACTGGAAGCCTATTGTTTTATACACAATCGAACGTTCTGAACCCCCTAAATTTTCGAGTGAAATTTTGAAAAAATCGCCAAAAAATCAAAACCGCTAATAAAGTTACGCAAATAGATATTTCTTTTGTAATTTTTCATTAGAAAACGATTGACATATATTTTAGAACGTTAACATGAACCGTTTTCGAGATATTGCACATTTTTTAAAAAAATTATCAAAAAGTTATATTAAATAAAAAAATATTTCCTATTGAGAAACATGTTCACTTTTCATATGTAATACCATGCGATAAATTTGGTGACATCATTCTCGTGGATCTAGCTCGTTCCATTCATGAAAAAAGATACTTTGAGTAATACTTTTGTATTTGAACGCCAATAGTCATTTATCTGCTATAAGAGTAACTTATTTCTCCATCCATAACACTTGGTGAGATTTTGGGGACGAATTTGGCGGAAAGTCGCCAGCTTGGTGACATTTTTAATTGCTGCCAAATTAACAAAAATCTCGCCAAATTGATAAAAAATGACGCTATATAATGAAAATGACGACTAATAGAAGAAAATTTAATGTCTTGGAAAGAATATAAATATCTATTATAAGAATAACATTTTTTTAACTGTAAAAGTTGCAAATTCATTGCATTATATAAGGAAAGGCATGTGTTGCCCACATCAGATTTTTTTTATGGGGATCGTAATATATGGATGGTTTTGAAAAGACTTTTAAAAATACTTTTCAAACCCTTTATAAGTCTCCTGGTGACCAGAAGGTTGAATATTTTCAAATTTATAGTATCCACCATGGAATAGAACCTAACGAAACCTAAACTTTCGTTCCTCCCGGGCGGCAAAATGTTTTTTTTGTAAAAGTCTTTCCTGACTCCCCAGAAAATACCCTCCTACGATGAGTTAGAAAATTGAATTTTGCACATGTAAATCGACCATTTGGCAAAACCTAAAATATCTGGATTTTCGATTAAAACAGTTATTTCCATCGCTAAGCGCCATATAGTTGCTGTTGCTGAGACCCAGACCGTCCGACCTACCAGAAAGATGTAAGGTAACTGTTTGGACGGCCGGGAAGAGGCACCCAATTTAGACCGGAACCCAGTGGGGGAGGCATCCACAGGGACCGTACCCTCCTTCCCCTACCACCAACCTCTCGAAAGGACTTACGGACCTACATGTTTAACGTGATCGTACTCCGTGTGAACACGGTGGCAGTTTTGGCAGCGGAGGGAATCGAATCCGGGCCTGAGTGCCATTCCCGCGCGCTAATCACTGAGCTACAGCGCCCCTTCTAAGCGCCATATAGTGTTAAACAAAATAAAGCCCATTAAAAAAAAGTTGATTTTTTTTAAAGATTATAAGTTTTCTGTCTTTGACAGGCTAAAATATTAGTAATAAAACATTTCGTGTATATTTGCCGAATTCCCTTAACAAAAGTACGCAATCTACTTCCGAACATTATGTTCACATTGTATATTATAGAATCCATACACGGCTACTTGTATTTTATACGCTCTTCAGAGTGGAATATAAGTATCTGAAACGGATGTCTTATTATGTATCACACTTTTGAGGTTCTCAAAATTGTGGTACATAGCAAATTTGTGTAACATAACACGTTTCGTAGTTGATTTTCTAGTCATCGGCTATTTCATTTTGACCATGATAAACGCAAAACACGTCCACGTATGCTATTATTTGCAATGGTAGCGTAATGTTAATTTTAAGAAAGCCCCTATAGGTAGACTTATTCACTATGAATCTTACTTTTACTATGAACTTAACTGTGTCAAAGTATTGCTTGTCATTATATCATTCAGACGTAAATTTGTGATACGTGGTAAAATTTTTTTAAAAGAAACTTTTCCTCTTTACTTTCAATATTGACATTAAATGTCAATAGTTTTTCGCTTTTTTCATTTTTAAGAACATATTTCAAATTTTTGAGAAAGAGTGAAGTTTATTTTTGCAAATTTTTTTGACGGTATATGAAGACTTTTGTAAAGTGCGTTATCTTGTTACATGATACTCAGAACCGTTTTCATTAAATGTTAGTAAGTTCTCGAGCAAGAGGAAAAACGTTTTTTTGCGATTGCTGTATGATATTTGCAATCAAAGTTGAAATAGTATTGCAAAGTGAAAAATGATATAAGCATTTAAGTAACCTTCCAAAATGCTGGACTCGAAAATTAGAAGAAAAATGTATAAAATTGGACATTCAAAAAATGTTTTAGAATTAGGGATTTGTATTATACGAGTAGCACGTAACTTTTCCTACATTATGCAATAATTTCACTTCTTTCAATTTTTTACGACAAAATAATGATGCACACTATTCACGGTCAAATGTTTTAATTATTGAGTTGCAAATTAACATTTGGCGCATTTCTGGATCTCGATATGTAAAATTATTTTCATGTGGACTATTTTCTTATAATTTCCGCAAATCTAACTTTATAATAAAAATATTGCTGAACTTGATGTGGATTTTTAAATTTGGTACCATTTTCACCACTTTGGCAACATTTTCGTCAATCTTACATCTTTTTAAAAAACTCGCCAAGCTCAAGATATTTAGCCAAATTGCCAAGGTTGTAAAATGAGTCGCAGATGGAATGTGGACATATAAAACAATATACTATTTTTATGACACAACAAATAAATCATTACAATGCCTGATTCTTCTAGGAAAGATTTGAAAGTTTTATACTTATTATACAATTTTTACACATTTATTTAAAAATCTTGCAATATTTCGTGAATGGATCCGGTTGGCGCACTAAAGTTTATATTATTCGTTTTCTAATGAAAATTTTTATTTGAAATGATTATTTCCTTTAGAATATGTAAAAGTTCTGATTTAAAATCAATAGGGTTCCATTATTTATTAATTGTAATAATCGCACCAAATTATAATCGAAACGCTTATTGATTTGTGAAATATTATGTTTACAGACTCAAGAATACAAACATACTACACAAGCTAATATATATACACACTAACTCACATACACACTAACATGCATACATACTAATATACATACACTAACAAACGTACATACACATATACTAATATACATACACTAACAAACGTACATACACACATACTAATATACACACACAAACATCACCTCAGAAACATCCGATTCAAGTTCAGATATGGTTGAAACATGCTCTTCCATCGAAATCTCGAATTCGAATTTTCGACACCATCATAATACTTACCCTATATAGTATTACTTTCCTTATATGCATAGTATAATGTACAAGGAAAGTATTGTGACGGGATCGAAAATTCGAATTCGAGTTTTCGACGGGAAAGCACGTTTCAAGCATCCCTGATCAAGAATCGAACATTCTTGAGGTGACGTTTGTGTGTGTGTCTGTGAATGTGTGTCAGTGAGTACGTGGAAACGATATCTCACGAACAAATGGAGTGATTAGAATGAAATTCGGTACAAAAATTACAATACGTGAATCCTGGAAGCTTATTGTTTTAAACATAATCAAATATTCAGAACCCCCTAAATTTTTCAATTTTCGGTTGAAATTTAAAAAAAATTCTCAAAAAATCAAAACTTTTAAAAGAGTTACGCAAATAGACGTTTCTTATGTAATTTTCCCTTGTAAAATGATTGTATAAATTTTAGAACACTAGCACGAACCGTTCTCGAGGTATTGCACCTTTTTCAAATAAATTTATCAAAATATCCCATAAATTAAAAAAATATTAACTCTTGAGAAATTTGTTCACTTTTCATATGTAATATCCTGCCATAAATTTGGTGACATCATTCTCATGGATCTAACTCGTTCCGTTCATGAGAAAAGGTACTTCGAGCAATACTTTTGTATTTGAACGCCAATAGTCATTTATCTGCTATAAGAATAAATCTCGCCAAATGGATGAAAATGACGCTAAACCAATGAAAATGACGACTAATTGACGAAAATTCGATATCTTGGAAAGAATATAAATATCTACTATAAGAATAACTTTTTTTGTCTGTAAAAGTAGTAAGTTCAGTGCATTATATAAGGAAAGTCATGTTCTGTCTACATCAGATTTTTATATTATGTATTTAGGGGAAGTAATAAATGATATTTGAAACTTCTCACTTTATTTTTTGTTTAAGGAGAATCTGTATACGAAATTTCAAATGCTTGTCTTATTCAAAAGTACACGTACTACATCACTCAATAAGTCCGGTCTAACTAAGAAAAATAATTTTTTTTAAGAAATTCGACTTTATTTATTAACATACTCTCCTTCAAAAGTAATACATTCATTCCAATGCTCCTCTAACTTTTCGATGTCTTTTTTGTAGAACGATTTGTCTTTGCTCTTAAAATAGGTCCCAGTTTCGCCAATCACTTCTTCATTTGAACCAAATTTCTTTCCCTGGAGAATCTTCTTGATGTTTGCAAAAAGCCAGTAGTCGCTGGGGGCCAGAGTGGTCGGAACGACGCAAGAAATCCTTCTTATCTCGCTTAAACAGCTCCAAACAGCGCTCTGAATCGTTGACGCGTTGTTGTTTTTGGTCCGGTGTGAGCAAACGCGGCACACACTTCAAAAGCAATTTACACATGCTCAAATTTTCGTCTAAAATTGTAAACACACCACCTTCTGATATCTTTAAGGTGTTAGCTATCTTACGTAACTTCACTTTACGGTCTTTCAAAACTATTTTGTAGACTTTTTTTATGTTTTCCGGAACAACTGCCGATTTTGGGCGACCAGAGCGTTCAGCATCATCGGTGTTTGTACGACCGCGTTTAAATTCAGCATATCAGTCAATAATTCCCCTGCTGCAGAGTCTCCATAACGCTTATTATGCCACTGTTTGGCTTCAACAGTATTTTTCCCCATCAAAAAACAATGTTTAATCAACACACGAAATTCTTTTTTATCCATTGTTTTGAAAATTACAAAACTGTCACTAAAACCAATGTAACCTTTAAACTAATTGTCAGAATGTAACGAAATTTTGACACGTGTCGTTTGAAGGTTGGTACTATTCAGAAATCATGTCTTATTCAACAGAACACTTATAATATTGATTGCTACTGCAAATTTAGAATTTTGAAAATTTCTATTGAGTGATAAATATTAGACAGTAATTTTAACTGATTAAAAATTAAAGTTGGTATTTTGGAATTTTACCAGTTTTGTGACATAAAATCAGAGCACCGCATATTATGCCTCTAACTTTATTACTTAGTTCTACAAAAACTTTTAAAAATAACTGAAAGTTAGAACCTACCTATAAAGTTCAAGTATATTATCTTGAATTCAAGCAAAAATTAGTTCCAAAATATCAAAATGTAATTTTTTAAAAATTTTTCATTCTATTAATGATAATAAAGACATCTATTCTACATTATTAGATTCTGCCTTAGTGATACAGATTAGATGATTTTATTATATAAAGACAATTTTAATTGCATATCAACGATTTTCGATGAGATGCATGAAATGCGATGCAGGAAAATTAATGTTTTATTAAATATATATATATGTGTGTGTGTGTGTCTGTATGTGTATGTGTGTTTGTATGTGTGGGTGTGTGTGTGTGTATGTGTGTATGTAAATATGTAAATTAATTTGCTTATAATGTTTTGAAAATATTTAGATAAATATAGAAATTAGATAAATCTATAAATAGTTTTAAATTTAAAAAAATCTGATATGGGCAACACATGACTTTCCTTATATAATGTAATGAATGTACTTTTACAGCAAAAAAAAATCTGATGTGGGCAACACATGACTTTCCTTATATAATGTAATGAATTTACTACTTTTACAGTAAAAAAATAGGTTTTTCTTATAGTAGATACTAATATTCTTTCCAAGATATTGAGTTTTCGACAATTAGTCGTCATTTTCATCGATTTAGCGTCATTTTTATCCATTTGGCGAGATTTTCGTTAACTTGGAAACATTTCAAAAAGTCGCCCAGTTGGCGACATTCCGCCAAATTCGTCGCCAAAATCTCGCCAAGGGTTATGGATGAAGAAATAAGTTATTCTTACAGCAGACAAATGACTATTGGCGTTCAAATACAAAAGTATTACTCAAAGTATCTTTTACCATGAATGTAACGAGCTAGATCCCCGAGAATGATGTCACCCAATTTATCGCATGGTATTACATATGAAAAGTGAACATGTTTCTCAATAGCAAATATTTTTATTTTTATTTTATATGACTTTTTGATAATTTTTTTGAAAAATGTGCAACATCTCGAGAACGGTTTGTGTTAGCGTTCTAAAATTTATGCCAATCGATATCTAATGAAAAATTACATAAGAAATGTCTATTTGCGTAACTTTATTAGTGGTTTTGATTTTTTGACGATTTTTTCAAAATTTTATTCTAAAATTTAGGGGGGTTCTGAACATTCGATTGCGTATAAAAACAATAGGCTTCCAGTGTTTACAGATTGTGATTTTTGTACCAAATTTGGTTCGAATCGTTCTATTCGTTCGTTAGTTATCGTCTCCACAGACTCACTGACACACACACACACACACACACACACACACACACACACACACATACTTTCACACACACACACACACACACAAACATCACTTCAAAAATGTTTGATTCGTGATCAGGGATGCTTGAAACGTGCTCTCCCGTCGAAAACTCGAATTCGAATTTTCGATCCTGTCACAATACTTTCCTTATATAGTATGTATATAAGGAAAGTAATTAAATTAAGGAAAATAAGATATAGAGTTTTGAACAAATTAAACATTTAAGAAAATTAACCTAAATGAGATAATGTAATAATATGTAGTAGCAGTATGAAAATAAATATTAGATTAATAAATAAATTATAAGTTGTTAATGAAAAACATTTTAACAGTCATAAAATTCTTTAAGAAATGTATTTAAAAAATCTGATGTGAGCAACACATGACTTGAAGAAAATTCAATATCTTGGAAAGAATATAAGTATCTACTATAAGAATAATATGTTTTTTAACTGTAAAAGTAGTAAATTCATTGCATTATATAAGGAAAGTCATGTATTGCCCACATCAGATTTTCTTCAAGTCGTGAACAAGATAGCTATGCTTATTCTTTGCCATCAGAATAGGTGTCTGGCATAATAGTATAAAAATTAATCAAATGCAATATTTGATTAGTTTATATATATATTTTTAATGCTATTTACACTCATAATAAAAATCAAATTATTATTTTTTCGCGCAGATGAACTATAATACCACCATTGTTTTAGTAATTATCATGTTTCATTTCACAGAAGTAAATAATAATATGAAATATTCAAGGTTTGAGTGCTTCGTTTTCTTATCGCACGATTTAAAAAGAAAATCTAATTTTCTTTATATTGTGACTACACATAAATTGTCAAAGTTCTTTTTCATTTATTCGTAGTTATCGTTTCCACGCAATAGAGATATACATACAAAGACAAACGGTTATAGACACATTTTTGGTGTTCGAAGGTACACACACACACACAAACACGCATCACAAAAATAATGCTTCCGTCTTTCGTTATACCTCATAAATTATGTTATTATTACTAGCTTTCAATATTTTTAATTTTGATAGTATTAGAATATTTTGAACCTTTCAAAACGTATTCTCTAAAATTACAACGTTCCCTAAAAGTTCAGTCTGTAATTTCTAAAAGAGCACATTAAGGGATTATGGATGATTTTAAAGTATTAGCATGAAATAAAACGACTTCCTTAGCAGCAGGTGGATAATCATGGCTAAAGTCCTTATGATGAAGATTAATCTCTCTGGCTTTCCCTTGAAATGAGGCAATAAGGTATATTGGCTTTATTTGCACATCTTACGCCACTTTGGCTTTATGAAATTTATAAACAGTCTGGGCAGTTATTGGTATTGAATCAGTAACGGCATATTTATCTCTGAAACATTATATGCTTCATTTCACGGAGTGAACTAACTGAAATAGAAATTGAATGCATGAGAATTGAAATTTATATCCGTATTTGGAGAATGTCTTGAGTTTGATGATACGATTATCACATAAAGAATGTTTCTGTAATTCTTTTGCTTACATATTATGTCAAAGGTACTAAAATGCTATTAAATATAGCAATATGCAAAATACTTAAAAGTGTACAGGGTGCTCATAATTAAACAAGGTATGTCAGCAAAATTGAGTGCTGCTTTGTAACCTAAGCTGACGAAGGTTTTATTTCAGATTGGTATATATATGTACATTTACAAATTTGCGTTTAATTTACACATTTTCCAGTTTAAAAAGCATGAGTAAAACTCATACATTCATTTTCTCTAATATGCATTTTAATGTACAGGGAAAGTATTAGAAAAAGGTAGAAAATTGTATTTTGATTGAAAATTATATTGATGAAAATTCAATATTTTAGAAAAAACATAAGAATAACTTATTTTTCCGGCTGTAACGCTTATAGGAATTCCGGCGATGAATTCTGGGGATGCATATCGCCAACTTGGCGATTTAATTTTACGTTGCCAAATTGACGAAACTATTGCCAAATTGATAAAAATGACGTCAAATGATATGCAGTGTTTTGTAAAATTTTAATTCCGCCATATGATGGGAATACCTTTTATTATATAATAAATACACTTCTAAATATCGCCAACTTGACAATATATTTTCATTGATGAAAATATCCTCAAAATTGCAAAAATGAAGCCTAATTCATGAATTTGTTATTATATTTATTATTAATGAATTTATATGTATTTTTAAGCAACCTAGTCCATATAATATATTTAAATATATGGGCTATACTGTTTATTGAGGATAATATCAATATTGAAAGTTGTTAATTTAGTGTTGCGTAAAATATAAGTTAATTTGCTATGAATTAGTTTTACATGTCGTCATCCAGAAAAGCGCCAAATGTACAATCTAACACTACAAACACGGTGACTCGGATTTTTTCATCACTTTATCACCGTTAAAGAAGTAAATTCATTGCATTATATAAAGAAAGTCAGGTGATACCCACATTATATTTTTAATTATGTGATTATATAAAAATGAAAAATAATAAAATAAACAAAAAAATTTGAAAAATGAAGAATAGAAAATAGGGTACATAATTTTTTAATATTTTGAAAATTATTTTCGTTAAAAATATGTAACATTAGCCAATTTGTAACAACGATTTGAGTCACCCTTTCAATGGTGTTCGTGGTGTACTCGTTTATTCATTTCCCCTGTGACTCCCTTTTATAGTATGATTTTTCATCTATGATTCCTGTTCATCCTGTTTACCTTATATTAATAATTATGGTTGTTCTGTCTCCAACTCTAACTCCCTGAATGGATTTCAGCGGAGATTCCTTCGCCTATTTGTTTCCCTCTGATTCCATGGTTTATTTACTTCTCCTCCTTCTCCCTGATGCATCGCAACTTTTTTCGTTCAGTATCAACTGCTTGAGTTCACAGCACGTGTATACAGGGTTTCTGCCTCATGGTTCATTGTAATACTTGATTTCATAATAATTTTTCAATTTTTCTTTCCTCTATTAATGCTTGTAGTCTGTGCTATGGCATTTATAGTAACTTACTATTGCCATATCTGAAACAATCATTTGTTTTGGTTAATTAGGGTTAAATACTCAGACCTGATGATGTGTCTAGTCTAATTAACCTCGAAATTAAACCAGTGCTGTTTATTTTTTTTCGGCATGGTTGCCGTTCATTAACTGTTTTGGTGGTTTTATTGTTATAATGTTTCGTAATAACTTGGAATTGGTTGTTATTCTATCTTTATATATATATATATATATATATATATATATATATATATATATACTCATGCCCAACAGTTAAAAGTTATGCATAATTCGTAAAATACGACAAATTCGGAGTTAATATGGATACAATGGTTTACAATCAGTTGTGGAGAATCGAGGGAAGAAGGTAAATCATTGTGCATATGCGAAACTGTTCAGTCGAGGTCCACATGCGCAAACCACAGGCGCAAGTCGGAACGAGTATAAAACGGCCTTGAGCTGCATGTTCAGTTGAGGCAGAATTTCGCAATTGCTGTAGTATGGAGCGTTGTTAACAATAAAAAAGGACGAAAGATGTCACAAAGATGTCAACTGGACATGTTTTTGAAGGGACGAATTATTGGAATGCTGGAATCCGGTCGATCTCAAACCGAAACGTCTCGAATGTTGAATGTGCCTCAGTGTGTGATCTCCAGACTGTGGCAGAGGTTCCAAACCACTGGAGATGTTACCCGACGGCCAGTACCAGGTCAACCAAGGGTAACAACTGCTAAGCAAGACCGATACTTGGTGATAACTGAGAGACGTCAGAGAAACCGTTCTGCTAGACAACTGGGTTCAGCCCTAACATCCGCCATAGGAGTCACTCTTTCGAGGCAAACTGTTTACAAGAGATTCAGACACGTTGGTTGCTATGCCAGACGACCAGCAGTTTGCATCAGTCTGACGTCTGCACAGAAACGCACGCGTTTACAGTGTAGTTTTGAAAATCGGCAGTTGAGTGGACAACAGTGGGGCAATGTCAAGTTTAGTGACAGGTCCAGATTTAGCCTGCAAACTTATTCTCGTCAAACCACGATCTGTAGAGAACGTGGAACGCGTTTTCATCCGGGAAACATCACGGAAAGACATCATTCTCCGTTTGGGGGAGTCATGGTCTGGGTAGGCATCATGATGGACGGCTGCACAGACCTTCTCATCTTAGACACGGGGTCGGTTGTCGGTCAAAGATAAAGAGACGAAGTCCTTTAGCCTACTGTTCGATCGTTTCGAGGCGCTGTTGGTCCTGATTTCATATTTATGGATGATAAAGTTCCTCCTGACCGCGCGGCTTTGGTCGTCTTTCAAACTGAGAATATCCAGCACATGCAGTGGCCTGTCAACTCTACTGATCTGAATCCAATAGAACATATGTGAGATATGCTCGGGAGACATCTTGCAGCCCTCCACTACCCACTAAGCTCCGTTTCGGGATTGAAAACTGCTCCCCGTGAAGCTTGGAACTCTTTGAGCCCACAACTCACACAAACCCTCATCGAAAGTATGAGAACTCGTTGTGCAGCATGAGTGGCTACCCGAGGTTTCCACACACTGTATTAAACTGCAGCATCACATTGTTTTAATCATTCTGTTTCATTGAGGTTGACACTAGTATTGTGACCCTTTTTCTTTCAACCCTTTTCTTCGGATAATAAAAGTCGTTATTATCCTTGTTTTGCATTGTTTTCTTCTTCTATAATTCTATTATACCCGCATATTGCGTTTCCGTCCATTCCGATGTAGATTTCCTGAAATTTTCACATAAACAGCAACTATGCTTAACTTTTGGACATATATATATATATATATATATATATATATATATATATATATATATATATATATATATATATATATATATATATATATATATATATATATATATATATGTGTGTGTGTGTGTGTAATGAAAGTCATGTGGTATCCACAGGAGATGTTTTAAAATGGCCTTCATTCCATCAATATTGTCCGACAAAAATTACACCAATAATACAACCACATTACTTTACTTTAGGTTTCACAACGTATAATCTGAATACGGCTAAGATCGAAAAATTCATAAACTACAACTATCTAAAAACTAAATGGTTATAGGGACTTGAAATACCTAAAATAATACTAATTATGCTGAAATGATGAAAGAGTGGCACCAAATTTTATTCAATAGAAAAATGCATTGTGTTGTTCGGTCTAAACTACTCTCTGTTCAAAAGATTTATTTTTCAAAAATGCTCGTTATTATTTTTGCATTTCAAAAAAAATGTTTTGCATGTTTAAGAAAAAGCATTCCTTTAGAAATATGAATAATAGTTTTCTTCAAAATATGACATAAAATGTAGTGCTAACATTTTTTGTTCAACACTTCCGTTGCAGATGCCGTTCATATGAAATGGAAGTTTTAAAGCTTAAATACAAGCATGTATGTCCTTAACTGTCATGTTCTACGGGGAAAAAAAGTCTTATTGAAAGAAGAGGAAATTGAATAAAGGAAAGTGATGTCAGCATTCAGCCAAAGAGAGGATATTTTTTATGGAGTACTGCAAGAAATAAATATCTTACCCAGTTGTCAAACCCCGAATCACAGCCTGACCAGTTTATATGTTCTAACCCATTTAGTTTGACAAAAAACTTATTGTATAGTATTTTCTAAAATATACTGGATCATGTTTTTCTTAATACCTTTAAGAATATCTAATGTCTTCACTGCTTATTGCTAATCCCAAAGGAAGGGTGATATTTGCAAGTAACCTATTGAAAATTTGGGTTGCTTCATTTTGGCGACATATTTCACGAAATAGCGCCAATTTGACGACTTGTGGTTAGTTTTGGAAACTACCCCCATTTTATATATCGGTTAGGAATTTCTCAAGTTATGACGATTTTTCTAAAAATTCCCACAGAGGTTATATAAATAGGTCATCATTCAGGTGACATAATATGATAAAAGTGAATATTGAAATCAGTATTTCAAGAACATAACCGTCTGTTTTGTGAATTATTTGAACATTTAGTTACTATTTTGTTGTGCAAGCCAGTTGTTTTATGACTTGTAAGATAGTTAGAGAGTTATCAGCTGTATATTGTTCCTGATTACATTTATGTGTGCTTTAAGTAAAAATTATAGCCACCCAGAAATTCATACTTATAATTATATCTGTAGAATACACCAGCAATATCAGAGGTCACGTCATAACAATATTAATGAGACTGTGAAACATGATGAACAGTACTACCTGATATCAACAGTCAATTCAATATGAGCAGTGTCTTGCACTTTTGTATTCAACCTGACTTCTATGTATACATTTAAGTTTTTGCATTTCAGCCATTTGCTATATATTAAAACAAATATGCTAAACCGAATATACGAATCAATGAGTCATTTATATATACTTAAAAATGCAGGAATCAAGAATTTTACTAAAACCAATTGATTTTTCAAATGAAGCCCGATAAGCTAGGACATAAGTCTCTTCGATTTCACTATTTTTGAATACCCTCAAAATTAAATTAACTAAGTTTCAGTGTCATGTTACGATGGCTTCATTTTTGAATTTTTTGATTATGAATGAAATGCTTTGGTACACATAAAAATTATGGTACACATTAAAATGTAATTCAAAATGAAAATGAGAAAGGCACGACGCATGATAAATTTATATTTTTATGGGCGGACAAGATCAGATACACGGGCGCTAAAGAATTCTGAGGGTTGTCTTATATTGGACTGGTCTTTCACATATTAAATGTGCAGTGACAGAACTGAAAAGAACGAAAGAAAATATTGAATGAACTGTGATCGATATTGTAGCCCAAGGACTTTGACAACAGAATTTTTTTTTATCAAGAGAGAGTTTCAAACATTCCAATAATAATTTCCAGAATTATTCTACGTCTTTATGCTTCGAAGGAGAATTTGATTTTCTTACCTTCGAGTACTATAGAGGTCCTGGACTACTTGTAACTGAATCAGAACCTGAACTGCTTGTAAGAAGCATAATGAATTTCTTGTAAGTGAAAGATGCATTTTGATACATAATTCGGCCTGCTACAAACTAAAATGAAAGTGTATTCAAAAGTAGAGGTATGCTTTCAATATATATATAATATATATAATATATATATATATATATATATATATATATATATATAATACATACATATATATATATAATATATACATATATATATATAATATATACATATATATATAATATATATATATATATATATATATATATATATATATATATATATATATATATATATATATATATATATATATATATATATATATATATATATATATATATATATATATATATATCCAACTCCCCCCGGCCGGTACTTCTGTCACACTGCTAGAATCTGCACGAGTACATAGCTACTCGTCCCCTTTTTGGGAATTTATATATATATATATATATATATATATATATATATATATATATATATATATATACATATATATTCACACATATATATGTACATTTATATATATTACTGCACTATTTTTGCACGTTATTCTTCATTTTCAAGGGCTTGAAATATCTTCCGATTGCTACCAATTTTGACAATGCATTCCCTCAAGAGGCATGATAACTTGCCCCCGAGATGACTGATGATGCCACGAACGCAAAAATCAAAAATTATATGACGGTAATTTTTCACTACAAGGAAAAGTTCCGTAATCATTGAGCCATAAATAACCCTCTTTATGTATAATTATGTCAAATTTTGTCATGTGCTACCATATCTGTATTAAGCAAATATAAAATTTCGAATACATTTCGAGGTTTTAGCTCGAATTTCAAAAAATTATATCAAGTTCTACATTTTTAGTTAGTAAAGAAAAATAACAGACAAAAAGTTTCATGAATATCCATTAGCATTTCTTGCCATAAGTAATCGATTACAGGCAGGCAGCAGACAAGACAAACAGACGGACAATATCTTAAAATTAGTCAAAACATATTCAGGAGGTCCTCATATATTGACTTCATAATGTTAATGTCGCAACTTTTCATGAAAACAATACTTTCTGAGGCAGCATACTTATATTCTTTTTAAACACTAAATTGATTATGTGCTCAATTACAATAAAAGTTGAGGTTGATAGTATTGAATTAAAAACTAAAATGCTCTAACTTAAGATTATCTTGCGGAATATAAGTTTAAAATGTTGTAGAACACCTCTAGATATTTCACAACTATTTGAATTAAATCAATACATGTATCAGATATATGTAAAACCTCACAGAAAAAACAATATAATATTAGATAAACACGAAAATTTGACAGTTTTGTCAATAATTTGAAGCATACAGGTTTTAGATATGGTTTTAGATATGTCAATAAGCTGTATCAAAGTTATGCAGTTTTACTGGAGCGAAATAAATATATAAAAAACTTGAATATAAAATTGATTTTATGTCATGGATTATGCGAATCGATTTTGACGAATGTTTTTAATATACCGCTGTAAGTCTTACTGTCAAATTGGAAATTTCAATCCACTAGACTGTCTGGAAATAAAAAAAAATCTGATGTGGGCAGCACATGACTTTCCTTATATAATGCAATGAATTTACTACTTTTACAGTAAAAGAAAATAGATTATTATTACATTAGATATTTATATTATTTCCAAGATATTGAATTTTCGTCAATGAGTCGTAAATTTCATTGATTTAGCGTCATTTTTATCTATTTGGCGAGTTTTTCGTTAATTCAGCAACATTAAAAAAGTTGTCATGTTGGCGACATTCCACCAAATTCGTCGCCAAAATATCGCCAAGCATTATGGACGAAGGAATAAGTTATTCTTACAGCAGATAAATGACTATTAACGTTCAAATATAAAAGTATTACTCAAAGTACCTTTTTTCATGAATGGAATGAGCTAGATCCACGAGAATGATGTCGCCAAATTTATCGCATGGTATTACATATTAAATGTGAACATGTTTTTCAATAGGAGATATATTTTTTTATTTTATATGACTCTTTGATAATTTTTTTGAAAAATGTGCAATATCTTGAGAACGGTTCATGTTAACGTTCTAAAATTTATGTCAATCGTTTGTTAATGAAAAATTACATAAGAAATGTCTATTTACGTAAATTTATTAGCGGTTTTATTTTTTGACGATTTTTTTAAAATTTCACTCCAAAGTTTAGGGGGCTCTGAACATTCTATTGCGCATAAAAACAATAGGCTTCCAGTGTTTACGAATTGTGATTTTTGTGACAAATTTCGTTCGAATCGGTTCATTCATTCGTCAATTATCGTCTCCACAGACTCACTGACACACACACACACACATACACACATACTTTCACACACATACACACACACACACACACACATACTTTCACACACATACACACACACACACACACACATACTTTCACACACACACAGACATCACTTCAAAAATATTTGATTCGTGATCAAGGATGCTTGAAACGTACTCTCCCATCGAAAATTCGAATTCGAATTTTCGATCCCATCACAATACTTTCCTTATACATTATGTAGACTATGAGGAAAGTAAAAAACCTAAATGATAAAACTGCCATTATAGTAAATTAAGTGAAAAATCTACTAACATTTTTAAAATCCTTTACAGGCATTTTTAATAGTGAATATTTGGAGCGCGATAATTTACACGATTTTATGATGCATTCATATTTTTGCACCCATTCATTTTTCAGAAATTAACACAATGAAAAGGAATATTTTTATAAGTTTTTGTTAATTATTTCTTTCAATTTTTTTATTCTTAAAAATATGTTCATAACAGGTCAATAAATGCACTGAATTGAATGAATTCTGCTAATTTGCGTCAACTGAAACTTTAAAACAATATAATAAAGTTCTATTGTTTTGTAAGAAAAAATCTGATGTGGGCAACACATGACTTTCCTTATATAATGCAATGAATTTACTACTTTTACAGTTAAAAAAAAGGTTATTCTTATAGTAAATATTAATATTCTTTCCAAGATATTGAATTTTCTTCTATTAGTCGTCATTTTCATTGATTTAGCGTCGTTTTTATACATTTGGCGAGATTTTCGTTAATTTGGCAACATTTGAAAAAGTTTGCCAAGTTGGCGACATTCCGGCAAATTCGTCGCCAAAATCTCGCCAAGCTTTATGGACGACGAAATAAGTTATTCTTACAGCAGATAAATGACTATAGGCGTTCAAGTACAAACGTATTACTCAAACTATCTTTCTTCATGAATGGAACGAGCTAGATCCATGAGAATGATGTTGCCAAATTTATCGCATCCTATTACATATGAAAAGTGAACATGTTTCTCAATAGGAAATATTTTATTTTTATTTTATATGACTTTTTGATAATTTTTTTGAAAAATGTGCAATATCTCGAGAACGGTTCATGTTAGCGTTCTAAAATTTATATCAATCGTTTTCTAATGAAAAATTACATAAGACATGTCTATTTGCGTAACTTTATTAGCGGTTTTGATTTTTTAACGATTTTTTCAAAATTTCACTCAAAAATTTAGGGGGGTTCTGAACAATCGATTCCATATAAAAACAGTAGGCTTCCAGTGTTTACGGATTGTGATTTTTGTACCAAATTTCGTTCAAATCGGTCCATTCGTTCGTCAGTTATCGTCTCCACAGTCTCACTGACACACGCACACACATACTTTCACACACACACACAGACATCACTTCAAAAATGTTTTATTCGTGATCAGAGATGCTTGAAACGTGCTGTCCTGTCGAAAACACGAATTCGAATTTTCGACCCCGTCACAATACTTTCCTTATACATTATGTATATAAGGAAAGTAAAAAGGTCTTTAATATTAGCACCATCTATGACGTACATAACATTACGAGTCCAGAGCACCTTCGCGCGTCACTACCCTTTCATTAGTGGGAATGTAAATTGTTTAAGATGGGATGAGCATGAGCATAGACCGCAACTTCGAGACAAGAATTTTATTTTGATCTTAGTAAAATCCGATACATTTAAAATTATTTAAATTACAAAATACATAAGCAACAGTAGATCATAATATACAAGGCAAACAATAAACGTGTCGTCAAATCAAAGAAAAATTGATTATGTGTCCAGAAAATTATACAAGGGATTAATACTCAGTGAGTCAAGAATGAGGCGCCATTTCGAAACTGAGGATCTGGATGGAATCTAAATTACGAATAGAATTCGCAATAAATATATTGCAGCTAATTCAGAGTAAAGTTTCTATCGAAAATAGGAATAAAATTATCATTAATAAGAAAGTGGAAAAGTCCAGTATGCAGTTTTTTTGGTTTTAATATCACGCGCATGTTCAGATAAACGAATGTGTACCAAGATAGAACTTATTTATTTTCAGGAGATATAAGCGGGACATGTGTGTTAACACATCCTATTTTTATACCTTTTACATTCACAATACATTTAAAAATATTCTCTACTGCTATCAATATTCCAGAAATTCTCGTATCTTTCAATTAGAAGTAATGCTATGAAAGATGTATAGATAGAATGCAGTATTTAGCAATAATTCAAATGTGTAAATTAGTAAAATAAACCGTATTATTTGTTGCATGCAGTATTGCCAAAAACGCTCATAAAGTATAGAAAAGACAAAGAACTCGACAAAATGGCGCTCTAACTGACAGTTGTTGATAAAATATTTATGGCATTCCAAATGTTTTTGAAAATTTTCAACCGTAATTGCAAATCCTTTTGGGCTAGTTAGATCCATTAAGAAGCGGAGCACGTTCAGAGAAACCATAGTTAGGAGGCGTGCCTATCTTCCAGCAAAGAAAACATGACCGAAGTATTTCTCCAAAAACAAGATGTTTAAAGAATCGTCTGAGCACTAATCACTCAGCACTTATGAATTTACTTATGACATATTTTTACAATGAATTTACTTGACGATTCCGACCAAAAAACTTATCCATTGCAGGTGGCCGAACAGATGTGTAGGTGAATGATGCTGCCTTGACAATACCGTACGAAATAACTATAGAATGCAGCAATAAAATGTTTTTGTTGGAGCTGGTTTGTAATGACTAGAATTTCAATTCTCAAAACAGATTTACCGATACAAATGTGAGGATTGATAAACATTTGCCATACCCATGGTACCAAGATCAAAGGCGGATTGGGACTATCAAACAACCTCTATGATTTTAGAGTTTTACCAGCCTTGAGTATTCTATTGTTTTAAAAATCAAGTTTGGCCATCTGGAGGCCCATGTTTCAAAGTCGGTCTCAAGTAACTCCAAAACTAATCTAAGGATATTTTACTTTCCTTAAAGGTTTCAGTTTTCCTCTATTTTATCCCGAGTCCCGAGTCCCATAATTCAAGTAATTATTGACAGACGCCTGTTTACCTTTGTTAGAGGGTTTGATCCTCTTTTATAATCTAGGAACGCAAGGAGTAATTTTTTCAATCTGATACGATTACTAATTAGATTTATGCTGTGTTTTAACAAATATTTTACTTTTTAACATTTATTGTTTATTTATATTTTTATTGTTAAATTATTTTATCTGAATTGCTTGATTTTACGATAATAAAGAAAAGTTTGTACAAAAATGAGAGTTTCTAAGTACTAATTATATTGTAAAACTATAATTTGTTTAGTTATCTCCTAAAAATGGCTGGTCTCCAACACAGACAACGTTTGAAGCTTGTTGGTTGAATGTTGCCATTAACTGGCCTTCAACCATCCTGGTCAGGCCCGTGGAGGTTTATGGGCAGTCCGCCCTTGTTATAGCACCGAATAAGAAGATGAAGACCATAAAGAGCTTAACAATTAAGCGAGGTAGATGCAATTTATATAAATTTACATAATAAATTATCGAACTGAAAAGTTAATTATTTTTTCTATCCAATATAGTATGAAACCATTTCAAGAACATTTATCGATAAGCATTTAACCGTGTTCTTGTTTAACCAAACAAAATTATTATTAAGTATTATCTGTAAACGAACATGATTTAACTTTCTTTTGTAGAGTGCTGACATTTATACTCCTTAACTGATTAAGCTTTCAAAACTTAGTATAAAGTTTGATTGATTAACAGATATTATAATTATAATTAAAGATAAAAGCAACGATGGTAATTCGATAATTGCAATTTATATAACGATGAAAGCAATGTTAAATATCGAAGTTACATATTTGTTTTCTATGTTAAAGTTTTCACTGAGGTTAGTGTCATATATTTATGTTACAGGGATGTTCAATAAATATGAATCAGATCACATGTGGGGAATCAATTTATGATACACAGATGGTTGTTTATTGAAATAATACAAAAATTCCGATAATGTAAGATAAGTACAAACGATCTTCGTATCGGATTATAAAAAGGTTTGGGATATTAAGAGATAATATTTTGATGTCTGCTTTAATCAAAGATCTGTTGTTTTGGGAAACGAAATAAGGTGAAAAGTCTTCGCGGGATTGCAGATTAATATGGGATACATAGAGATGTCAGGGCCAGACTGTGAAATAGAGGGATGCATTTTATGGAGTTTTCTCGAACTATGCCAAACTCTCGTATATCGCAACACTCCTAATGAATAATGTTAATGAATTTTTTAAATTGTTATTTTAATAATAGCGTTAACCTGTTGAAAACGTGTCTGGAAACAAATAATTTTTGTGAAAAATACACTATTTTAAATGGATTACACATTTAAATTATTGCCTGTCATCAATTTTATGGATTCCACATTTTACCGTCAAACTTTGTATTAGGTATCTTTGTTTCTATGTATTTTATACATTTCTTAAGCTTCACAACGTGTTTTGATACACGTGGGAATAAGTACACGAGTGTCAATAATGCACAGTGTAGTAAGCGCTATTTCAAAAACTTATTGATCTTTTATTCTCACACCACTTTACCCCCCCCCCCCCAATGAACTTTACATCTGAATTTAACTTTGCGATGATTGATTGCGATTATTGATTTCAAAATTCTGTGAAGAATCTAAGAGAAAGTACTCAGGCATATGTTTAAAATAGTTTAAAAGCAAATATATTTAGTGTTAGTGAAGATGTCGTTTTACCTGGTCTAAGTCACTGAATTAGAAACTCACGTAATGTACAATTTAGTGTACATTATGTATTCTATTAAAAATACCAAATATGCACTGTTTTATCAAATGTAAAATCTCTCTCTCAAATATGTAAATACCTTCAAACCTTCGGGTATATACTGGATTAGAGAGCTTAAGTTAGTAGTCGATGATAGTTGTCGGCTCGCAATAATAAGCTGGAAAGCATCTCATTGCACTTGCACTTCTGTCCATTCTTTTAAGAGCACTCTGATTAACTAGCATTTCTTTGCTCATGACTCTCAAAACACTCATTCTCTTCTTGAGAGTTCAAAATCATCTATATATCTCGGCTTCTTTGTCACAATGGATCTTTATTAATCTCCACCCACTCTCTTAGACAAAAGTTACTATTCGACAACTTTGCTCTGCTGCATTCGGTGTTTGATTTGTTTGTGAAGTTTTGAGTTATACTTGCACGTGGTGAATATTCGTTATTTGGGTCCTCTCTAGGATCATGTGTATTCTCAGGTATCTCTAGAATCATATGTACAATATATATATATATTGTAATATATATATATATATATATATATATATATATATATATATATATATATATATATATATATATATATATATATATATATATATATATATGTATTACAAGTTAAAATAAAAATCTTCAATTATATATATATATATATATAATAGAATTTGTTGTTAAATTTTTAATTCTACTTTCGTCCAATGTTAATGGAATAATTCTGATGCACACTCCTTCAATTTTTTCGGTTATTTTTATAGTCTATATTAATACTTTTATTGTTGTACTAGCAGCATGCCCGTTCTTCGTACGGAGTAAATATAAATAAACTTATAATTCGGAATCATGTGCAAATTCTGTTAAAATATTAATTTTATTGCTCCTAAAGAGAATTTTAAGAATATCTGTTCTCACTAAGCAAAATTATCTTCACGGGCAGATCTGAAGAATAAAACATCCTGGCCCCTTTTGTAAGCAAATTTACAAAAAAAAAAAGAAAAGGAATCAATATATGCAACCCCGTACTACTTATACTGTCGCAGATTAGAAATTATGCCAGTGTGTTAGGAGAAGATTACCCGTATTAAAATATGAGTCTCAAAAATCTTTGCCAAAATAAAAGAGATGACGTAATAAATTGAAAATATCAATAATCCCCGTGGTCTTTATACCAGAAGGTCGTAATTGATTCCAATGTATGACAATATATATCAAAACACATGTAAACACCCGTGTATTTCTAGAAGATTACTCGTACAACATACAATATATCAGTCTAGACAATTTTTGTCATAATAAAACAATGACACAATAATTTAAAAATACCAATAATCCCTGAATCAATAATACCCGAAAATATCAATAATAATAACGCTTAAATCTGAAGACCGTAATTGATATTATCCGGTCAAAAATTCTATAAGAAAACTCAAATTGTTCTTTTCTAAAATATATATTTATATTCATTTATTTATTATTCAAATCGCAAAAATAAGAATTAAAAGTAACAAGCAGATTTAATTTAATTGCGTTTCTGATCAACATAAGATATAATCTTCCTCATAAACTGCGAAATTAAATAACCATTTTGATTTCTTTATACTTATGTTCAGTAAAAGCTTGTGAAAATAAACCGTGGAGATAGATTTCTCATTTAAATCATGTTTCAAACAATTCATGTTTTCAGAAAGTGACTAATTATCGCAAAAAATTTCCCACCAAACTCAAGGATAAAGTTTTAATTCACTTTCAAGCGATTTTCAAGCTTTTCGCTTGGATAAACCACGGAGTTAGAGATGAACTCCTAGGAAAAAGTTTCGTTTTTAATTAATATCTCGACAACCCCTGGTCTTAGATACTCGAAACTTGGGCTAAATTTATGGGGGGCTATTTCAAGGCTATCCACAAAATTTCAAAATTTCATCAAATTTGGTTCAGCCGTTCTCCCGCGATAATGAGACAAACGAAAATTTCGTTTTTCACTAATATCTCGAGAACCACTAATCGTAGAAACTCCAAACATTGACTTAACAGACAGATTTAATTTAATTGCGTTTCTGAGCAACATGATATAAGATAAAATCTTCCTCATAAACTGCGAAATTTAATAAGCATTTTGAGTGGGACATTTAGTGAGTGGGACTATTTCCAGGCTATTCACATAATTTCATAAATTCGGTTCAGCCATTCTCCCGTGATGACGGGACAAACAGACAGGCAGACAGATTTTTAATTTTATTTTTATAGATTATCTGTAATATAAATCGACCTCCTCCTTACTGTTTATTAATTTAGTTAAATTATTTTGTTATAATAAGTAGATTGCTATTATTCTTATTTTTACCTATTAATATACTACTCTTGAAAGTAATATGTTTAGTGCTGCCATCTATCGTTATTCCTTTTTACTTTTCGTTGATTTTGATTTTTTTTGGGGGGTGATTAAATATTTCTGTTTATATTGTATTGGTGAATTATTAAAGCTCTTATAAACTGTACTTTTCAGTACAATCGTATTCTATTTTAATACTTATTTGGAATGGATTTTAAATGAATCCAATTTTTACACTATATGAATTTATTATACACAGTGTTTTATTTAATCAAGTTCAGAATTGATAATCACTATATAGTTAAATCTTTTCTTTATATTTTGTAATTTCCTCTTTATTCACAATAGGATAAGGTTTAACATGGACTTTCTTGTTTATACTTATTTATCTATAAGCAATTATTTTAATTCTTTTATATTGTGTTCTCTATGTTATATTGTCATACTAAAAATTATTCTTATACTATTATGAGGTACACAACTTATATGATTTAGTGACTGGCAAATATATTTATACTTATTATTATATAATTTGACAGATATTGCCCGGTATTTTCGATTCATGTTGGGAATTGTCTAGTCCGATATCAATTTACCAACATTGTGCCATGGAAAATTTTGAATATAATAATTACCCTGCTAAAAATTATAATTTCAATAAATGTAAGAATAAAAATTGCAAAAATTGCCCTTCTGCTCTAATACTCAAATCACAAACCAAAATAGCCATTTGCTTTTCTGTAAAATTTTTAATTGCATTTATCGACTTTCGTGTAACATTTGTAATATATCTTATATAGGACTAGCAAGCAATGCCATTCATTTACGAATGAATGTTCACAGAGATCACGCCAAAAATATATCTTAATAATAATTTTCTTCCTACATCTAATAAAATATAATATAAACATTTTGATAAATATGGTTTTGAAAATATTACTATACATATTTTGGATATAAAAACTAATACAGCTGATAAAATATTTTTCGAAAGCTTTTGTTTTAAATCAATTGTACTCTTTTTCCATATGGATTAAATCAATCATATCTAAATTGTAAAAAATAACTTTGCAGATAATCGATATTCTAATTTTAATCACCTATTTTTGAAACCCCATTTAAATAATATAAACTCAGAAAATCTCAAAAGATTTAAACGAGGCAAGGGAAGCACCGTAGTTCATGATTATAAAGCTAAGTTTAAAAGTTTACTTCATCAATTTAACAGCACTTATCAATAGAAATTAATAAAATCTTATGTATTTGCTGTTAAGAAAGAACATTTAAATAATGTTTATGCAAATTTCTTAAAATTAAATCTAACTAACGAACATTTTAATCATATTTTCTATGATTTGCTCATTACTAGATCAAATTATTTAAAAATAAAACCTAATCTGTTTCATAATAATAATACGCCTACTAATTCTTATTGTGTGATATCTTTTAAACATACAATTTATAATTCTATAAATTTTGGATCTATTTTCAAACACTTATTACCTATTCAGGATTTGATTGTTACTAAGATTTTAAATACAACAAGCCGATTGGTAGAACTATTTTTAATTACAATGCAATTTCACAATCTCTCTCCATTGATAAAGATTCCATGTCAAAAGTAGATAATGAATGTATTTGCAAGGTAAACGAATATGCTGACTATATAAATCCACACTTGGGCCATATCGTTACAGGAGACTTAGCAATGGTTAAAGAAGAAAAGCTAAGAACCATTATGTCATTTGGTACAAAATTCAGGTTACTATCCTGTTATAACTCTTTTAAAGTTTTATAGTAAATTAATCTTGAACTTGATAAATATATTCATAAATTAGCTTCTAAATACGCTCTGCCTTTAGAGGCATGTAATATGTGGAAATTCACTTTATTAAAACTTATTAAAAATACTATTTATAGTATTATATTGATTAGATCTTTATATAATATTGATAATTTAAAACATTCCATTAAGGATTTACAAAGATCTTTTGTTATTACTTATGTTGATAAAGCTTCTAATAATTATGCTATTATCTGTAAAAAATTCTATATACAATTTCTGTTATATTATTTAAATAACAAAAGTCTATTTTAACTTGATTCACACTCCAATAATAGTATTAAACTGAAAATTATCAATATGTATTGTTATTTAAATATTAATTATAAATTTCATAAATTTCCATATATAGTGCTAATACCTAAATTTTATAAAAATTCTATTAAATTTAGAACAGTAACTAGTGGTCATAATATTTACTCTACTTACTCTAGTACTGCGAGTAAACTACTTCTAAATTATTTAAATGCAATAAATGATAGTTTACGTTTTTCCAGAAATAACTAACTTATTCTAAATAATAGTAAAGAATTTAAGAATAAATTAACATCACTCGATAAACTCATTGGATTTCAAACTTTTGATTTTAAAGATCCTTTTAATAATATTAAGATCTTTGATCTTTATGCAGTAATTTTAGCTCTATATAATGTTTATGCTACTTATCATACTACTTACTCATTCTATATTTACCAAATTTCGTAAATTTCTTCACTTTATTCTTTTCAATAATTATATATTTCAAGGCAATAAATTATACAAGTCTCAGTGGTTCCACAAGGTGACTGTAGTAGCAGTATATTAGCTAATTTATACCATTATCAATACGAAAAATATTTTATTTCCACAGATTATAAAATTTACAGATATATTGATGATCTGATTTGTTTGGTCTTTACAGACAACTGTGTCATAGATATAGATTTCTATTCGGATAATTTGAAACTAATTCCTAAAGAAGCCACTAATAGTAATAACACATTAATGTTTTGGACTTAAATCTTATTATTGAACCTACTAATAGGGTAGTTACTAATTAATATGATAAAAAATACTATTTTAACTTTAACATTAATAAATTATTACCTTTTAATTCCTGTAACTCGATTCAATCGTTTAGAAATATTATAGTTAATCAGCTCTTTAGAATTTATAGATTATCTGATAAAAAATTTCATGCTATGCATATTAATAAACTTAAAATTACTAGCAAATTATATAAATATCCAGCTTATTTAGTACATAGTATAGTTAACAAGTTTGAAATGATAGATTATACTTAAATTCTCTCCTTAGTATCTTATTTTAGCCTGACATCCAATTTCTCTTGAAGAAGCATTACCCTGTATTTACATGTTCTTACTATTGAATATCACATTTTATCATATTTTTGCATTACTGTTATTTCTTTCTCACGATTGGCAGCAGCATTTATCAACTTTTTATTTTTGAGATTGGCAACATTGATCTCTTTATTCAAGGCTCTAATGGATCAGACGTATGCAGTGTTTTTTCAGGTATTCTTGTTTCCTATTATTTTTCAATATTTATGCATGTTGTCCAGGTTATCAAAGTTTATAGATATAATTTATCACTGATATCAGAAACATGCATTTTGTATTCATTTTTATGAAATACTTGGACTTGACAACGAATTTTATCGAAATGAACAATTCATTATTAGGTCTGGGGCTTGTCCACGTGTAAAGCTTTCATGCTTGGATTTTATTTGATATTATTTTATCGATTCCTTTTCATTGATGTATTTTGTTTCTCTTCAGCTTGATGACTAGAGGTTTGCATTTATATTTTCCACTTGACTGATGATTCTCTATTTAATACTTTTATTTGTAAGGCATTTTGTAATGTTGGGGTTTTCTGTGTTGAAAATTATTTTTATTCTTTCATTGGATTTTTAAACTTTTATTATATATATATATGTATATATATACATACATATATATATATACATATATATACATATATATATATATATATATATATATATTATATATATATATATATATTATATATAGAAAAATTGAAATATAAAAAGTGAAAAAAACATGTAAAAAAGGAAGGATGGCTCGGCAAAAAGCTTACATTATGGCGGTAAGGGGTTGTGACCTTACTCCCCAGTTCAACGAGCTCGTCAAAATCGCCGCGGCATTTTCACTCCTGGTCGCCAGCCCTGGCCCAAGCCAACCTCCGGAGTGACTTTGAAATCATCACGAGACCTGGATAGAGATGTGTACGAGAGCCATATCACCACAAATAAAGCCAACTGAATTGCCGACTCAAATGAAATGTAGTTCCAGCCGCGGTCCTGTGATCACAGTGCGGTCCTGTCATATGGAGGGTTCGATGATTTTGTCTCTAATTGAACTCAAAAAATACTTAAGTCTTATACCATATGCAAAATTGTTTCTGTATAAATTATCAATATTTTTAATCATAAAGGAAATTGGATATTTATTAAAAAATGCTTGTTTTAAAAATTCTTGATCAAAATTGATACGTAAATGCTCCTCTTTGATAGTTCTTTTTATTCTGATTAAACCTCCCAAGAAAACATTGCGAAACACATTTAAATGTATATTGGAGTTCCAATGTATAATTCCAATAATAGGTAGTTTAAATTGTTTTCTTTTATCATAGATGGTGAATATGAGAGGGATTTGACTATAGTTGATATTCCAATCCAAAAATTCGACCTCTTTGTTATTTTTAAGAGGGTTTTCCTTCAAGATGAGGTTTGGTGGATAAAAATCAAAGTTCATTGTGTAGTTTTCATTCTCATAGCCAATAATTACGTCATCCACATAGCGTAGGTATATGATTTCGTTGTTTATATGAGATCTTCTTTCATAAAAACTAAGATATATATCAGCCAATATGGAAGAACATCCCCCCCCATGGGGATGCCCTTAATTTGTTGATAAATAGACAATCCGTTGTAAAGGTAATTTTCTTTAATAACTATTTTGATTATAGACTTGAATTTATTGAATTCCAGACTCCTTTTTAAATCATATTCTTCAAACAAGCTGTAAAGTATATTTGTCATGTCATCTAGATCTATAGTATTAAATAGTTCTTGGAAATCATAAGTTCTTAAGTGCAAAGGATGTTTATGATCTTTCAATATATTGATCACTTGTAGACTGTTTTTTATAATATAGCTTCCTTGGTTATTAAGTTTCAGCAAAATAGGTTGTAAAATCTTCATTAACATATTATTGGCTTTCGTGAGATAGGTATTGCATCAAACAGTAACTGGTCTGAAAGTAATAGGACTTTTATGAAGTTTCGGAATATTAATCAGATACGGATACTTTATAATTCCTGTATATTTGATACCAGTTAATAAATACAAAGCCTTGATTTTATTTGAGATTTCCTTAAGGGAGAGGTTGATTTTACTGTAAAGAACATCATTCTCATATTTTTCTTTCAATATGTCAATGTAAAAGAGCTTACATGTAAATGCGTAGTTACTTGATGCCTTGTCAATATAAGTAATTATAAATTGATTTTGAATTTTCTTCAGAAGTTGGAAGTTTATTTTTACATTGGTCTGGAGGTTGGTAAAGTTTTTTATAATAGTACTTGAAGTCCCTGCACATCTTAGATCGCCATTGATGGAATGCCATATCTGGCAGACTGTATTGAATGGAAAGTTTATAAATGAATTGATCAATGTCCTCTCGAAAAGCCTCAAACGGATCTCCATGATACGGATTTCTATATTTAGTACCCAGCTGGCACTTCATTTCCTTTGAGTCGGCAGTTCAGTTGGCTTTATTTGTGGTGATATTGCTCTCGTACACATCTCTATCCAGGTCTCGTGATGATTTCAAAGTCACTCCGGAGGTTGGCTTGGGCCAGGGCTGGCGACCAGGAGTGAAAATGCCGCGGCGATTTTGACGAGCTCGTTGAACTGGGGAGTAAGGTCACAACCCCTTACCGCCATAATGTAAGCTTTTTGCCGAGCCATCCTTCCTTTTTTACATGTTTTTTACATGTTTTTTTCACTTTTTATATTTCAATTTTTCTATATATATAGTGTTTGGTACCCTCATGCTGCCTTGCGCAAAAGTTACTAAAACATTTTTATTTCCGATTTTTCAATTTCTATATATTTATATATTATATATATATTATATATATATATATATATATATATATATATATTATATATATATATATATATATATATATATACATACATTCACATATCCTGAGATATTGGCAAGCATTTTACATGTTTCCCTATGGTGAATTTAGAAGCCATTTATTCAACATTATCCATTTATATGCAGTCTTTCAGAAAACACAATTCGTCAGCAGTTTCACCCCGAAGTTTCACAAAATAACGAAGCGCTCTCCACAAATTAGGTTAACAAGTTCGGTGAAGGATCTGCGTCTTCAAACGGGTCGCGATAAGAGTCTTGAAACGTGACGAACTGCAGTTTCATTCCGAAGTTATTTACAGTCTTCTTAAGATGCTGCATGGGCATATTTCAGCCCGTTATATTTGTTTATCAATTAAGATGTTTGATTAAAAATTTCGATGTGGGTAGTAGGTGAATTTTGCTACATATTCTACATTTCACAAGACAAAAACTTTGTTAAAAGTAACATATATACATAGACCACAAAATGAATTCTATCGAACGGTAGAATTAATAGAATTAGTAGAGTTAGATATATTGATTTTAGAACAGCAGACGCGACTGAAACAGAGAAAGGGGGGTTGCTAATCGTTAGAGAATAAAAAGAGGGAAAATCCATGGAAAAAAAAGAGGAAGAAACAGATAGTAAATTGAACGGTATGAATGAACGGTAAAATGCCAAAGAGGACAATGAACGTCCAGCAAAGAATTCGATCACTTGATCAGTGGGTAAAACTACGAGACTAATAAAATACGGGGTAGATATTTTAAAATGCGAACTATCTACAAGCTAACTACTACTTTGGTCCACCCAATCTATTCTTATCAAAGAATGATATACTTGGCAGATTTTTTAAACTGGGAAGATGAGAACTACCGACACCCCTTTGAACTAACTACTGCTTTGGTCCACGCAATCAATTCTTACCAAAGAATGCAATACTAGGTGGATTTCTTAAAATGGGAAAATACTTACATTACAAGCCTTGCAATGTGAGCACTAAAGCGAAAACAAGACCTCGTTGTATTCCGAGATTAACGAAGACGAAGTTAAAATTAAATTTTTAGCCAATAAAAATTTTAAATAAACAAGAGCGTGTGCTTTTTAAAATTGGTACAAGCGGATATTTCATGGGACTTCTCAAATCTAAATTGTAGTTTTGAAAAAACATTAGAGATGTCTTTTAGATCTGATTTCATTCAAGTGGAAATCCAAAGATTGCAAATACATAATTGAAACCTCACATTTCCGTAGACATCGCTGGATTGTGTAGATCTTAATTTTGAAAAATCTTCTCTGTAAAAAGTATATGTATTTACATATGTATATGAATACATATGTAAATATAAAGGTATTTCACCCTCCATCGGAATGGAACCTCCGCTGATTTTATTTAATAAATCATTTAATATTGTAATAGGATATAGAAATTATTTTTATTGTTTCACGTGTTAAGAAGTTGGACTCTTCAGTTTAGTGGGAATCACAGGTTTAAATACATAAAGTTATTTCGCGCTCCATCGGAATGGGGCCACCGCTGACTTTATTTAATAAATCATTTAATATTGCAATAGGATATAGCAATAATTTTTAATGTTTTCCATGTTAATAAGTTGGACTTTTCAGTTTAGTTGGAATCGAGATTTCAAAAAATATAAAGTTATTTACGCGCTCCATCGGAATAGAGCAAACGCTGATTTTATTTTTTAATAAATCATTTAATAATGTTAAAGGATATAGAAATAATTTTTAATGTTTACCATGTTAAGAAGTTGAACTTTTTAGTTTAGTTGGAATCAGGACTTGCCTCAGGCGCACCAGAGGGAGGCGGAACACACTGCGCCCACAACACAAACATCCAT
Source organism: Amaurobius ferox (assembly GCA_951213105.1). Lineage (NCBI taxonomy): Eukaryota > Metazoa > Arthropoda > Arachnida > Araneae > Amaurobiidae > Amaurobius > Amaurobius ferox. Next base: position 106,456,332 of record OX578134.1, read on the forward strand.
GCCTTACGTGGGACTCGAACCCACAACGCGGCGATCGAGCGATTGCTGTGGAAACGCTCGCCTTGACCACTCGATCACCACGTTGGCCTCATCCGCAAGATCAAAGCCAACAGGCCAAGGAAGCTTACCAGGAATGAGGCGATTGCATTTAATCAGGCCATGGAATGCTACTTATGCAAGAAGCCATTTAAATATGACGGGGTTAAGTATGTAGAGAAATGCAGAGACCACGGCCACATTAATGGTACATATCGAGGAGCACTACATGTGGCGTGCAATCTGAGATTTCGTCTTCCTACTACCATTCCTGTAGTTTTCCTCAACTTGAAGAATTATGATGGTCACCAACTGATGTCGGGGCTTGGCAAATTCAAAGATAATGAAATTACGCCCATTGCAGGAAACATGGAAAAATACATTTCGTTTACCGTGAAGAAGAAAGGCTAGTGTGTGAGGCTGCATTTTATAGACTGTCTTCAATTTTTAACCACCTTCTTAGAAAAATTGGTAGCTAATCTATCGAAGGACAAATTCGCAATTACAACTGCAACTATCCCATCTCATACAGATCTGCTGCTGTGTAAGGGGGTGTACCCATACGAGTAAATGGAAAATTTGAAGACCAGGTGCTGCCTCCACCTTCGGCCTTTTACAGCACCTTAACTGAAGAACACATATATGAGGAGGACTACGAACACGCTCAGAACGTATGGAGGGCATTCGATCTGAAGAATATCGGTGACTACCATGCTCTATATGTTAAAACGAATGGCTTTCTGTTGGCCGACGTATTTGAGCATTTTAGAAAACTATGTATGATTTACTGGCGTGGCAACTTGAAGACGGTAGATCAACCCTTGGATCTCCTAACCTACATTGATATGCATCTTGTCGTTGAAAGGGGAATTCGAGGGGGAATATCTGTCATCACCAAACGGTGGGCGCGGGCAAACAACCCATACATGACCTAGTATGATCATACAGAGCCCACCCGATATCTGATGTATTTAGAAGCCAACAATTTGTACGGGTGGGACATGTCTCAGCCCCTGCCTTATGGGAATTTTGAGTGGGTGTCACCACCCATAGCAAGTGAAGAATGGATTTTGAGTCTCCCCAGCGATGGAACAGATGGATACATATTACAGGTGGATTTGGATTGCCCATCTGAATTACACTACCTTCACAACGATTATCCACTAGCCTTGGAAAAACTGAAGATCAAAGAAGATATGACGTCACCATACACGGTGGAAGTTATGAAATCTCTTAAGATGTCTTGGGTCCAGAGTCAAGAAAGTAAGCCACTAATCTTAACAATAAAATTAACTATATAGTACATTTTCAAAATTTAAAATATTATTTGGAACTGAGGCTTAAATTAAAAAGCACCTATAAAATTTTAAAATTTAAGCAAAGAGCCTGGTTGACTTCAACACTGAACATCGGAAATGGGCCCAATCCGGTTTCGAAAAAGATTTTTTTAAATTAATGAACAATGACGTGTATGGGAAATGCATGGAAAACTTACGGAACCGGGTGAAGGTCGATCTTGTGAAGAACGAGAAACGCGAGGAGAAGCTTATGGCGGCACTCACGTTTAAATAGTTTAAGATTTCCAATGAAGATTTGGTAGGGGTCGAGAGATTATATAACAACATATTGCTGAATAGACCCATAAACGTCGATTTTGCCATTCTGGAGCTTAGTAAACTTCTCATGTATCAATTCCACTATGGATATATCAAGAAAGAATATGGAAACAGAGCATCACTTTTGTTTGATACTATAAATAGAAGAAAGCAGCCACCTCTTTGACACATCGGATTATCCAACAGTTAATTCTGCCTACAATGTGTTAAACAAAATGAGGATAAGCTGTTTTAAGGATGAATTAATTGGAACACCTGGACTTCAGTTTGTGGGGCTCAGGTTCAAAATGTATTTTCTCCTCTCCACACAAGGGGAGAAGAAGACCGCTAAGGTGTTTCCAAAACATTCGTGAAGAAGCATTTAAAGCACGAACATTATGCCGAATGTTTGAAACAGGTGGAAACTACCAAGTCTTTTCAACATCGTATAGGGAGTGAGTGTCATCGTTTGTATACACTCAAACGAAGTAAGGTGGCACCCTCCCCTTACGATGACAAGAGATATGTTTTGGAAGATGGCATTCACACCTATGCACATGTTCATTGCAAAATATCCCAGGAATAGTCATTTCATTCATTTTTTTTTGCATCATTCAAGGTCTTTCCAAAATTTTTTACATTTTCAAGATTTTCAGGATTTTTATATAAGAACTTTTCACGATATTTCCATGTTTACTACGATAGATCGTAAGACCTTTTCAAAATTTTTTCATGTTTACTACAATAGATCGCAAGATCTTTTCAAGATTTTCATACAAGAACTTTTGAAGAATTTTTACCGATTAACCGATTAAGATTTTCACAGACTAAGATTTTTAAGACCCTTTCAAGATTCTCATACAATGTATTATCCTGAATTATACTTCCCTCGTAAGAACTTTTACGCTTTTACATCATTTTTATTGAAGATATTTTGCAAGTTTTAGAGAATGTTTTACACTTTCAAGAATCTTACCTTTCTCACAAGAACTTTTGAAGAATTTTTACCAAGATTTTTCATACAAGATCCTTTCAAGATTTTCATACAATGTATTATCCTGAATTATACTTCCCTCGTAAGAACTTTTACGCTTTTACATCATTTTTATAGAAGATATTTTACAAGATTTACATAATTTTTTGTACTTTTAAGAATTTTACCATTCTCACAAAAACTTTTCAACAATTTTACTTTACTCGGAAGAAGATTTGATGAATTTTACTTTAGAACTTTTGAATAAACTCAATCTGTTCATTTTTTTTTGGTGGTGGTGGTGGAGAGGGGGGGGGGGAAATAGGTCTGTCAGCGTGAAGTAACTAAACTATTAATGTTTAACTTTACCTTTAACTTAAAATTAATTGCTATATTCATTTTCCAAATTATTTGTTCTTTTTTTTAATTTCATTCATTCTAAATTAATAAATTAATCAGTCATTTTTTAAAAATTAAAATTAGTTATTCATTTCTATTATGTAATTTACTTAAACAAAATTACTTCACACTGATGGAGAACACTGCCCTAAAGGTGTAGCGACAATAGTGCGGCACCTCCTGGGGCTGCAGGAACTTGCAAACACTTTTTTCTTCTACTAACATTTCCTATTTTTTCTAACATTTCTTTTTTAATGTGTGTAACATGTAATTTTTAATACATAACATGCAATTTCTAATGGAAAGTTTTCTCTTAGGTCATCCTTTTAAGATATTCGCCAAATATCAAGTTCTTTGGTGAGAACAGACAGCGTGGACCAAAGCAGTGGTTAGCTCAAAGGGCTTACAATACCTTGCATTTTCCCATTTTAAAATATCTACCCTGTATTTCATTCTTTGGTAAGAATAGACTACATGGGGTAAAGCAGTTGTTAGCTCAAGGAGCTTTATAAAATTAATAAGTAATTAAAATAAGTAATTATGAAAGAATAACTGCATTGTGGCATCATCACACTAAACTAGAATTGATGACGTCATCATAGATTAGATAAGATCTCATTTTTAATACTGTAATTAGTGTGTATATCGTTCATTTCTAGTTTTGAGGACTGCTGTTAAAGGCATCGCTCTGTAAGTTGTTTTCATGTATTTGCTAACTATTTTGTATATTCCGCGCGATACACATCTCCTAAAGTCATAAAAATATACAAAATTTTTCTAAGTATTTAATGTTAATGTCATTGAAACTTATGAGCTTTAACTAAATTTGATTTCTCTATTCACCAAAATATTCGCAATGCATCGGTGAAAACATCTTTGTTAGTTAAAAACAGTCGAATCGTATTCAGAAAATTCTAGAACAATGTGTTTACATTTCCCATAGTGTACAAAACTAAAACAATCGTAACGTATTTATGAGGCGTAAAGTCGTGGTGTTAAAATTCCCCACGGTGAAAGATCGCTTTAAAAACAGTCGAATCGTATTCTGTCCCCATAGTATATAAAGTAAGATTGGTCTGAAAATTGTCGAATCGCATTCAAGAGGTGTTACATTAAAATTCCCCACGGCATACGAAGAAAGATTACTCTGAAAATGGTCGAATCGTATTCATTAGATAAAATCCACTTAACACACACAATTTTTGTGTTCACTGAAAATTCCTAAGATTAATTCACTATTAGATTCATTTTAAACATGAAATTAAAATAATTTCATTATTAAGTTATCATAAAAAATAAAGCCATATCGCTATACACCAAACACCCTGAAAAATTGCTAACATAATGTGTTTGCATACACTCGACTGTACTAGTACACGTCGAAAAATCGTTAAGTAGCCAATAACGTAGAATCCATTCACATCTAATCAAAACACCATTTTTATGAAATAAATACATATCATTTTTATAAAAATATAGTTTATATTAATAATTCTCTTTCATAACTGCATTCAAACTTGTTAAGACGTCGAATATATTTTCCATTCGATTTCACAGAAAAGTATTTCCTCATAAACATCTACCGAGCAAGCGCCAATGGTACGGTGGTCAGCGTAAGAGGCTCATTAACTAACGGTCCCAGGATCGAACCCCGTTCTCGGCAGTGGGGAATAAATATCTTTTACATTCCGAAATTTAAAAAATACCGATAGATGGCGGCACTTCAAAATCTTCATTGACCACCACCCAAAACTTTCGCCAGTGGGCGCCACCTCACTTCAACAACGTCACCATTGATAAGAAAGTATCAGTACATCAGAAGTCACCAAGGAAGAAGTTCATCGTCTACAGCGCTATTGTTATCTGTTCAAGGTCACCTCCCTCCCCCAGATCAACAGATAGATCAAATATTACCACATCGGCCGCATTTATCCATGTTCAAATATTTCACTCCCTTGCGATACCTTCTCCGAATCAAGATCAAGTTGACGTTCCATGGTGATAGCACACCTTTTTCGCAATACTTCCTCCGATACCAATTCACCTCATTGCGACAGACGTCCTCAGCATCAAGGTCACATTGGTCTTCCATGATGATAGCATACTCCTTTAGCAATGCTTCCTCCAATAACAACCCTCCTCAATGAGTCAACCTTAACCTCCTCCTCCTCCTCAATGACTCATCGGCAGGGGCAGCTGCTGCTCCGCTGCTCTTGCTGGTGCTCAACTGTCATTTCTCTTCTACTGGCAGCCTTTTTATAGAATAAACACAAATGTAATTCCAACAAATACCACTGTAACACTTCCTATTTGACTATAGTCTTGGAGGCATAAAGTGATAATTACAAGAAAAATAATCGTTAGTATTTCAGAAATATTATCGTTTATTGCTTTTAAGTGAAAGCTAAAATTCTAAATGTATAGTCAACTGATAAGCGACATTATTGAAGAAGAAGAAAAAAATTATATTTTTGTTGGTAAGGGCGTTTTTATTGTTGCTGCAGCTGCATTCAAGATGAAATATTAATATTTCTTTAAAAAATTATGTCTGTTGTATTTTATTTGTTTTTTCTCATATAAGTTTCAGTATTTGAAATAAGCTAAAGTACTCAAATGATAATAATGAACTTTAAACAACATGACATGATCAAATTACTGCAAACAAATTACTTTAAACAACATGACTTTGATCAAATTATGCAAAATTAAAAGAACATATATTGAAAACTGAATTCTTTCAAACTTATATTTAAATGATTGATGATTATCAATAGGTTTTAAAGTTTACAAAATTAAACGACAATCTAATATTTATAAAGTAAAACGTGTACAAAATGACATCTATTATAATAAGGAAGGAAATAATGATTAATTATTTTAAATAATTTTTGTATATAAAATTTTTCAACTAATTGATCATAAAAAAGCATAAAATTGGCATAACATGTTATGAATTTAATTGAGAGATTATTAATTGAGGAAGAATATGATATTATGAAAAGCAAATTATCTCAGACATAATTTAATCTCTGCAAAAGATATTTTGTCATAAATATCTAAAACATAGTAAAAATGACCACTATTGTAGAACTAGAAAATGTACTTAGAGTTTCTTGGAATTTAAAACAGGGAATAATTGAATTTAATTATCCAATTTATCAAAAGGTGTCGTTGAAAGTACTATAGCAGACTACGGATTACCGAGGTGTCTTCGGGCTTGACCTGAACTGAATGGCTCTACTGAATTTCGTAGCTGTGGACAACTTGGGTTTTCCATTACGAGACCAACAGAAAGACACTTATCTTCTTTTATTATTATAAATAACGTTTTCAAAATACGAAAAAAAAGTATTTTTTTAAATTTCACGAAAATTCTTCTATTGATAGTAAGGATTCCATTTGAAGCTTTTTTAAAAGATAATTTTTGAGAGTTTCAGTAGTTTTAAGACAGTAACTCTGCGATAAAATTTTCTATCGCTAAGGAACCGATTTGTGCTGAAATCATTTAAATAGTGCTTCAAAATTAAATAAGTTAAAACTCTAATTCGAGTTTAAAAGAAAAATTGGTCCGAGGACCATCGAATCAGACCTTAAGTTGAAGACCCAGACCGTCCGACTCATGCTAAGGACACGAGCAACCATTTGGACGCCCGGGGATCTGACCTTAAGTGTCACTGTACCGAATTTTGTTGTCGTGGTTAGTTTAGATATTCTCAACGTAACCAGCATACATACATACAAATAGGCATATATTTTATTATTATAGATGAGTTTAAGTGATGATTTGAAAGTTCAATTTTATTTTACTGGTTTACGAAATGCTAATTAGTCGCTCTTTGTTGAATTAGATAGAAGATATTGTAGTAAAAAAATTATTCATCTAATGTGAAAATTGGGGATACCTGATTTGAATTAAAATTATTGCTGAAGAAATATTTGATAAATGCTTCCTAAATCTTGGATAATTCAATTTATTCTACTGGATAAATATAGGGCTCATGCAGAGCAAGAGCATTTCAATTTATTCACTTCTGGTTTTGATGATGCCTTTTACAGGTTGTAGTATATTAGCAATATATTTTAGTCAGTACACGTAAGCAAGGTGCAAAAATTCTTAAAGTTAACGGAATAAATTGCTTCTTTTCCTTTGAATGGTCCTTGATTTGTAGTCAAGGCTTAAATTCTTAAGATAGATGATATAAATTACTATATGGTCAATTTTTATATTTCTATCTTTGACTAGCTTAAAACATTATTTTTGTCTCTCTGCCAGTTAGTTCAGATGTTGGCAAATTTATTTGTATGTTCGCTTGCAGTTTCTCTATACTTGAAAAATATTTTAACATATCTCTTTTAGCGATGCACTGAAGACAAGTTGAAATTAATGTCCGCAAGCATGATTTTTCACTAAAGATAAAAATATATTTTTCCCATTTTGTATAATGTTTTTGAACGCTTAAAATGTGCAGAGCAAGTTCTTTGACATGGGTATATATTAAAGGCTGATATTGTGTATTGATTTTAACTCTAATTATAGTGTATTTCTAAAGTCTGAGGTGATTTGTTTAATAATTGTTAATATACTTCGTGGATTTAAACCAAATATTGATTATTACGCATTTTCTATTTTTAACACTTTACAACAAAGTTGAAAAGTGTTAATGACATTGTTCATTCTGTCTGTCTGTCTGTCCGTTAGCACGATAACTGCCGCAAAAATGACTTAATCAAAAGGAAATTTTAGTATGTTGTTCAGACGGTCTGTAGAACCTATGGGAGTATAAATGAATAATATCACCCAATTAGTTTTGGATTGAACCCGGGTCGAAAAAATGAAATACATTGAGCCCTATGGGACCTAATTTTTCAAACATTTTTTAAGCGGATTTAAAATTCACAAATTGCTTCGAAAATTTTAGAAAATATTCAAATTGTTCCATAAAATATATAAAAAAAAAATTCAGCGAAATATATTAAGTAGTTTTTTAAATTAAAATTAAAATAATAATTACATCTCTTATATGAAACGATCACGTGACCATGATATGAAACGATCACATGACCCACTTCAAAATGATATATGGCATCCATCTTGTTTCAAAATCGTGATTTTTTTAAGTTCTTTTTAATTCATATTGAGTGTTGTATCCGTCCTAAAACTACTTTATTTTTGCTTAAATTCTGTGCATTTACATACTGAAACAACGCAATGACAATACATTTGAGTTTAAATGCTCATCTAAATTTGATTATTTATACATCTAAGCCTATTTTTCACCTATGTAAAATGTAAACAGCAAAATATATAGAATGAGTTGTATTAGAATTCCTGTATTTTTTTAACACAAAATAATTTAGTCCATGGAGTCTGCATAGCTGATATGAATGAAATATTCATTGACTTTACAAAGAAAAGGACGATTTTTTTCGATGAAGTTTTACGCATAGAGTTTAATTACTTGTAGCTCCATGGTCTTAATTTTCAAATAAAATAAATTATTATAGTATTGTGATGAATGACATGAATGGGAAATTATTTATGAATGAAATGCTGCTTTTATAGAGAGAGCCAGGCGTGTTATTTTTTCTATGACGTTATTTGAATAAAATTCAGTTGTTTTCGCTGAAGTTTTCAAATATAATAAATTATCGTAGTATTATGATAATTCTATAACTATTACCGAGGAATGTATAACATTTTAAAGATGTTTAAACCAGGCAATTTATATTTCAATGCCGTCATTTGAATGAAGTTCATTTTTTTCGATGAAGGTTTAAGTTTTCAAATATAATAAATTAATGCAGTATTGTGATAAGTTTCAAAATATTACCGAGGAATGTATTGCATTTTAGACTTGTTTAAATAAAATTGCATTGAAGTTGAGAAGTGTTTCATAATCAATGCTTTAAGCATGATTGATCTTTCTTGTTCTAGATATATTTCTATTTTTCGACATATTATACCAGTATCAATAAAATATGTAACGATGTTCTTTCTTTTGGTTTTATCCAACATTCATTAATAAACTTGCTAAAGTTTTAAAATTGTTGTATTTTCTAGAGATTTTTTTCGACCAAGAAAATTATTTTTTTTTCTCTTAAAGATTCAAGTGAGAATGACACAAAATGTTTATTTATCAAATTCCTTGTTTATCATCGCTCTTGTATATATAGAGTAAAATAAAACAAGAAAGATCAATCATGCTTAAAGCATTGATTATGAAACACTTTCCAACTTCAATGCAATTTTATTTAAACATGTCTAAAATGCAATACATTCCTCGGTAATATTTTAAAACTTATCACAATACTACATTAATTTATTATATTTGAAACCTTAAACCTTCATCGAGAAAGATAACTTCATTCAAATGACGGCATTAAAATATAAATTGCCTGGTTTAAACATCTCTAAAATGTGATACATTCCTCGGTAATAATTTTAGAATTATCATAATACTACGATAATTTATTATATTTGAAAACTTCATCGAAAACAACTGAAATCCATTCAAATGACGTCATAGAAAAAATAACACGCCTGGCTCTCTCTATAAAAGCAACATTTCATTCATAAATAATTCCCCCATTCATGTCATTCATCACAATACTATAATAATTTATATTATTTAAAAATTAAGACCATGGAGCTACAAGTAAGTAAAACTCTATGCGTAAAACTTCATCGAAAATTATCGTCCTTCTCTTTCTAAAATCAATGAATATTTCATTCATATCAGCCATGCAGACTCCATGGACTAAATGATTTTGTGTTAAAGAATTACAGCGATTCTAATACAACTCATTCTACATATTTTGCTGTTTACATTTTACATAGGTGAAAAATAGGCTTAATAGTAGAAATAATCAAATTTGTATGAGCATTTAAACTGAAATATATTGTCATTGCGTTGTTAAAGTATGTAGATGCATAGAATTTAGGCCAAAATAAAGTAGTTTTAGGATGGATACAACACTCAATATGAATTAGAAAGAACTTTAAAAATCACGATTTTGAGACAAGATGGATGCCATATATCATTTTGAAGTGGGTCATGTGATCGTTTCATATCATGGACACGTGATCGCTTCATATAAGAGGTGTTATTATTATTTTAATTTTTATTTAAAAAACTACTGAATATATTTCGCTGAATTTTTTTTTATATATTTTATGGAACAATTTGAATATTGCCTAAAATTTTCGAAGCAATTTGTGAATTTTAAATCCGCTTAAAAAATGCTTGAAAAATTAGGTCCCATAGGGCTCAATGTATTCCATTTTTTCAACCCGGGTTCAATCCAAAACTAATTGGGTGATAATATTCATTTATATTCCCATAGGTCCTATAGACCGTCTGAACAACATACTAAAATTTCATTTTGATTAAGTCATTTTTACGGCAGTTATCGAGCTAACGGACAGACAGACAGACAGACAGACAGACAGACAGAATGAACAAAGTCATAAACACTTTTCAACTTTGTTGTAAAGTGTTAAAAAACATCGCTTGCGAGAAAATCAAAATGATGTCCAACATTCAAAATAGTTTATTGAAAATGATCAATTTACTACACATAGTCGAATGCTGAATATCTAACAATTGACTTAACGTTTTTTTAATCATTTGAGAAAGAGCGCAATTTTTTTTTTTCTACAATACTTCGAAATTTCAAAATTAAAATTTCGGAATTAATCGCAAATTGGAATTTTGTATTGTGATTGATCTACATGTTTTGAATATTTATAAATTCGAATCCATAATTTTTACAACGACGTCATTGTCTTCTTCCTTTTCTACTTCATCGACCCAGAAAGTCCGACCTACCCGAAGGTGTAAGGTATATGTTTAAACGGTCAGGAAGTGCCACTAAAGTTAGACCAAAACCCAGTGTGGCGGCATCTACAGGAACTGTACCCTCCTTTTCCTATCATCAACTTGTCGTAAGTACTTACAGACTCACATATTTAACGTGCTGCTCATACTCTGCGCGATCACAGGGACAGTTTGGGCAGAGGCGACAGACTCCGGTCATCCGAGTACAACCCCCCCAGGCGCTAACTACTGGGCTGTCCCACTCCTTTACAACGACGTCTGTCTGTGGGCACGGTATCTCTTGAACAAATGAAATTAATTGGATGAAACTTGATATGATTATTTCAATCGATATACTTCAGAAGCTTACGGATTTCAGGAGATTTTGGACAGAGAACGGATCCTCAATATTTCAACATTCGTCTTGAAAAGAAAATATATAAAAAAAATGTTAAAAATTGTTCAATATTTCAACATTCGTCTTGAAAAGAAAATATATAAAAAAAGTGTTAAAAATTGTTATAGATATATTCATGTAATATGTTTTTTATTTAATAGTTAATGATAAATAGAATATTAAAATGTACTTTGCTCGGGAATTTTTTTGATTTTTGTTTAACAATATAAATATATAAAATATATATATGCAAGATAAATATATAAATTATAAATATTATTATTGTATTTATGACTGTTTTTAGCACTTTTAATCATAACTAATAAGACACTATTGCTGAGGTTTTATCACGATGAGTTCTTTAGATATTTTAAACTTTACTTTGCCGCAATAAATCATAAACGAATTAATTAATTTCAGTATGTTTTTTCTAATCGATAACAACAAAGCCCATTTGTTTTGTTTTCAGCGGGATCGAGTTTTAATAAATGTCATATTTGTATTTTTATGTCCCCACAATATTTAAATTAAAGGGAAATATAGAAGAAAATGTGTTGGACACATCAGATTTTTTGGATGCACACTCATATTCACAACATCAGATCGAAATTCATTTGTGACCACTCATACGTGTCTTTGCAAAACGAATATTTGAACTGCAAAATTAAATTTATTCTCCTACATATCCTCCGATGACGTTATAAAAGCTGTCAGGAAGGACTTCTACTGACACAGAAATATCCAGATATTATTGATTTCGAAATCAATTGAAAGTGACATGCATCTTTCGGATGCTCCGAAGCCCGATGATATAAAGGAATGATCCCATCTGAAAGGGAATTCTTATTAGTTGGGAAGACTTGATTGAAGCCTTTCGGAACAATTATTACACAAAAGATGGGATGGGGAAACTTTCCTCCCTGAGAAGCATGGCAGTAAAATTGTCAAATAGAGAATCCTATCTAGAAAGCGACCTGTGTTAAAGACTAAATTTAGAGACAAGGAAAGTTTGCTATTATGTGTGGTAAGATGGAGTAAAAGCAAAAGTGATGGATTTTGAAAATTCCGGTTGTTCGGAAGTTATATTTCTGGGGTCGCAAGTTGTGTTTCTGGGGTTAAAAGTTGTGTTTCTGGGGACGAAAGTTGTGTTCCTGGGGTCAAAAGTTGTGTTTTTGGGGTCGAAAGTGTATAAAAGAAATTTTACCTAGATATTCAGAGATCTCAAAAAATGCTAATAAAGACCAATTAGCATAATAAAATTTACATGCGCAGTGAGCAAGGTATTATACTATATAGGCATGGCACTTGTCAAATCTTTTGACTTTCTTGAAAGCTGCTACGAGTCAAAGTAAATATGGTCTCATATGGTTTAATGTGAAAACAAAGTGGCCATGCAAAGACGTTACACGCCAAATTTGGTATATAAGCTTTTTCTAGGTACAATTGGCCTAAAAAATTTCCGAACACCGCTCTTTATACAGGATCATACAATCCATCCCAAAATATTATTATAAGATCAGTTCATTGTGCATCATAACTTAATTGTTCATTATTTCTGAAAATTCTAATGACAAAATGAATTTATTTTATGTCAGTGTAAGATTTGTCATGCCGACATTTTCTTAAATATCAATTTGTGTGTGATTCTGACCATAAATACAAGAGATATATAGATAAAAACATTTGGAGTCCATCTCTATTTAAATGAAGGTCACTTAGTAAAATAAAGTAAAATGAAGGTCGTTAATGATCTGCAGTTATACCTGTTATATTTGATAAAGCACATTTTTCATAACAACATCTTATAAAAAATTTGTAAGATTCAGAGCTCATAAATGTTAGCAGCAGCGTAAATGACATTTTAAACCACTAATTTAGTATTATTAAATGGAGTTTAGTGAAGTTAATTTTTTGCAGTTTTGACTCCATTACAAAACTTCCTCTTGGCATTATTCTCTGTATGCAGAAAATGTAAAAACTATGAAATGTTTGGAATTTGTACATCTGTTTCATTAAGCCTACACAGCAAAAAGCGATTCTTTCTTACTAAGTCTCTTTAACAAATAGTGAAATTAAAGTGCGCCATATAAGAGCCATTAAAATCAAACAACCCAAGAATAATTTAATCAATATATCACTCTTCTTACATCCCACTGATTAGAGGTCATGCTTAGCCATATTGAATCCTGAATCGCCATAAAAGTATTTTCAAACATTAGTACTTTTACGACTAATCAATAGAATGAATCTTATCCATAAATTTATTTTTAATGTACAAGATCTTCCCTTATCTCATTCGAATTATTTTTAAAGATTTAATTCCATTGTTTTATCTGTTTTAGTAATTTTATTACAAAGAATGTGAGATGTTTGTTAAGCAGTAATAAAAATATAGCCAAAATGTCAAGACTAGATTGACATTCCTGAGGAAATTTCTAAAAAGTGTGATGTGTCTCCGTTGCATGTTAATAAACCTACATACGCAGCTTGTAAATACCATTGAACCCAAAAATAAAGTTTGCATCAGACTTGCAGATTATTGTCCCTAACACCAAGTAATAATATTTTTACATAGCATTAACCATATTAGTACATATGGAGAGATATTAATTTCAAAGTCTTTCATGCACTACCTAATATGACAGGTCACCAGCAAAAGTAATAAATTTTATTCAGCTGAGTATGCATAAAGTCCTTCTTTAGACCAATATTCTATTTTAATTTGTATTTTGGCTGTATGGAAAAATACAGTGATGATTGTAATGACATATATGATATATTTTTAATTTACATAGGTGAATCAAAAACGGTGTTTATCTATTATACAATCTTCGTCAAATATTTTTAATAAAGCACAAAATGTTTTTCTAAAAATTTCTTAGATCAGTTGTTCCAATAAAATGTAAATGCCATGGCCTCGGCATACTGGGTCCGTTCATAAATGTGGTCATACTATTCGGTTCAATTGCTTCTGATTAAGTGCTCAATGTAGGAACAATTAAATTCTGGTATATCTAGATTCATAGAACTCTCCTACAGATCCATTCCCAAAATTAGAATAGATTCCATTTGATAATACAATATAAAATTTATAACTATAGCGATTCATTATGGATGAGAGAAGAGAAGTACATTCTCTATTCCCATTGAAGTAAAAAAAATTCTGAATTTTGCAAACCCTTTACTCAAAAACTATAATAGTTAGGGAGATGGAATTTTTCACAAGCAAGTGAAAATGCTCCCAGATGTGTAGAATCAGGATTTCAATTATTAAAACTAACTGTAGCAGGGCGAGACGCTACTTTTTAAACTGCGCATGCTCGTTATGCTTCTTACAAATTGTATATAAACAACACTTTTAAACAGCTAATTAAAGCCCATGCACTTGCATGCAAGTTGATTCATTGTTAGCGTTCTACTCATTTCAATTCAGCCAGTTCATTTGAAACTTTTTACATGTGATTAATTTAAAGTTAAAAATAAACTTTCGTAATTATTTATATAATTTATGAAGAATATTTATTTAAGATATACTTTATGAAGACAATCACAGTCCATCTGATCAACTTCCTGTTGTGATAATGATCAAATTCGATAATTTTTCCGGGCCAATTTATGAAAACACTGGTTGGGTTTTGAATCCTATAGTAAATAGAACTTGAAATTTATCAGTAGTAAGAGCACAGCAAAACAATGTATATTGCAGTCCGCTTGCTTTTGCAATCATAACAATTCACGACGTTAGACTTTGGATAAGCGGTAGAGAAGATTGAAGAAAAAGAAACTTTCTTTGGTCTGATTTATATTGCACTGTCATATTTAAAAGCACTTGAATGTATGGTGCACAAAACAAAAAACTTGAAGTTGGGATTTTAGACTTATTAAATTATTTATATTTAACATGACCGAAATATCGTAAGTCGTTGATCGTTATAACATATAAACACATTGCATTGTATGTCGCCCATAAAATCCACAATATTTATCTTCAGTGCGAGTTCTGTAAAAGAATATTTATTAACAAAATACTACTCTCAGTTAATTGCACCATTGTTAACTTTAAAAATAAAATAATTTATTAAAAACATATATTACTTATTAAATTACAATTATTTATATTATTTGCAGCGAAGAGAACAGCTGTGAGACTATTTACTTAACAATGTCCAAAATGCATTAACAATCTTCAACAAGTATTGATATGAACACATACCTTCAAGTCTGTCTTGAACTGTGTCACCAGCTCGTACTTAATGTCGCTCATTTTACTGGAATCAACTCGAAGTATAATCTCCCACTCATACTCGTCGATCATTTTGTACTGCCGTCTACGTGTTAATATCGAACACTTCTGGAACAACTGTAATCAGGACATTGCCGTTTCTCATTTACCTCTGTCTCACGTAGAAGTTGTCGTGACTTCTCGTCTATATTGCTTCCGTACTATAGGAGAAAATTTCTCCTAGAAGTTGCGTAATATCATCTCTTAGTTGCTGCCTATTTTTGCTGCCTCTTTTTCTGACACGTCTCTTTGGCTCAGATTGGCCGACTTTAGGGCAATGCGCCTAGACATCTAGCATATTATTTACATTTTTGACCACTTTTGTGGCCTCCCGTGGTTTTACTCTGGCCTTCACGATGTATTGCCTACTTGACCTTTCGGGTCAGGGTGCCATAAAACTGGCGTCCTCAAGTCAGATGCTATTGTTAAATATTACAGACATCATACATACTGCACATAAAAGTATCTCACCTAATCTTTCTCTAATCGGGTTTCACATACCTATTCCTGGTTTTGCAGAATATTTAGCATTGGAATACCGTTTACATTTTGACAACTCAAATTAAGTATGTCAATGTGTCAAAAATGTGAAAAAGAGCGTATAACAGCTCACATCCATGTTCTTTTGATATAAATGAGTTCCTGTATATTAAATGTGTGTTTGTAATGAAAATGCTTATTTTAATTTAATTATTTTTCTGTATTCTAAATTTATTTAACTTAATATTCAGATTCTAAAAACTTATTTGCTTATTTTGTATTAGGATTCTCGAAAATTGAAATTCACTTTTTATACTTTTAATTTCGTAATTTCTTTGCTAAATTACATTAAATTTTAATTAGAAATATTTCACAGATTGCACATTTGAAACTTTGAATCCAATTAATGCCCGGATTTCTGTTAGTATTAAAAATGGTTTTACAGATTTAGAATAATAACACTCTTATTAATTTAGGATGTTTCACAATTTAATTAGAATAAATTTCATAATCATACAATTGATGAGAATAACTTTTTAAATTATATGATGAAAAATATTCCAACATTCTTGCACATCATAACTGTTTTATTAAATTTAGATAACAAAAAATAGCCTTCTCTTTCAAGTATCTTTTAACAAATTCTAAATAAAAAGAAAAAAAGGAAATAATTATTAAAATTAGACTGACAGAATTATGAAATCAATAACGTACTTTCCTTACGTTCTTTTTATTGGAGATTCCTACAGATACTTTGAACTCAGAAAACCATAAAAGATATTTTTCAAAATGTAAGGACTTGAATAATCAATTCAAGCATCATTTTTTCCTTAATGTATTCAAAGCAATACTGTGCACTTTAGGATACTCCTTGTTTAAAAACTTATTGGATATTGCATTTGCATTGCTTTACGTAAGTCTCCCACTTTTATTAGATAAAGAAATACATAAGGAAATGCGGTTAAGCTAGATTGTTCAGAACTAATTTTTTAAAAGAGATAAATTGAATAGTAATTTGACTAAGTGGTAATATAATCATGAAAATCTAGCCGTTAGTGACTTGACAAAATTCAGTGTTTAACTTCTTTATTCTAGTTTGGCTATTACAAATATGCAAAATTAAAAGCAGCATAGCTATGAATATTATAAATTATTAAATAAAAATATTTTATGTTAAAACTAAAATTACTTTAAGTATTAAAATTTTTTTAGGTATTAAAAGCACTAAAAGTAAGTTTTAAAGTAAGTCACGAAAAGTAAATTTTAAACAAGTCTAAAAGTAAGTACTAAAAGTAAGTGTTAAGTATTAAAGTAGTATATTAGGATTACTTTAAGTATTAAAAGCAGCATCTGGAGTGACCCGCTTTACTCTGTATTCTCATAAATTATTATCCATATTATTCTGTTATTTTGCTTTAGATTTAGCAGTTTCTTACCATTCTACTTGCATATAAAGAAATTCCTACTACTTTAGAAACTCCTACTTCAAATTCCTCCTTCACTGACAACACCCACAGATAATCCTTACCTAAAAAATTACATATTCAAAATTCCATTCAGCTAGCATACTTTTGAAATATATACATGTTTTGTGATCCAAACTCGTGTTCGTACATTTAAAAAACACATGGAATCAACATTTTCTTACAATTCCAAAAATGTTTATGTAAAATTTAAAATGTGAAGACAAACATATATCTGCTTTTTTTCATATGTAGTCATTTGATATGAGTAAAACATTGAAATATACATCTGCTCACCATTAATGTTACTGGGCATCTTTGTTAGACTAAATTAGACTTATTTAGGATGCAGCTTGGCTGGAAGCCTATACGCGAATAAGATTAATTAATTAATGGTAGAAAATACCGAATCTATTGGCCGCAGATCATTAACAATCTATGCTTGGAGTTCACCATTAACTTGTAGAAGGAATGCTATTGAAGCACCAGACGTTGATTGAATTCATTTACAATGATGCCTATTGCCTCATTGTAATAGAAAGAAATCGACCTATTGACCAATAATATGGATGGGGATTTCATCCATCGTTTTTCTTTTTTGTATGTGTATAACTCCAGACTAGATTACCTTTTAAAAGATAGAAGCTTATATTTTCATTTCAATTTAATCTTTACCAACAGAGTTTGTAAAGTACATGGTTTTAATTATATTGAGTAATATAATTAAATACATGATAAAGTAATATATTTTATATTACTGAGTAATATAATTAAATACATGATAGAGTAATATATTTTATATTACTGAGTAATATAATTAAATATATGATATAGTAATATATTTTATATTACTGAGTAATATAATTAAATACATGATAGAGTAATATATTTTATATTACTGAGTAATATAATTAAATACATGATAGAGTAATATATTTTATATTACTGAGTAATATAATTACATACATGATAGAGTAATATATTTTATACTACTGAGTAATATAATTAAATACATGATAGAGTAATATATTTTATATTACTGAGTAATATAATTAAATATATGATAGAGTAATATATTTTATATTACTGAATAATATAATTAAATACATGATGGAGTATTATATTTTATATTACTGAGTAATATAAAATCATGTAAATCTAAATAACTTCGTTTAAAGCAACATACAACACAAAATCAATCCTGTCGTTTAGTTTCGAAGGCAAGAAACAGCCTTTTCCTTTAGAAAAAAACAAGAAGCGCAACCTTCACTCGTCAGAGCAAGACAGAAACTGATGTTAGAACAGCAAACATAACTAAAGCACTGAACAAGTCTTTTGAATCCTTATTGGACGTGCATTTTTGGCATTTTGGTATGTTTAGTATTTAAGCGTTCATTCACGGTGCCCTACTAATAGTTCCTTTCTCCATGGTTTTTTACCTCTTTCTTCTCCTCCAGCCGTTCTCAACCCACTTTCCCATCTTCAGTTACGTTTGTTGTTTTAACAGCGGTTGCTAATGTTAATCTGACGAGTGAATGTTGCTCTTCTTCTTTCTAATGACGAAGAAAGCTGTTTTTTGCTTTCGAACCAAGTCGACACTATTAATTTCGGGTTGTATATTGCTTGAAACGAAGTTTTTAGTTTTATTTTTATATTACTCAGTATATTGCAAGTTATTTTGCATATGCAAACGTTGTTAGTAAAGAAAGATGTGGATGAAATGAATGTTTATTCTGACAAACAAGGCTGCTTAATGTCTTCAAAACTAGTTGACAAAATTCATTTTGAGTTGTACATTGCTTGCACGATAAGCTTGTAAAACATTCTTTGTACATTGTAAATGAAGGTGTCTTGGGTTTTGTTATTGCGAGACCAGAAATAGATCTCACACTGTTTTGGTGAGACAGTTTTATGTACATTATTTATTAATCTGAAACATCGGACAATACCTCCAGTCTGAATGACGCCAAGGTTTACAGCACGTGAACCCAAAGGTCAACTAAAACCATAAACTTAGGGGTGTCAAGACAGAGGGGGCGGTATTGAACGATCTCGTAAGAAAATGTGAAGTAACGACATTGGATAGAAGATTAACCGATGGAGAAGGTGCCTGTTACGTAACCCTAAAGGCCGCAAATGAGAGAAAAGGAGGAGTAACAGTCCTGAGGTAAAAATAGCCACAACCTATGACTTAAGTACGACCCTATGCGATAACGACAGATGATGAAATACTTGCTCGACATTATGACTAGAACGATTATGATACTCAGTTAAAATACACAAAAAACGACGATGAATACTGACTTAAAATAAGAACGGTGGTACGTGGTGAATATAGCACGACGATGGAGTTAAGAGATTAACAGCTCGAAATTAAGGAGAACAAAACTTAGATGTGTCGAGCACGAGACTTACACAACGAATAGATATGTGGAGAGAACAGACTAAGAGAATGAAATAAGGCGAGTGTTCACGCCAGCAGTACAATATGATCGTCGATATTAGGTGTCGGTGAATAATACTTCGAGTTAATTCCAGTAAGATGATCGGCGAAGTACGTGGCGGCGACCAAGTCAAGAGAGCCTCGAAGGTATGTGTTCCTCAAATATGATATCTGCTCCTAACTACATTTTAGGCATTTTAATACTGGTCTCACATGGTCTCGTTACACTGGAACAATTAATGAGATGAATAGTTGTTGTAATTGAGTAATTAAGTATATTATGTTGTTAATAAATGATTTATTGTTAAAGTTAAAATGGTGCAATCAATTTAGTATTATATTAATTATTATTCCTTTACAGAACTCATGCGAAAGATAAATAATTGGAGGGTTAATAGCGGCACACGTCGCAATGTACAATTTAATAATGAGTCCACTAATACGAGAAATTTAAGGGCCATGTTAAGATATTAGGTCAATAATAATTAAGCTAAGCGTTCAACTTTAAGTTTAACTTTAAGTTCCTTCCTAAATGCACACCACAGTTACATTGGCATCAGCTTGTGTTGTATGTTATATAAAAATCATTCTACTTATAAAGTCGAATTTCTAACATAGTAAAACACATCAAAAGACATGGTTAGTTGCGACAGCCACCCAATATACTCTTGATAAATAAGAAAATTCTAACGCAGTAAAGCACTCCAAAAGACATGATAAGGCAGGACTAAAAGGTAAACAAGGAGATAAATCCTTACGAGAAATACACACATGCAATCAGAGTTAATTAGCCATTAAAATTGCAAGGTATAAATATACTACTGTGTTAATGTATGTGTATAAATTATAACCATAAATACAAATAATATGGCTTAGAGATCGTAAGAAATATCATAAACTATTGATAACTTAAAACTGAGAAAAAACGTTAATGGGTTAAAACGTTAAAGGTATAAAAATTGAAAAGAATTTTTTTTTTCAAATTTTATTTTCTGAATTCTTGTATTCTTAATCTTATCAAGCAAATGCTGAAAAAAAATCTATATCTCCTATTTTTTTTCTGAAAATTTCTACGTTAATGTCAAAAGTGAATATACTGCGCGTTAGATGAAAAGAAAAAAATATTTCTTTCAGTTTTTTAAGTCAAAACAACAATGTGACATATCCCATTCTCTCCTGTCGATTGGCCAAAATGGGGAGAGGGCAAGCGAGAAAAATATCTAGAAAAAAGCTCTTTTAGATTTTGAACTTTCAAATATTGACATATTGGTTTTATTCTCACCTATATCAGGTCAACTCAGAGCAACATTTTTTTTATTGGCGCAAAAAGTTTGTCATACTACTTTTTTACTAAAGCTTTTTTTTTTTAAACATCAGTTTTTCAGGGTCTGCTATAGGTAGATATTTGATGATATAGATTTAACATCAAATTCGGGAAGAGGCAGAAAGTTTAATAAGGATTTCTATTTATGGATATTTTTCTATTTCCGTTTAACATTTTTTTATTTTTCTTGAAGGGTCTATTTCTTAAAATTGTCTGTCGATCGAACTTAGATGGCAACTAATATGGATTCAGCATTTAATTCTAAAGGAGGTCTGGTGGTTTACTGAGAATTTCCTTTTTCTATTTACGGTTTCGTTTTCATTTGCGGTTCAAAAATTGTTCTTGAAGCATCAAATATCTCAAACATGGAGTTAAAAAGAAGCAGATAAAATTCCGATGAATGAAACGCTTGAAAATGCCATGATGCTTTGAGAATTATATCTAGGTGTCGCTAGTGTTTGTAAAGTAGTCGCTATTGTTTGTTGACACAATAGAAAGGTGTAGTATTTAGTACATATATATATATATATATATTTATATGTATATATATATATATATATATATATATATATATATATATATATATATATATATATATATATATATGTATATATATATATATATATATATATATATATATATATATGTATATATATATATATATATATATATATATATATATATATATATATATATATATATATATATATATATATATATATATATATATAGGATTGTTTTTAAATTAAGTATTCCTTAATTAATCTTTAATACTCGCATGAGTATAATTAATCAGTATTTTTCATAGTTTTAGGAAAGAGTACCTAATATATGACGATAAAAGTAAATTGAAAGGTAAAATTAATTTGAATACATAGGAACAGTCTATATTCTTTCAGTTATAATTTGCATTGCACTAACAATTTCTATTTTTTAAATCGGCAGTTTAAATAAGTATTTCAGACCTTTAGTCATCGAAATACATAAAATGGAGGACTATTTATCTTACCTCAGCACCTCAGCACCACTTCTATTATTGTCTAAATCGATATCAGCGTTTTCTTAATATTAAGTTTCAACTTCTTGTTATTAACTCCATGATCTCAAGATCGACTATCGACATGACAACTGATTCAGCATTCCATTAGGAAAGAGGTCACTAAGGGTTTTTTATTTCCGAGTCAGAACATATCTCCCGCCCCCCCCCCCCCAACTCAAAAATGTATTTACATTGCAACACTTGTTTCTGAGGATCGACTATAGGTAAGGATTAGATGATGTTTGATATGAACTCAGTTTCTAATTCTGGAGGGGTTGGAATGATTCACTAAGGATATATATTTCTGGTATTTTCATTTGCAATTCCAAAATTTTCCTTGAAACATTTATTTCTTAGAATTAACTATACACAGGCCTTAAATGACAGTTGATGTGAAATCAACATTAAATTTTGGTGGTGTTAGCTGGTTCACTAAGAATTTATATTTCCGGCTCTGGAGATACAACTTCCTGATTTTGCGAAAATTCGTTTAAACTGTACAAAATGAGCGTGAAAAAGAGTATAAAATATTTACATCGAAAGTTAAGTATACGCTCTTTCTATGTTTCTTTAAGTCAATATAATTAGCTTTAAGTTTTAGATGCTTCATTCCATCCAGTTTTTCCTTATTGAACTGCTTTATGATTATTTCACTCTAACAAGGGAAGATTAAGCACAATATTTAGTTTCTATAATTTAGAAATATACAAGCAAACGCTTCTAAATAAGTTACGAAACAGTCTGCACTAATAAATAGAGACCAACTAATAACCATAAAACTAATCGAAAATAACCATATCTGTAAAAAATAATTATATATTCAATGTAAAGTAATTTGATTTGATAGCTGCATAAACTAATATATAGATAGTGAAAAAGCATCGCCACCATTTATAATAGTTGTCAACAAATTAATTTACATTGGCCGATTTTCCTTTCAAAAATATTGCATTCACAAGTAATTACAACGGCATATAACCGGTAATGAATGAAAAAAAAGTGCTTTTAATGAGTTTAAAATGTCACTACACGGCAATCACGTTAAGAAAAAACTAAAAAATATATAAGGCATTTCTAGAAATGGTTTTCAGGCTCAGAATGATATGTACTGGTAAAGTGCACTCCGAGAGGTATGGGCTTGAACTCTGGTTCCAAAAAATATCATTTCTGCGGCGAAAATTATGTCTATTACTTTAACTGCATTACTACTAAGTTATAAATGCATTGTCTAAGTAGTTTTTTAATTTATAGCTAAGTTTACATTTAATAAATAGTTTTACAAATTCTACATGGGTTTCTTATATTTTAAATACATTAGGTTTGATACTCCAATACAGATGATAATTGCTGTAACTTTTCTTTCTGCACTTTTCATTTTAGGTCAACGGAGAGGTGATTAATGCTTTTTTTAACTTCTTCCCTATTTTTCCAGCTTGGGTTAAATTTTACTCTGTAGTCAGTGCTATAAGCGTGCAAAGATTCAAGATTCTAGTTACCAAGGGCTTCTGCATAATATAAAATTACTTTTCGAAACTTCCTAGTTTTCCTGTTTTCCTGAGAAATCGAAAATCTGACTATATGCCGTACTTGATAATATAATTGGGAATTTAGCCTTCTATGTCACAAGAGGAGATTCTAGATAACTTTGAAAGCCTTTTCTAAAAGGCTTTTCACTCAATAAGAATTATGGATTCCAGGATCCAGCCTTCTAGATCTACGCGGGATTTCTTGTGGGTCTGGAAAGTCAGAAACACGTTATAATATAGATTGATATGATAACAAAGCCATCTTTGACTTGCTTCATTAATACCGTTACAACTACCTAAATAAATTCCAGAAAACTACACATCTATGTATCAAGTTCTTCAATTTGATATCTGCTTTGTATTTTTGCATTCCGCATAAGCAGAGGTCTCATTTGCACAGAAGTTTCTAGACAAAATATACTCATTTTTGAACAAACTTCAGTTACTAAATACGCAAGTTCTGATACATCAGTTGCAATATATTTACGATAAGTTATCCGCGGAATCCCATTCCTGCGTCAGACAGACAAATTAATGGCCTTAAATGGACAGGAATACCTCGATATATGGGTTGAGGCTCATTAACAATAGAAGATACCCATCAAAGTAGACAATTGAGTGGGAAAAGAAGGTGATTGGATCTTAAGACGCTGATTGCATTCCATTGAGATGATGTGGCGGGAATAAAAAGGAATTATCCTATTGATCGATACTGTGAGTGGGATTTGGGATACTTTTTATTTTGCTGGCTTCCCAGCATGTGTGCTACTTAGAAAAGTGTGTTTATTTTTTTATATTGTGTAAATTAAGTGTTCTTCATATAGGGAAAATCTTTTAGCTCCCCAATAATTTTGTAAGGAAAAGTACATAAGTGAACACGTTAGGCATATCTATTATAAAGTGAATATGATATATTGAATGAAAGGGATTGTAGCACCTTTCGCTAAGAATTAAATAGTTAGCGGAATATCTCGACAACAAAGTGATATAGATGAAAAAAGCCAAGTACAAATTTATAGAACATTGTCTATTTAGCAAGAAGCGTCTGTGAAACTATTGCCAAAGATATTTACTTAGCACCTTTGGCACATTATTAGAAATAAAAGAACTTAAATTATGATTAACATTATTCATCATTACGTTGTGCGTTGTATTTTGCAATAACCCTCCAATTATTTACTTTTCGTGTGAGTCCTGTAAAGGAATTATTAACTTATATTTTACCAAAAGGATTGCACAAATTTAACTTTAACAAAAACATTTATTAAAGACATAAAATACTTATTAAATTCAATTACAATATTTAATTATATTATTTCAGCGGAGGGGACATAAGCGACCAGTACGGAAACGCCTAAATAGTGGTTAGAACCAGATATCATTTTCAAGGGGCATATACCTTCAAATCTATCTTGTACTTTTTCAGCATCTGTCCTTAATGTCGTCCATTTACCGGCATTAACTCTTGGTGTAATGCTCCGACATGTAAAATCGTTGAACATATTGTACTGCTGTAACTCTGCACAAATCAATATGTCATGTCTCCATCTTAAGTCGTATTATATCATCACTGCTCTAGTTGTTGATCAGTGTTCTTTATAAGTCATAGGGTGTGGTTCTCTCCATTTGTCGGGAGTGTCAATCCCCCTGTGCTCTCATTTGTAGCATTGAGAGTAACGCAACAAGCTTCATCTGAATTGGCTAGCATTCCATCCAATGCCGTTCTTTACATTATTTTAAGAGTTCGTTCGACCCCTTCTGGCTTGAGTCCCCTACTTTATGGTTTCAGTTGACCTTCGGGTTCACATGCTGTAAACATTGGCGTCTTTGTGACAGGACGTATTGTTGTCGTTTCAGACACCATAAATTTGTACATAAAAGTGTCTCACCACAAACACAGCACTTCGTGTGAGATCTATTTCTGGTCTCACATATCTCCCCGCGGACAAAAAACAAACAAAAAAAACACCAGTAAAGTTCGAAAAAAATGTTCAAATCGCAACTTTGTTATTGGCATTTCTTTCTTTGAACAAAGTTCGTCCAGAATGGCAGTCAAAAGTTATGTACTCATCAGATGTATCAGGTCAAGCTTTCAATTGAAGCACAATTAAATTTTGATTATTTTAAAACTATTTTAAACATATGCACAATCACTTGCAATACTTGCTACTTACACACCTAGTCATATCTAACTCTTGATATCTTAATTCGCGTTTGCGATTTTTCTTCTCTCGATTGGGACTTTGGTCTATCATTTGAATTTAGCTCGGCCAAAGCCCCTCCGTCAGTTTAATAGACCGCGATTTTGACTGCTGCTACGATTTCTTTCTTACCTCGGAAATCTTTGTTTCACAAATATTTGGGTATTTGACCGACTATCCTTTCTTTCCGTATTTCTTTCTCTGTTTCCGCTATTTTGCGTTTTTCTAAATCCGTTATTATTTTCATTTATAAATTTATTACTTTGTCCATTTCTAAATTCACTTCTTTGATTCCCATATTTATTTACTTCATAATTATTTTGTACGTTTCGGTTGTGCCAACAGGTAGCACACAAGTGTCCTCTTTTTCCACATCCTATGCAATATTTATTCTCTTGGGATATTATATTTCTACTTTGGTTACAAGGGTTGTGCTCACATTCTTCCCAAACATGGTTGCGCATTCCGCACCCTGTACAATATTTAATTTCATTGTCTGCATTTTCATACCTTTCATATTTTACTTGCTGAGGTTCAAATTGTGAATTTTGTAAATGCCTTCCCATTTGTCTATCATTAAAATTTCTGACCATATTTTCATTACGATAAATCGCATTAACTTCTGTGCTGTCGCAATCCTAAAAAATTTGCTCTAAATGCTCTGCGTATTCTACCGCCTTTTCAAAATTTTGTATATTTAGTTTTTTATTTCAAAAGCAAGATCTTGTCTAACAGACTCCATAAATTTTGTCAACATTAAACTGTTCTTTATTTCACACATTTCATTATTTTCGTAATGGACAATTCCGGTCTATTTTTTTATTACTTTATTCGATTCGAAATGTTTCAAAATGAAGAAAAACATGAAAAATTTTACTCTCCGAGCCGTATTTATCTTTTTACTTGCAATCAAAGTTCGTCTTTCTGATTTTTGCTGGAAAACGATCCAATTTGGCGCGAACGGGATGTGACGTCACAAGGTTCTAGTCTTTCTCATCGTGCGAATCTGTGAATGTGTGTTTACATTCGAAAAGTTCTGTTTATCATGTCTAATACATAGTATTGCATAGTTCCAATGTGCACTTCTACTAGTATCACATCACCAAATAAAATCTTTATATCTGTACCTAAAAATGATGTTGTTCGTAAAAAATGGTGTCAAGCAATGAAGCGAAATACTAAACAAAATCCACAACTGTCATTAAAGATAACTCGTTTTGTATGTGAAGATCATTTTGAAGTAAGTTACATTTATGTTATTTTTTATATTAGTATTTCATATTTGAAAATTAAGCTCTTTTAAACGAAAATTTTAATTATATTTACGGTGTCAAATCAATAATGGACATCATTCCCTATATGTACTTTACATCTTAATATAAACCACATAGCTCCTTAATTTTACAATTTAACATTCCATCAAAGTCTTTTTTGTAAGACAGGATGCCATTAGGTGATGACCAATGCCAATAAGATGTTATAATTAGAAAATCGATGTTCCCTTGATTCAAAATTATGCAAATTAATACATGTGTTACTAAGAAACATCATATTTTGTTTTATCTACTGATATTCATATATTACATAATTATTGGTGCAATTTCATAGGTAATAAAATTATTTTTATAGCTTAATTGAAAATATGCAACACAGATTAAATTTTAGAGGGTTGACTACTAATGGTACATAATAATCTCTGACTTGCATTTGATGTTGATTTTTGGTTTTAATGTTAGAGTAATGAAATAGAAAAACAAAATTAAGGAGTGTATAGATAATAAATCAGTGTCTGTATAATCAAATTTTTAAAGCTTTTGTATGAGATGTTTTTACTATGATTTATTAAACTTAGAAAATTCTTAAGAGTGTGCACTATTGGCTCGACACTCAATGTTTTGCTTTGGTATTATAAATGAACTTAAACCCAGATTCAAAGTGGATTATTGACATCATCCCATGTTTAGTTTGTGATGTTCACACTGAATATTTGGATTTTCTTAAGTTGAGGTAAATATAAAACGATGGAGATAAAGGTAAATAGTTAAAACTTCATATTAAGAAAATGCCAATATCATTTCAGTCAATAATTCTTGTGGCGTTGGGGTAAGTTAAGTAGTCCTGCATTGTATGCATTTCAATGGCGAAATATCTGAAATATTTATTTAAACTGTCAATTTTGTAAAAGTAAATTATTGGTTCAATACAAAGTAAAACTGAAATAATAAAGAATATTTCTATGCATTCAAAATTATTTTATCTTTCAATTTATTTTTATCTCCAAATAGTCTGTACTATACCTTAAAACTAAGAAAAAGTACTGGTTAATTACACTCATAATTAGAAAACCCTTAATTTAAAAATAATCAGAAATAAATATACTAAATACTACGCCTTTCATTTGTGCCATATACCAATAGAGACTACTTTCTTAACACTAATGACACCTAGATATAATTCTCGAAGCATTGTGGCATTTTCAAGCATTTCATCCATAGGAGTCTTATCGCCTCCTTTTAAAAACTCCATGCACAAAACATTTTGTTCTGAAAAGATGTTTCATGCTTTGGAACAGCTTGTTTATGAACCCATTTTCACACTTACTGAATAGTAAACAATGTCTTGCACTGCCTTCATCAAAACTGAATATATAAATAAGTAAAGCTTAGTTGGTTACCATATTTCTAATGACCAATATGTCTTAGGTATTTAAAAATTAAATTAGGGCATTATTTTTCAACTGTTAATTTAAGAAATTTTGACTACATTTTTTAAAGGTGAATTTTTTTTTACTTGATATAAATATGTATTTTGAGCATGTAACATTTTCATATAATAATAGAGATTCGATGTGAGCACCTTTTATACTGAACAGTTTTACTGAACAGTTTACTGTACTAGTAAAAAATGTACCCAGTTTTGCCAAGGATTATTTTTTAAGTAAGGTTTGAAAAATTGATTTCATTCTATTCAATTTTTCAAAAGGTATAGTCGTGCTATGCCCATTTTTAGCAATATTTTTTTAAAACAAATAAACACAATTTACATGCACACACTAAACACCTGTTAAATTACGCCCTCACTGATAAGCTTGAATTATAAGTTAGCTTACAGGAAGGCGTGGCTATTTCTTCCCCTATTTTCAATCCATTATAAACAACGTTATGACAGACAATGATTGGATATGGAATGTGACTTTTCATGAATGAAAATTTCTTGTGCAAGGCGAATGGATCTACCATTTTGTGTCAAACATTGTTCTATTAATTAATCTTTACAGAAAAAAGTCATATATAATACTAGAAAATATGAATCATTTTCCACGAATAACATGACATTTGCCCAAATTTAAACAATATCAAGACAAGGAAAGACACTAATAATGACTACTTTTACTGACTTTTTCTGGGGGGGGGGGGGGCAAACTGTTTTAGTCACAAAGAAAAAAAATGTAAAACTGCTTTTAATGTAATTAAACGTAAAACTGCTTTTAATATAATTAAATGTAAAACTGCTTTTAATGTAATTAAATGTAAAAAACTGCTTAATTTCTAAATAAAATATTATATTTAGAATCTTCATGAAACATATATAGCTAAAGTGCTCTTGCACATAAAACATTTATTCAATACAAAATTAAGCATATAAATTCAAATGTTTTTCTTTAATTTCCAGAAAAAACTCAAGAAAAGAGGTAAATCTAACCTATCAACTTTTACATCACGAGATTCAGCCATCACAAAATCCATATTGTTTTTTAAATACAGAGCCATCATGATATAATTAATCTTGGGCAAATTGTCTGATTGCCCTTTAACAAAACCTGAATTCATGTTTACAATTAAATAAAATAAGGAACAAATAATTTAAACTCAAGCAGACCAAGATCAAATGGGTAAAATAATTATAAACAATTTGTTTATAATTATTTTACCCATTTTAAATAAATTGCAAACAAAATTAAACGCCAACCACTTGCAAATATCTCAATAGAAATAGCACATAGTAGAATGTTGCATCACAGGTCGTTCGGGACGCGTAACGTCACAGCCAATCACGGGCCGTTTTGTCTTTGAGAAGATTTTGCGGTTTTTCATTTCTTGATATTTAAATAAATAATTATTTTAAGAGATTTTCGCTTGAATATTTGAAATCAGAAAAAAATTCTCTATAAATATCAATTCGTTTTAAGAGCTTTTAGAAAAAAATCGGAATTATCCATTCCCTAAAAGTTCATTTGTCGAATTTGCAATTTCAAACCCTAACTCCGCAACTTTCATTCCTAGCGACATTTTAATTTTATTTAAATTTGTCTGCTTTTGCAGCATTGTAAGGGATATTTTAAATTGTTTCAATAATATCTGTTTGATTTCTACCATATTATTTGCTTTCTGCAATTCCCTTTTCATTGTTCAAAAAAATTCAAGCGCTTTATCTTTTAACCTAGTTTTTAAAATGACCATCTTACTATTTTCCTCTGACCATTCAGCCATTTTTGCAACATTTTCGAATTGCACAATAAAAAATTCGACATCTTCGACTTTCCTTCCATTAAACACAGGCAATAAATTAATTAAACCAAAATTATCCATTTCTACTCTCGGATTTTCAATAAATTCTCTTTGTGATATTTCCGTAGATTTTTTTTTCTAGAACTTCTATTTCCCCTCAAAAGCATTTACACAAAATTTATCCCTTCCAAAATCCTTCTTAAAATTAACAGCATAAAATACACTTTAAAAATACTGCACATGAAACACTTCAACATGCAAATTAAATATTCTTAACATTAATCAATTTTTCAAGCATTATTTTCAATTTCTTTAAATATATTTAACTTCATTCATTACCATAGTGACTGTGCATATTTCAATTTAAACAATGCTAATCTGATCATCACATGCTCCCCCATTAAATATATTCATCTCTGTATTTAAATTATTTTTTTCAATCATAGAATTATTATTTTTTAAAATTTTCATTTCACTTTTGAACTCACACAAAAGCTTAACTGAAACCAAATGTGGTACGCAAATAGAAAAATAAGGAACTGAAATTATGATTAACATTTTTTATCATTACGTTGTGCGTTGTGTTTTGCAATAACCCTCCAATTATTTACTTTTCGTGTGAGTCCTGTAAAGGAATTATTAATTAATATTTTACCAAAAGGATTGCACAAATTTAACTTTAACAAAAACATTTATTAAAGACATAAAATACTTATTAAATTCAATTACAATATTTAATTATATTATTTCAGCGGAGGGGACATATGCGACCAGTACGGAAACGCCTAAATAGTGGTTAGGACCAGATATCATTTTCAATGGGCACATACCTTCAAATCTGTCTTGTACTTTGTCAGCATCTGTCCTTAATGTCGCCCATTTACCTGCATTAACTCTTCGTGTAAAGCTCCGACACGTAAATTCGTTGAACATATTGTACTGTTGTAACTCTGCACAAATCAATATGTCATGTCTCTATCTTAAGTCGTATTATATCATCACTGCTCTAGTTGTTTATCAGTGTCTTTCTTAAGTCATAGGGTGTGGTTTTCTCCAATTGGTGGGGGTGTCAATCCCCCCTTTGCTCTCATTTGTAGCATTGAGAGTGACGCAACAAGCTTCATCTGAATTGGCTAGCATTCCATCCAATGCCGTTCTTTACATTATTTTAAGAGTTCGTTCGACCCCTTCTGGCTTGAGTCCCCTACTTTATGGTTTCAGTTGACCTTGGGGTTCTCATGCTGTAAACACTGGCGTCTTTTTGACTGGACGTATTGTTCCCGTTTCAGACACCATAAATGTGTACATAAAAATGTGGAGCTAGCAATTGTGCAATGCATGCTTTTGTATTTAAATAAAAGTTTCAATAGTATGAAATTAATTTATAATTAAAGTAATTTGATGTGTTTCAATTTAAATAAAATGCATTGCCATGAGAATATGTTAAATGACAAAAGTTTTGTAAAAATTTCGTGTAGTACCTTTATAAAGAGCTTGGTAGACGTCATTGAAAGTGCCACGAAAATTCATAATTTGCAGGTAAATA
This sequence comes from Amaurobius ferox, assembly GCA_951213105.1. Classification (NCBI taxonomy): domain Eukaryota; kingdom Metazoa; phylum Arthropoda; class Arachnida; order Araneae; family Amaurobiidae; genus Amaurobius; species Amaurobius ferox. The sequence continues at coordinate 106,488,361 of OX578134.1, forward strand.
TTTTGAAACACAATTTTAATGTCATATTGGTAAATTTTACAGTTATTACAACTTCTGTCAGTAATGTCTCGGAAGGGTTATTTCGTAGATATGCTGTACTAAATATTGATTTAGAAGACAGGAATAGCACAAGCGTTTTCTTACTATTTTCCTGGTTAAGAATGAAAATGTGAGATTTTTCTTTCCAATTTCCATTCTTGCATTTTTCTGTTTATTTAGGCATTAAATTCAAACTTTTCGAAGTAACTGTGTCCTATACTACTAAAATTCTTTGAGAAACAGTTTTCACTTGATTGACATAATTTAGTGACTAATGAAGGTGGATTGTGGGGTAGAATATATATTGGCAATCTTACATGGTTAATTCCCATGTTAAACCGCAAAACTTTACTTTAATTTTCTAATGAAGATGCAATGTGAGGTAGAATATTTATTGACAATTATTACATAGTTAATTCCGATGATTCACATGATAAATTGCAAACTTTTGCTTTAGTTTTCTAATAAAGATGCAGTGTGAGGAAGAATATTTATTGACAAATCTTACATGGTAAATTCCTATGGTTCCCAAAATAAACTGCATACTTTTGCTTTAGCTTTTTACTGCAGATGCAATGAGAGGTAGAATATTTAGTGACATATCTTATATGGATAATTCCGATGATTCACACGTTAAACTGCAAATGTTTGCTTTAGTTTTCTAATTTAATTATTTATATTATTTAAGTGCTATCGAATCTTATAAATTGAATCAAAAGAATTAAGTGCATCCTAGGCTAACTTCTAACACAAAAATTCTTATAGAATTTTTTCAATAAAGGGAATGGCTTTTTCCTCTAAAGAGACAGCATTTGATTTTCCGAAATTCCTTCTTATGCAGTTATCACGAACTCAAACATATGATGCTATTCATTATGTTCAACTTTTATCTGTACTTTTAATATTCTTTTATAAAAGTAAATATTGAATTCAATTCGAAATCAGTTTTTTGGTTAAATTGAAATGGTGTAAAATTAGTTTTTCAGCAAATGTGAAATGTTACAAAGAGATAAAAGCGCTGCCTCAATTTTATTTTAAACGTGTTAGTGGTAGGCAGAGTACGCAGATATACATGTGCATATTCGGTGGATTGCGATATATCTGAAATTACTCAACTTATTACATAAATCTTCAAACAATTTGCACGTCCCATTGATACACAAGTTATGAAATGTTACAAAGAGATAAAAGCAACGCCGCAATTTTATTTTAGAGGTGTTCGTGATAGAGCAGAGTACGCAGATATACATGTGCATATGCGGTAGATTGCGATATATCAGAAATTACTCGACCTGTAATATAAATCTTCAATTTGCACGTCCCAATGATACACAATATATGAAATGCTACAAAGAGATAAAATCAGTGCCGTAATTTTATTTTAAACGTGTTCGTGGTAGGCAGAGTAAGCAGATATACATGTGTATATATGGTAGATTGCGATATATCAGAAATTACTCAACCTATTACATAAATATTCAAACAATTTGCACGTCCCATTGATACAAAAATTGTGAAATGTTATAAAGAGGTAAAAGCAATGCCGCAATTTTATTTTAAACGTGTTCGTGGTAGGCAGAGTACTCAGATATACATGTGCATATGCGGTAGATTGCGATATATCAGAAATTATTCAATCTATGACATAAATCTTCAAATAATTTACACATCCCATTGATACAGAAATTATGCAGGAGTTTCAAGAAATTTGTAATATACAGTTTTCTTGCAGTACCTTGTAATAGCAGCACCTGCAATAGCAGCAATAGATTATATGCAGCACCTTGAAGTATAAATTGCGCGTCCAACTGAAATTAAAATCGGTTCAAAAATAGAATGTTACATATGCATGAAAACATAATTTTTCTGAATACAACTCTGTGTCGTGTTCAAAATAAACATGTTCACATTTCAGCGTCACAATCTTTAGCCGATTTGTAGAGAATTCAGCATACTACAATAATTCGATATCAGCCGTTCAAAAAACGACTGTGTTAAAAATGACTGCGTAAAATGTCTGCGTTATGTTTACACTGCGAAATAGAACTTACATTTGGATAATTAAAAAATATATGTAAATAAAAACACCTAATATCTTATTTATAAACATTATTAAACCGAAATCGTACATTGTGTAAACATATTTATAACATTTTGTCGATAATGTAAACTTGAGAACATTGAATTATGAGATAAGTATATATATATTTAAGGAAATAACTTTATTTGGCTTCCCAAGATTTCGTCCTCTGCGGACATCAAGAACTGCCAGCCTAGTGATTCAATAAAGACATATATGTCCCCAATGACGATCAATCTGCTCTTTAATCAATTTTCCTTTTACTTCCAGTCAATTTATTTGACCTTTTTTTTCTTCTTACCTTATTTTTTTTTCTGGTGTCTTCCTTCATAGAACTTCTTTTGAAAAGAAAAATATTGTCAGAGATGTCTTGATTGTTTGAGTTTTCTTGAGTAATCTGGAAAGTAGTTCTTCAACACATTATTAAGTGTTACTGAACATTTTGTAGTTAATTAATTCGTCATATAGTAATAAAATGAAATTCCCATTTAAACAAAATTAAATGACTTGGCTTCTTGTTGCATCGCTTAAATATTACCATTTCTTTGTTATTTGGTTTTATATCACATTTAACATGAAACGAAAATGTTAAAAGTTTAAACCAAATATTTCATATATTTTTGGTATATAAAACTTTTTTAATTATCCAGCGTTTAAGGAAATGGCAAACTTCGTCCTTTCTTTACATGGACGAAGTGGTATAGTTGGTAGCAAAACCGGGTTCATTTCAGAAAGTGCAAGTTCGATTCTCAGTAACTACTCAGTGCTTTTAGAAATCAAAATTAATTTTATTTTCTACAAAGAGAGACCGGATATAAGTAATGAGTAGAAGACGCAAAGTATATCATCTCTGTCTTTGTTTCAAAAAGTGAAGGAATAGGTTTAATTTTATATGACAGGAGTTGTGCAGATGAAATAATAACTGAGCGAAATCCAGGAAGCCTGGGTTCAATTCTCGTTTCCAGATGAATATGATACATGCTTTGCAATATATGCTGAATTGTGACCCTCTGCTATAACTTACAAAACCAGTCATACTGTTATAACCTGCCAGTTATTACCTATATATACCAGTTATAACCTATATATACCAGTTATAACCTATATATCTACCAGTTATAACCTATATATACCAGTTATAACCTATATATTCCAGCTATAACCAACTATCCCGTTATACGAGGCTTTAAAGAACATAATATTGCAAGTTTTTAAGATGCTAGTGTAGCTATATTTTTCGTACTAAAGAGCGTTAAAATGAACGAAAACGGTCCGCAGATGCTGATAGCTGATTAAGTGTCTGTTTTTATTATAAAAGGGTACATTATCCCATTTGAAACTCTTTAAATATAGAACAACCTGAACGATAGCACAAGAATATAGTCAAGAAACAAAATATAATATCAATTTGGATGATATTTTCCAATTTGAAAGGCTTTAATAATAAATTCTTCTGGCGGGCTGGACAAGAATATAGCCAGAAAATATAATAAAATATTAATTTGGAGGACATTGTCTGATTAAATATGATTCAATAACAAAATAGCCCGGCAGGTATAGGACAAGAATAAAGAGATTATAATATCTACTTCTATGATTTAAAAAGTTCCAATAAAAGAAAATATCTGGAATGATAAGACACGAATATAACCGATCAACAGAATTTAAGATCAATTTGAATGAGATTTCCCGATTTAGAATGCTCTAACAATAAAATAGCCTGGCGGAATAGCACAATATTATAACTAACAAAGCAGAATATAATATCAACTTGAATGATATTATGTGCAGCTCAAACTGCTTAAAGGCGATTTCACATCGGGAGGACAACGACCACGCGGGAAGCTGACCTGGAGGATACAAAATAGTATCAGCAGGCTAACCTGCAGCAAAAATAGCACTAGATAGTCCGTTCGATTGTCAAGACATTAGTGGGGGGAGAATGCAGTAATTCAACAGTTGGGCGCCGGCTGGCCAGTACAAAGATCAATGGTTGGATTCGCGATTGGTGCAGCAAGGTCCTTTGCACATTGCTTGCGTTTATATATTTTTTGGCCGATGCAGTGGTCGAGCGGTCAGGAGGCAGGCGTTTCCTTATGATCGCTCGGTTGCCGGGTTGTGGGTTCGAGTTCCACTTGCGGGCATGGATGTTGTGATGTTGAGGTTAAGTCAGTCTTCTGCCCTAGTGAAGCTTCGTTCAAAGTGAAGCTGTATACTACCCTTCGCCAGGGACCAGGGGTCCTTGGACTTGGTGTAGTCTTTCCTGCACCATGGGGATTTGTAACAACAACAGCAACAATATATATTTTTGTGTATGTCTGTGATGTTTTTTTCCGACCTTGGTTTTACGTTTCTCTGCGTCGTATGATTAAGTTGGTCTGCTGACAAATTGTACATCAAATTCAGGAAAATAATGGGAATTTAAAGAATTTCATCTTCCGGTTCAAAACTGCTATTTATAACATTCATTTCATAAGATTGACATGAGCTGAGACGACGAGTGATATGAATTCAGCAATAAATTACTCAGGCAATAGAGGATTCGCTAAATGTTTCTACTTTTCGTTCTGGAGATGTAACTTCTGGTTTTTTCAGTAATTCGTTTGATTGTGCGAAATAAGTATGCAAAGAAAATAAAAATTCTCAGTAGTTATGCCAAAAATGAAGTTTACATTTGCCACTAAACAAAATGTTTATTATCTTCAGCTAATTCACATATGTTAGCAGTTAAAACAATAGAGGATTCGCTAAATGTTTCTACTTTTCGTTCTGGAGATGTAACTTCTGGTTTTTTCAATAATTCGTTTGATTGTGCGAAATAAGTATGCACAGAAAATAAAAATTCTCAATAGTTATGCCAAAAATGAAGTTTACATTTGCCACTAAACAAAATGTTTATTATCTTCAGCTAATTCACACATGTTAGCAGTTAAAACAACTGCGTCTTCATAAAGATTTTGATATTACCATTTTCAGTGTTAAGACGCTAAACAAAGTTGATTAAGTTGATAAACAAAATCAAGTTGTTTTGTGTCTATCAAACTTTTTCTGCCTTCATCTAGAAGATTGATCGAAAAATTTCAGAATTTCCACATGAATTTAAGTTGTGATTATTCAAAGTATTCCACATATCACTTTCAATGAACACCCGCATAAAAATATAATTATTTTTGAGAGAAGCAAAATTAAAATTTAAAGTACACATTATGCCCACTCAAAGGAGCATTACGGGGATCACTGGAAACTTCTGCCTTGTTGAAAAGTTCTGCATTAACAAAAATATCAGCATACATTCTTAATATTCTTTTGGAATTCATTATTCATGGACCCGTAAAGAATTTTTCAAGGACGGGTTTTTGATTGAAAAGCACTGACTAGACTATATCTGCAATTCGAAGCTATATCAATTAAAGTACTACTTCGAATCGCGCAATTAGCCTCCACGATTGTTTCACCGGCGTGTCATAGGCCTAATCCTTGACTTATACGCAGCGACCCCAGATCAGCAGCAAATGTGATTTGTACCTTAAATAGCAAGGTTAGTGAGGGAACAAAAAGTTATAATAATCTGAAAATAAACTATAAGATAAATGGTCCCCATTTCTCGTTGACGGTATTTGTCTGGGAATTTATGGTCTTCCTAACGATTGGTTTTGGCTAAAAATAAACTGCTCTGTAAAGAAAAACCGTGTTCTTTTATGTTCGCCTTTTTAAATACACACAAAAAAACTACCCACATCAGCAGAATTGTTTTTGTGCAGAAACAATTTTCCTTGATGAAACTGTCATGTTTCATAACGAAAAATGACTTAAGAGAAGATTTGTGTTTTCCACGTTCTTAAGCGTTGCTCCGGAGGAAAAGCGTTGCATTCGTTTATCAAAAACGATGGAATAGTGTTTTAAGTCAAAAATAGTATAAAATGCTGTTTGTTATATGTAGCTCCGTATATTGAATATAGCTGAAAAATATTTTATAAATTATTCGAAGAATGAACTAGAAACAGTATATATAGTTAAATAATAATGCGTTTTATAATTTAAGATGGCATTTAATATGGACATGAAAATAGACTTCGAAACATATTCAACATTTTGTTTCCGATTTGTTATAAATTTGAACATACATACATTAATTCATATATTAAATAATTTTGTTGATTCTGCTTATTTCTTTTCTCCATGTTGAATTATTTGACTATAACTTTAACTGTCACCATTTCTTTAGTAATTGCAATGACTCTATGAAAAGCAGTTTTGAGACTTAACACAAGAATTTATGAGAAGATGGTAAAACGTTTTATTATACACTTATTCTACATGAAATATTCTGGGTTTTATTCAATTGCTATGATCAGGCATTTCTATTTTCTTTCTTTCTTTTCATGTTATTTTTGATATAATCTCTCCAATTATCTACGTCGGGCCATATGCATAATTTCTGTAATAAATATTACAATTGTGCAGAAATAAACGTAAATTTTCGGTATCTCAAGAACCACGGATGGCCCTCCAGAACGTTCATGGTTTCAGAAATACTAATTTTATTTTTATTCTTAAGAGCGATTTTGTAAAAATTTTATTTGGATTCCGATAAAAGGCTTAACTCCATGTGTTGAATTTTCTGCTTGATGCTAATCTGTTCTTTACTATTTCTTCTACATTCACCATGTATGTTAATACAGAGAACAAGGGGTTTAGTACCATATCAGAAATTTTGTTGGATTTCAATATCATTTCATTTGTATATATATATATATATATATATATATATATATATATATATATATATATATCAAATAAAATTATTAAGGAAAAAATGGGAATCAAGCCAACGGGAAAGCATTAATGGCCGAGGGGGATTGTGATCCCTCGTTCCCGGTTATAGCATGCTATTACACCCAGGTAACACTCCCGGAACCAAATACTTTGCCGAAACTTGACTTCCGAAATGGTGTCGAGCACAAGACACTGACCGTGGAAGTGAGTACAAAACTCAAGTATCGAAGAAAAATCCGAAGTACAAAGCCGAAGTAAAAAACCATAATGAAAAAGGCCAAGAGTCATTTACAAAGGAGAGTGCAAACTATATATAGCATTATACTACCACTAGGGTGCGCTATCAGTTAGTTCCGTGTAGGTGAATCTCACAGTTACCATTTCCAAAATCGATAACATCACAGGTATGTACAAGTTATATCCTTAAAATAAGCGTTTCCTTCATCGTTGTATACAGTATTATAATAATGTCTAAGGAAATTTGCAGGATAATGTTTCCTGATCGCCTTTTGCACTATTCTTCTGTCATTTGTAGTCTTCTGTCATATATTACGAAATATTATTGTAAATCATCTGAAACGTAATAAAAGAATCCATACTTTCAAAAAAGATCGAACTACATATATATATATATATATATATATATATATATATATATATATATATATATATATATATATAATATAATACAAATGTAATCAGATGAAGAAAACGAAAGCATACATAAGTATGAAAAAAGGCTTAACGTATATTCTGAAGACTGATGAGCAAGTGCTGCAGACTGATGGAAGAAAATTTTTGACATAACTGTATATACCTTGTCATATAAGTACTGCAACTGAAATGCGCACTGATGATGCATGATTATGGAAAATAGTTTTGCATGAAATGCATGGTCATGCCTCATCATGCATCATCATCATGCACCATTATCAAAATGCATCAGCATGCTTTTCATGCAAAAGATCACGTACAAAAAATACTTTTAAGTAATAAAATTTTGATTTCTAAAATATTTGTTAGGAAACTTTACAGCTGCCGTAAATCCTGCTATGTTTTGTGAGTTAAGTACAAGCTTAAAAATTAATGATTTAATTTGCTTTCACCTCAACAAGATTAACTAAATAAAAGAAATTCATCAAATTGAGATTTCGTTAAGTGTGCATCTTTTTATGAGCATCTGAAGTTATATCACGGCATGTCAATTGCAGCACCAATGCGTCTTCTTAGAAAACAAGATTTGAAGAGATGCGCAAAATAAGATAATTTAAGTCTTCAAAATGCACACTATATAGATGTTTATGAAGAACAGCTGAAAAACGAATTAAAAATTCTTAATAATAATAATAATAATAATAATGATTACAATTCCTTACCAATAATAATAAGCAATTTAAGAAGCCTCTATTCGACTAAATAAGAACAATCCATTATAAACTATTAGTATCTAGTCTTGTCAAAGTCAGGGAAATTAACAATTTTAAAATTTTAATGGCCACTTTTTGTTATAAATTTCATTTTGCTTAGCATTTTATGGTTTTTAACGTTGAAAATTGTCGTCATCAAAATTGACTGAGTTAGGATTTTCCCCGTGGACGATATTCAGCTTTTTAAGTCAACAGGGTGACTTTGAGGGAGTTCGGAGCATATGCGAGATAGCCCAGTGGTTAAGGCACGGAGATTGCACTCAGAGAACGAAAGATGTTTGGGTCGAAAGAAAGAAAGAGGGAACATATATATATATATATATATATATATATATAATATATATAGGGTTAAGCCTTAAATTAAAATAATAATAACACCTCTTATATGAAGCGATCACATGACCATGATATTAAAAGATCACGTGACCCACTTCAAAATGATATATGGCATCCAACTTGTGTCAAATTTGTGATTTTTAAAGCTCTTTTTAATTCATATTGAGTGTTGTATCCGTCCTAAAACCTCTTTATTTTTGCTTAAATTCTGTGCATTTACATACTGAAACAACACAATTACAATATATTTGAGTTTAAATGCTCATCCAAATTTCATTATTTCTACAACGAAGCCTATTTTTCACCTATGTAAAATGTAAACAGCAAAATATGTAGGATGAGTTGTATTAGAATTGCTGTATTTCTTTAACACAAAATCATTTAGTTCATGGAGTCTGTATAGCTGATATGAATGAAATATTCATTGATTTTACAAAGAGAAGGAAGATTTTTTTCGATGATGTTTTACGCATAGAGTTTAATTGCTTGTAGCTCCATGGTCTTAATTTTTATGTAAAATAAATGATTATAGTATTGTAATGAATGACATGAATGGGAAATTATTTATGAATGAAATGTTGCTTTTATAGAGAGAGCCAGGCATGTTATTTTTTCTATGACGTCATTTGAATGAATTTCAGTTGTTTTCGATGAAGTTTTCAAATACAATTAATTATCACAGTATTATAATTATTCTACTATTATTACCGAGGAATGCATCACATTTTAGAGATGTTTAAACCAGGCAATTTGTATTTCAATGCCGTCATTTGAATGAAATTCATTTTTTTCGATGGAGGTTTAAGTTTTCAAATATAATAAATTAATGTAGTATTGTGATAACTTTTAAAATATTACCAAGGAATGTATTGCATTTTAGACATGTTTGAATAAAATTGCATTGAAGTTGGAAAGTGTTTCATAATCAATGCTTTAGGCATGATCAATCTGTCTTGTTTTTGTTTGTGACGGTTACCGGGAGTGACAAGCTGCACTTGGACCACCGATACCGATTTTCCAAATACTTTCTTGTAAAATATGAAAAAATAAATTAGTGAGAAATTCTAGTGAATGAGAAATATGAGTTCAGTCAAATTCTAGTTAATGTAATTTATAATTATAGAACGTTCGAACATAACATAACTACTGCTATGTCACCCCTATACCCCCCTTCTCTCCCACACTTCCCAGATAAAACGTACCTGTCTGACGAACAGAGACACACTATATATTGACTTAAGAATATTGAATAAATAATTTTTATAAAGCAATAGAGAATTTCAAACAGATTAAAATTCATTATCAGAGATATTGGACTATTGTCTATTTGGAGATGCATTCCAAAAGTCACCGAGTAGGTAATATTGCGCCAAGTTTGTCGCCAAATGGGACGTAAAGATAGAAAAAAATCACAGAGATAGGTGCATTCAGATTTGAGTTATCGTCTTTCCATGCACTCACTGGATGAAGATGCGCTTGTGGCTTTCCTAAAGGGATCTAAATCTTTTAAGGTTTTAATGTTTTAAAGCATGTTTTTTCGTCAAAATCTCAAAATCGATAATTTTTGGAAAAATAATAGATTCTCTATATACACAACTTTGAAGAGTAAAAAACTGATAAGATGTTCTTGACCTTCGACACGAACATATTTGCATGTTGTTATCATGGGCGGACTTTAGTAGTGGCAGGACGGCCTTTTCAATGTTCTACACTGTCCTTTCAATTAATTGTAGAACTGTCCGACTTTCGTGTTTTCTTGAAACTTTAGAATGTTTCTAGTGTCTCAATTTATTCAAACGCTTTTGTTGATGTAATCATAATTATTGAACTATATACAGACATTATATACCTTTTTATTAATTAATTTACGAAACTAATATGGATATCATAAAATTATATTTACGATATGAGAATATAAAAAATCTGATGTGGGCAGCGCATGACTTTACCTACAGATTTAGACTCATTTTCTTTTTTATCCCTTTAAATTGAGTTTAATTGCCCCAGTTTACAGGGATACTTACCTGTTAATACATGTACTCTTTCATTTATTAACGCATTTTAAAATGTCGTCAGCTTTTCAAAATTCCAAATACCTTATATATTTGAGAAATGTACTCTCTAGAGTAGTCTTAGTTTCAGCGTAAAAAATTACATATAAAATATATATTTGACTATTACATTTAAGTAATATAAGTCTTTAATTTATGATTCTAACGATTTAAGCTTTTTATTTCTTAAAAATTGTGGTATTTATTTTTTTACACTTGTACCAAAATCTAATCAGTATCAGAAAAATCCATAAGATACTTAACAGCCATATTTTAGGAAATTACAGAGAATAGTTTTTGAACTACTGTGTATAACATCAGTTCCTCAAAGCTTCGAAGGAAAATAAATATTTCGAGAAATGATAATACTAGAAAAATAAATTTGGTTTTAATCTTTTTGTCGTAAATTCATACGAGCATTTAATATGTACTTTTATGCATACATAGTTTTTACTTTCCTTATATATATAATGTATAAGGAAAGTATTGTGACGGGGTCGTAAATTCGAATTCGAGTTTTCGAAGGGAGAGCACGTTTCCAGCATCCCTGATAACGAATCGAACATTTTTGAAATGATGTCTGTGTGTGTGTGTGTGTGTGTGAAAGTATGTATGTGTGTATCAGTGAGTTTGTGGAGACGATATCTCACGAACGAATGGATCGATTCGAATGAAATTTAGTACAAGAATCACTGGAAGCCTATTGTTTTAAAACACAATCCAATGTTCAGAACCCCCTAAAATTTCGAGTGGAATTTTGAAAAAATCATCAAAAAATCAAAATCTTTAATGAAGTTACGCAAATACACATTTCTTATGTAATTTTTCCTTAGAAAACGATTGACATAAACTTTAGAACGCTGGTATGAACCGTTCTCGAAATATTGCACATTTTTCAAATAAATTTATCAAAAAATCCCATAAATTAAAAAAAATATTATCTGTTGAGAAACATGCTCACTTTTCATGTGTAATATCTTTGCGATAAATTTGGTGACATCATTGTCGTGGATCTAGCTCTTTCCATTCATGAGAAAAGATACTTTGAGTAATACTTTTGTATTTGAACGCCAATAGTCATTTACCTGCTATAAGAATAACTTATTTCTCCGTCCATAATACTTGGCGAGATTTTGGCGACTTATTTGGTGGAATGTCGCCAACTTGACGACTTTTTTAAATGTTGCCAAATTAATGAACATCTCGCCAAATGGATAAAAATGACGCTAAATCAATGAAAATTACGACTAATTGTCGAGAACTCAATATTATGGAAAGAATATAAGTATGTACTATAAGAAAAATCTATTTTTTTTACTGTAAATGTAGTAAATTCATTGCATTATATAAGGAAAGTCATGTGTTGCCCACATCAAATTTTTTTAACTGTAAAAGTAGTAAATTAATTGCATTATATAATCAAAGTCATGTGCTGCGCACATCAGATTTTTTATTTTTGATTTTGATAATTCTTCCGGAACATTTCTAAAATAAAAAAAAAATTAAAAAAATGCGGTTTTATTTTTCCAGTTCTGTATTTCTGAATGGTATCAAAATCTAATCTATAAGCACCTGGGTAAACCACAAAAAACCTATCAAATTCAAATTTTGTGAAATTTCATTGAATAGTTTTTAACTAAAGTGGATACATTCATTGAACAAACACACACACACAGAGACCCCCCGGTCGTCCATTTTGTTGCTCTAAGTCCTCTGGACGAGCCGGACGGCCTGGGGCTTTCACACACACAGAGACCCGGCCGTCCAAACGGTTGCTCGAGTCCTTAGGATGAGTCGGACGACCTGGGTCTTTAACACAGAGACCCCGGCCGTCCAAATGGTTGCTCAAGTCCTAGGATGAGTCGGAAGGTGTGGGTCTTCAACACACACAGAGACACAGACGTCAGGTTAAAAATAGATTATTCGTGTTCTAGAATGCGCATCACGTTTATATCTATCAAAAACTCGACTGTTTGAATCAAAATCATTCCCATGCTCGTTTTTCTCCATACGCATCTATGCAAATTATACAATGGTAGCGTATAAATAAGCTCCATTAATACTCTAAAAAAAACTCTAAACAACCGTGTAACAATTCGCCACATATCCACGTCAGTATCTAGTTCGTTGATCGTTGACAGAACGACACAAAGAAAAATATTTTATATTCGCGAAGTTAGGGAAATGATATTCATGACCTTAGACATTTGAATTGATTTAACTAAACACAAATAAATGAAAATGCTGGAAGTCGTAAAAGGGAAAAAGAAAGTTCCTTTTCCCAAAAAAGTAAAATTCAAGAAAATAATTGCTATCTCAGCTAGTTTTTATTCGATTGAAGTCAAAATTTTAGTACTTACAATTAGATACAATTATATATACCAAAACACGAAAACACAAAAACCAAATTTAGGAAATAATAGATTAAATAGCACTCAAAAGAATATCGCTCGCAGATCGCTTGCCTCGAACACGCTGGCATGAAAAATATCTTAAGCAGCTACGATGGATAAAAATATTTGGTGGATGTTTTCAGCTTTAAAAGTTTCTAATTTTTAAACTAATTTGAATTTTTAAAACTCACTCCGAGGTGCATCGTACATACAGCCGTACCACATATCATCGCTGTCCGACGCTTCAATTTTCCTCTACAAACGTTATGCGCATATTAACACACACATATATATCTACTTCTATCATGTAAGATGATAAAAAATTCAGAAAAAGAAATCCTTCTTAATGTAGAAGACAAATTGTTTAACAGACATTTTATGATATATTGCTATAAAATAAATGTATTATTATGACATCTTTAAAGTCTGAAAAATGTGTTCGTTAAAACGTGAAAGACGAAGGAAGTATCACCTGAGTCTTAAAGAGCCGTGCGTGATCTCTTACCCCATAATTCAAATTACGTAATGGGAAAAATTTAATGATATACTTGTAACTTCAAGAAGTGTTACGAAGTTGTTTAACATGACATGTATTTTTATGGTTCATTTAATACTTTCAAGGATGGTATAAAGGATGATTTATGGCATTGTAAATCACCATCTTCAAGTGTTAAAATTTCGTGACCACTTTGCCGAAGGAATTTTCATGCCTTGTAAAGTACTCTGCGCTGGTAACATATTTCTTTCTCCTTTGTTCCTAAACGGATATTTTCATACATAAATCGATAAATTAATACTTTGAAGAGTGAAATAGCACATAAAAATGTATTTTGAGCCTTTAATCTTTGGTGGAGTTTAATCTCTTCATCTCTAGTTTTAATAAAGTAGTAGTTTTAATAGAGTAGTACTAATAAAAACGAGTGTTTTGTATATTTCGTTAAGTATAGATAAAGTATGTTGCAGTCAAACTCTGATTTAAAATATGCATATCTATAATACACTTTATCAAAACTGATTTTATATCGAGTGTTTTGGAAGTTAAACCTATGCTTAGGTATAGATGGGGCGCTAATGTCAAATATAGAATCGGTTTTGCAATATCATTCCTAGTTTTAAAAAGTAGAGGCAAACATGGTCACTGAATATAAAAAGAGTAGCCTTTGAGAAATGAGTTGAAGAATAAAATGTAATTGATGAAACTTTGGCTGACAGAAACAAAATTATCCTGCTATTATTATATAATAAGCTAAGCTTGATAATCAAATTTCAAATATAACACACTATTTTCCCTTATGTAGAGAATTATTCTTATGTAGAGAAAGTAACTAGCTATTATTTTAGTACACCGAGTTTAATTTTAGTGAATATAAATTTTATTTTCTATTGTAGTTTTCAGTAAATTTAGGCATTTGTTTGATATTCAACGTATTAAAATACAAAAATATCGTACTAATATTACTAAGCTATTTAATAATTTTATGTAATGTTAATGTTACTTGTATAAAGTTGTCTCAGGGAAAAATCAATCGTTTTACCGATCACCGGCTGGCCATATTCCTTTCTATCTATTCATCGTTCAATGATTATGTTTCTTTCATATTTGAATTGGGTCTTACATTCTCGTTCTTCAGATTTCATGTCAAAGTACAAGTACTGATCTGTACGTCCTCTTCATTTCTCCATTTATTTTACAAGATAACATGCTGATTAGTAGTCTTCGTTATTTGAAATGGCTACCATAAATCGTAATATTATGACAAATTCCAGTTTTTGTATTATTCAGACCTCAATCGTTTACTGTCCGTGTCAATCACCGGTTTCACCATATAGATTAGAACATACATGTTGAAGTTGTTTGGCTACTGCAAATAACTCATGTTTCAGCGGGGAATCGAACTACCGATCTCTGCATATAAAGTTTCATGAAAATCTATCACAATATTACAATAACTTATTTTCCTTAAAAACCATGGAGGTAAAAGTGCATTCTAACTCCATGCTTAAAACTGCACTGTAAAGGGAAATACTATAAACTCGTCTGCTTATCTATGGATATTTCATTCATATCAGCTATATTCCAGATTCAAGAGCTAAATGATTTTGCTTTAAAAATATAAGCCATTCTTATACAACTCTCTCACAGCTTGATGTGTTTACATTCTGCATATGTTAAAATTAGGTTTCGTTGTAGAAATATTCAAAGTTTGATGATTATTTAAACTAAAAAATATTGTAATTACTTTGGCGCAGTATATATATATGCTCAGAAATTACGCAAACATAAAGCGGTTTTAGGACGGATACAACCCTAAATATAAATTAAAAAGAACTTTAAAAATCACGATTTTGACACAAGATGGATGCTGTTTTTTATTCTGAAGTCGGTCTTTTTTCCTTTAATATAGGTTCAATTATTATTTTTATTTTTATTTTAAAAACTACCGAACATATTTTACTGAAAATTTTTTATATATTTTATTGGATAATTTGAATATTTCCTAAAATTTTCGAAGCAATTTGTGAATTTTAAATTCGCTTGAAAAATTAAGTCTCATAGGGTTCAATGTATTTCATTTTTTCAACCCAGGTTCAGTCCAATCTAATTGGGTGATATTATTCATTTATATTCCCTTAGGTCCCACAGACCGTCCCAATAAGTTACTAAAATTTCACTTTGATACATTTAATTTATTTTTAAGGCAGTTATCGTGCTAACGGACAGGCAGACAAACAGGCAAATGAACAAAGTTATAAACACTTTTCAACTACGTTGTAAAGTGTTAAAAAACTCACTTTTGATTCATTCTCAAAATCTTTTGTTTGAATCTCGATTTTGATCGCATTCGTTTCGTGTCATCTTCTGGGTCAACGTAAGTCTCAATTCAAAATTATTCAACTCAAAATTATTAAAAAAATCATCTCTTTGCCTCTTAGAAGTAATAAAAATGCAATTTTATATCCTTTCACTGCCGCTCAGAAAAATTAAAACACTAAATGATGTTATCATGTGTGGAAATAAGATTCAATAATGCTTTGAATCTTATTGCCCATTTAACATGCTAACAGAATTATAAAATGTTAGCCATTTTTGTGTTTAAGTGTGAAAAGTTTTTTAAAAATTCAGAAAAATTAACTACAAATTTTATTAACTGTGTGGCTGTTACATTCTTTGACAGTCACATCGAATGTGCGAAGTGCTGATAAAATTGCTAGTATTAGATTCAAGTTCCTAACGCATAGTGTTTATTGAATTCCTTCTCAAAACTTAAAACTGTTACATATTTAATCACCTGCATTCTAGATATGACTTTCGTTTATATAAACTGGCTTCATTATAAATTATATCACTAATCACTAAAGGGATATTAATAAGGTTAACTCAACAGTAATGCAAAACTTTTTAAGGAATTAACGTCTTTTAAACGTCTGTTGAACGTCTTTTTAAGTCGTTAGGTATGCTGAACAATACAGGATTTGCGACTTGAAAGTTATTGCATTTAAATCCTTAATGATAATCATATTATTTTAATGCATCGTACATAAATTTTGATTAATAGACTGTTATTGTTGTTTTATTGATAATAATTTTGGGACTTAAGAAATCCCTTTTTATGTAATCCTTTTAACTTTCAGACCAGAAATTCCAGACATTTTTAACAACAACAAAAAAATCATTGCAGTAACTTTCCATTAAAGTACTTAAAATTTAAATTAAAAGATAGTCTTCCAAATGTTTTTCTTGTTATATGAATAAAAAATCTTATATTCGCAGTTCATGACTTTTCTGCATAATGCCATGATTTCACTTTTATCACACCAAACGAATAATGCGCAAGATCGATGGTACAATATTTTTAATGATGACATTAATTTTAAAGTCATCACATTTTAATCTCGCAGATTTTAATGACATTCGTTAACATTCGGTGTTTTTCTGGTTGGCAATGGTATAAACATATTTCGTTATCGCACAAATCTAACTCGACAGATAGAAATATTGCTCGCATCCGTTAAGCAATATATTCCAAAATTTAAACGATGTTAATTATTAAGACACTATTGAATGTTCATCGGTTCTGAGGCCACTTTCGTTAATTAGATGTAATTTTTGCCAATTTGGCAACTTTTTCGCAAATTTGGCAACATGAAAAATATTTGTACTTTTACAACTTTTGCATCATTACACATCACCCACTTTATAGTGCAACCCCATCTCAAAGAGTATCAAGCTTCTTTATTTTTTACTTCAGGCATATCAAACTTAATAATTACTTCAGTTAAATAGAAAAATAATTGACATATCAGTTTTTCTTTGCTCCGCTGAGGCAGAGACCGTTATAAGTCTGCGTACCAGGAGTTACGAAAGAGTTCACCAAGCGAGTTCTGGTATTATTGCACGCCAACGAATAGTGTTTGGACCAAACGCACAAGGGACGTATCACCAACTATTCTATTATTACTGCATAGCTGGCAAATCGAATGTCACATGATATTTTCAACATTCAACACATATGACCGAATGGGTCGTTCGCTGACTTTCAGAATTATTGGTTCCAGTCAGTGGCGGATTTTGGCCTCTTGTTTTTTTTTTTGGGGGGGGGGGCGATCTGTAGATCGAAATGTTCTCGGAGGTTTGTTCACTTAGGATTTTCTTAACGGCTTCCTATATACGGATATTTGACATTTTTGAAATAACTAGAACAAATTCGGAAGTTTATAGTAAGTTCTTTGCAGCTTATAAAATACGGCCTATCATTTTTTAAGACCAAAGAAAAACAATGAAGATTGGAAGAAAAAAAATAACGTGACTATATAAGGAAACAAACTTATTGTTGAAGTCGAAACAGGAAACTAAATTATATTCTGTATTAAGTATACACAAGTAAGAGATTTCCATGTGAGAAGATTAATACTGAATATTAACAAAATAAACACACATGTATATTCTATTCACTAAATATGGTTAACATACAACACAATACAAATAAATTTTATTTTTCTTAGACTGTGGTAGAGAAGGAGGATGAGCATGAGTAAATACAGTTCATATAGGTATTAATAAGCACTAAACATTGATTTACATTTTTAGCTACACAGGAATCAGTAAATTTTTACGCGAAAAACATCACGTATAAACATCATGCAAAAACATTACGCAAAAACATCAAAAGAAAAGACTAATGGTTTGATCGAATTTACTACCCCTGGCAAAAATTATGGAATCACTTCCATGTTATTTCAATGGGATACGAAGTTCAATGCTCTACAACTTTTGATGCACGGATATCCTACAAAACCCTTTTTGAGCGAAATTCAAGAACTTTAAAAACTTAACAAAAAAAAAATGTTTGAAAAATTTTGCACTTTTCATTATTTAATAATTCACAACCAAAAAATGGGAAAAGAGCTGTAGGCTGAAAGAAAAAACTCATAAAAACTAATTTAGAATAATAAATTTTATCATATAAACATGAGGAGCTATATCTTAATGATTTTCCATGATCAAATTTATTATTCCACATTAGTTTTTACGAGTTTTTTCTTTCAACCTTTAGCTTTTTTCCCATTTTTTGATCGTGAATTATTAAATAATGAAAAGCGCAAAATTTTTCAAATATTTTTTGTGTTGTTAAGCGTTTAAAGTTCTTCAATTTCGCTCAAAAGTGTTTTTCAGGGTATCCGTGCATCAAAAGTTGTAGGGTATTGAACTTCGTATCCTTTTTATTTTTTGTTATAAAGATATCAGAGGTGCAGCAAGTTTTGGGAACGATTAATGCTTATACGGCGCTACCGACTCTGTACCACGTGTGCAGTAGCCAACCAGAGGCTCTTATTGGCTACTGTTCACGTGGTACGTAGTCGGTAGTCTCGTACAAGCATTGCTCGCCAAATATGCCGTCACAGCCTTCCATAGGCGCAGACTTTTGACTTTTATTATGGGGGCGACATTTTGTGGATAAACTGAGGGAGGGAAAGCAAGTCCAAAGTATCTCCCTAATGATATATATATATTTAATTTTATAATTTATTTGATAAAACGTCGACGTTTGTCAGGCGTTTGGGGGGGGGGACGATCGCCTCGATCGCCCCTCCTGAAATCCGCCACTGGTTCCAGTGCAGTGTTTCACATGCGGGGATTGCACCGAACGACCCGAATTCAATTCCTGCCTCTGCCCAGACTGTCTCCGTGTGCAAGAGGAGAAGATTCCAGACCATGCGACTCACCATAATGGTATTGAGCAGTTAGTTACACGGCCGGTAAGGGAAACCTACAGCACGCCAGAGGCACTCCGTGACAACCAGGACAGTCAGAGCAGCATTTATTGAATATTGAAAAGGCACAATTGAAGATATATATTACGTTCAAACTGACAGTTCGACATTTTAGAAACTTAACAGGCATTGCCATTTTGAAAAAATGGGTAATGGATTATTGCTACGAATATGATGAGAAAAAGAAAATATGCAGAAACGTACAGACAGAAATAAATATAAAAAAATTAGGCACATGGAAAGCATAAAGTTAAGAATCTAATAAATTTAGAAAAATATTAAAGGGAGAATTTATAATATATAAAAATAAAAGGAAATTAAAGAAGAAAGAGCCAAATGGAGAAGAAAGCAATCGCTTTTTTTTCTCCCCCCCCCCCTCCCAATTAAAAAAGGAACAGCAAAAAGATGAAAAGATTTATTTCTGAGAGTAGAGGAAAATAAGGAATAATAAAGACATTCATTAATCAGTGGTAATTAAAAGAAGAATCTACCCATAAAGATTAAATCACTTTATCAGAAATGTTCCTCGCAACAAGAATACAGTCTATTAATGGAATCAGGATTAGAATGAAGTTTGGAGAACCAAAGGTGTTTGTTTATTAAAGGGTAAGGGCTCACGGAGATTGAATTTAGAAGAATAAGGGCATTTGAAAGCAAAGTGATCAACGTCGTCGTAAGCATTACATAAGCTGTTGGAAGTATAGGTTTGATTTTGAAATAATAAAATTAATCAAAGAAGGGACCATGACCAGTGTGGTAATAAATACGAAATTTGTTTTGAATATGGGTGTGGGTATTAAAATTTGGAAGATAGGAAGGAATTCTGGGAGGATCTCCAGTTCTGGTAGAAATATAAATAAATGTAATAAATGAATATACTTTTGCCGAGAATAATAATTTTATTTTTACAAAATTTTGAAAGTAAGGAGTAAGGAAATTGTATAGAGGGGTACCAGAAGCAGTAGCAATTTTGGCATGGTAGTCAACAACTATTCGTTGCCTGAAATGTTATGGTGAGCTTCGACTCAAGTGATATTAGAAATATTTCTAGAAATGATAGCTTTTGATTTAAGTGAGTTAAAATAGTAAGATTCATTTTTTAATTAGTTAAGAGTAAGAATTGAATATTGACTATCAGAGAAAAATATTTACAGGAAGGTTATTGGAGGAGGTCCAGTCAATGGCAAAAGAAATATCTGTAAGTACAGCTTGAAAAACTGTATTCCTTTTATCAAGTTTATAAGAAAGAACTTTTTTCAGAACATTATGGTTGAAAATGCAAATGGAAAATCCAGTACTATTGTCAGTTAATTTAGAACAATCAGTACAGATGTTATAATTGAAGGAGCCTTTATCAACTCTAATAATAAAATTTACAGATCAATTAGAAGGTTTGAATATTTGAAAAGTGGATAGAAAAATCAAATTAAGAAGAGGGAGAAAGGAAAGAAAAGAAAAGGAATCAATTTTAAGTTTCCAAAAGAAAACATTATTATAAAGGGTATAAATAGTGAAATGAATGGGAAAATGCCAGATAGGGAAAAGTAAGAGACATTATAAGTGGTGGAGAAGCCAGGACAAATTTTTAGTAAGAAGACCCTATGAAGAGAAAGTAGTTTACGATTTTGTAATTGATTACATAATTTAATCAAAACGCCAGAGCCGTAGGTAATAATTTTTTTCATTATACATAAGTACCGGGTTTTAAAAAAAGGTTTTTTGACACCTCAATTAGTTCCTGATATTCGACCAAAGAACGAATGAAATTTTAGGCATTTTTCTTTAAGAAAAAGAATGTGAGTTTTCAATGTAATTTATTGTCAATAATTAAACCTAGAAATTTTAATTGAATTTAATTTTAATTGAACGATTGTTAAATTTAAATATAGGGTTCCTTTTCATACCGGAGCCAAATTTAGGAAAGATAATAAAACACATTTTGTCAATTGAGGTATCTAAAATAAGATTATTGAGGGTTTGAAGAAAGGGAATTAAATAAGGAATTGGTATTAATTTCAAAGATTTTCCTAGTTTTGCCGAAAGTAACAATAGCAAGGTCTTCTACAAAGACTTGGAGATAATATAAATTATTGTTGAGGGAAATAATTTCATTAAAATAAATATTCCAAATGAGGGGAATAACGGATCCGTGCGGAGTGCCTTTAGAGATAAATTTAGAGAGGGATAAAGACCTAAATAAATAAGTTGGTATCACGTCTGATTTCAAACAAATGAGATTAAGGACACAATTTTAGACAGAATGTACTTTGTACGTCATATAAGAAGTTTTAATAAAAGACCCTCTGTCTAAAGTTGTGTTCTTAATCTTATTTGGTATAAAGACCCTTCAGAAAAATCTACAGATCTATGAAAGAGATAAGAGTAAATATAAACCCTGAAAGGATTGGAACATTTAACTTGTCAAAGAAGGAGGGGAGGACATTCCAATTCAGATTGTCGAACACATCTTGAATATCAACTATAGTAAGGGCTACATGATATTGTTGCTTAAATTTCTTAATAGCAACCGAAAGATTACGAGCAGCGACTTCGCAACTTTGAAGCGAAACCCAAATTGTAAGGGGTTAAGTATATCTTCAGTTTCTATCCAAAAATTTAATCTTTTGATAAAAAAAATGTTCTGAAACTTTTCCCAAAGTAAGAAGAAGACAAATTGGCCGAAAGTAATAGATATCAAAGGAATCACTACTAGGTTTCAGAAGAAAAAAATGCATTTCAGAGGCAAGTCCGAAAATAACAAAACTTAAAACAGAGATCAAATAATTTTAGAAAGAAGTTATTATTAAAGGAATAAAGATATTTCCAGCTTTTAAAATTAATGTTGTCATTACCAGAAGCTTTACTATTTTAAAGAGAAAAATGACTGAAGATAACTCAGAAAAAGAAAGGGGCCCCTAAGCCCCTACAGTAATAGAATGAGAAGGAAATGATACAAAGGAGGGTTCATAATAAAAATAATGAGAAATGAGACGGGATATTTTTTCAGAATAAATGAGGTTGAAGTCTTCCGGAAATTGGATGTTAATGCCTTTGTTTTTGATCAGTTTTTGGAAAGTAAATTTAAAATTAATGCCAAATTTAAAATTACATTTAAGTACATCAAAGTATTATTCAAAGTATATTTTTTCATGAATGGAACGAGCTAGATCCACGAGAATGATGTCACTCAATTTATCGCATGGTATTACATATGAAAAGTGAACATGTTTCTTAATAGGAATTTTTTTTCTTTTTATGTGACTTTTTCATAATTTTTTTGAAAAATGTACAATATCTCGAGAACGGTTCATGTTAGCGTTCTAAAATTTATGCCAATCGTTTTCTAATGAAATATTACATAAGAAATGTCTATTTGCGTAACTTTATTAGCGGTTTTGATTTTTTGACGATTTTTTCAAAATTTCATTCGAAAATTTAGGGGGGTTCTGAACATTCGATTACGTATAAAAACAATAGGCTTCCAGTGTTTACGGATTGTGATTTTTGTACCAAATTTGGTTTGAATCGGTCCATTCGTTCGTCAGTTATCGTCTCCACAGACTCACTGACACACACACATACTTTCACACACACACACAGACATCACTTCAAAAATGTTTGATTCGTGATCAGGGATGCTTGAAACGTGCTCTCCCGTCGAAAACTCGAATTCGAATTTTCGACCCCGTCACAATACTTTCCTTATACATTATGTATATAAGGAAAGTAACAATTAAATTGTTAGACAAACAAAAATTTATAATGTGAATATCCCTTTGATCAATGAATGGATAGCCCCACATATGAGCCCTAACGTTAAAGTATCTAAAAATAAGATTGTTAAACGAAATAAATTTATTGAAGTGAGTTCTGAAATAAGAGTGGAAATATCATCATGATGGAAGAAAATACATACTAGAGTGGATAAAACATTTATTATTTGGAAGGAGAATTTCAATGAAAAGGGTCGAAAGGGTTTTAAATCTAAAATTAGTTTGGAGAAGTGAGTTACAGATAATAGATTTATTTGAGATGGACTAAAATTAAGTAAAGCCGAAAGGAGGGTTTAAAACATTTCTACAAGTAGTATAAGGCTCTTGAAGGCAAATAAAATCAATCGAGAGTTCAATAGTAGTTTGGAGAGCAAGGTTATGAGCAGAAAGATAATTATTAGCGTTAAATTGGAGACCAGAAATAACCATAAAATCTAGTGCTCAGATATGGGAAAAGGAAAAGTACCTGGTTCTTTTGAAGAGATTTGGTTTTTTCAAAAGTGTAGAGAGAAAGTGACTTTACCAACTTGGCAGTGCCGAGGTTTGATCCCGGAACCAAAGCGTGGTAAGCCAGTATCAGAGCGTTAGGCTAAAGACATCTTCCTTTCAAGGCATTTAATACTTCCTTATGAGCATTCCCTACAGTAATTTCCCTTCCAGTGAATTTCGTTGAAACCGAACGAAATTGTCACTGGGTTTGCAGATGAGAAGGCGAGCTCCTAAGCTGAAGTTGTCGGCGAATCTTCTCGATTGGTTCAGTGGAATTTAATTGAGTCTCACCTGTTCCGTTACACGAATCTACACCATTAATCATAGACACAGATACGTCTGAATAAACTTTATTTCCCGATGGCAGGCACAATTTACATAGAAAACGGTTGGACGTGGCATGCTGGTTAACATCCAGCTTCTATAGCTTCAATTCCTTCTACAAATTGCTGATGCCTCACTTCTTATCTGTCTGGGACGTTACGACAGCGCCACCTGTCTTTCTGTTACAAATGAACATGCAAATTTCTCCCACAGCTCCCCACCTGTACTCCTTCTGAGAGTACACAAATTTTTCACTAATAATAATTTTACAAGTCGCTCGTAAAATCCTCCCCACCAAGGGGCACGTTCTACTATGAATTTCCATGACACACCTTGACTTGATATGAAATCTGCGAAATGCTAAAGAAAGGAATTAGTTGTCATGTCTGATGACAATTCTAAATGCATAGCTCTGGTTGTAGCACACGTAAATAACACAATGTAGGAATTTGTAGTATTATTCTTGTATGATTTTACGATAATCGGCCCAGCGAAATCCAATCCGATAATGCTGAATGGGGGCGATTCCGAAATTCTGTCCTTCGGAAGTTGGCCTGTTAGTTGATTCGCGTGGTTGAGCATGCCGAACAATATTCGAAACAGTCCATCTCAGCTCCCACAGTGATTGAAAGATAATTTTTATAATGACCGTAAGTGGAGATAAGAATCCACCTGGGTCAAATTTTCTCCCAGCCGCTTTGATTACAGCTCTCTTAGTTTTTTCCTGGCAATTCACAAATTCGGAAAACTTACGATTATCTAATCTTAAAACATCCTTATCCGTGTCCCATATTAAACCCAAAAATTTAAATGGAGTTGCATTACCTGATGTGTCGGGAAGTATATCCATGTTCAAGGATTTTAAATATTCCTTTACAAGAACTGAATTACTTTGCCATTTTCGTAGGGACATGTTAGCTTTTTGGAAAATATCTGTGGATTCTTTTGATAATTTCAAATTCTCTTCTACTGTAGATGAACCTGTTACCAAATCGCGAATCGGGTGATGTGGCAAATAATATGTCGAATTTCCATTAGTTGAATTTATGTTCTGCGATTTAACCATTTCTACTATTCCAGAAGACATATATTCGTCAATGACGGCCTTGTATTCTTTAAACAATATAGGTTTATTCTGAAATCGTTTAATCAAAATTTTAATTCTTCCTTTTGCGATCTCGTAATTGTTAGGAAGTTCAACTGTATCGGATACCTTAGGTAACTTCACTTCATATCTATCATTCTTAAATTCGATATTTCTTTCAAATTGTTCCAGTATTTGTTTGTCGCATGTTTTCAAATCTGAATCTGTAGGTTCGCCTCTAATCCCTAAATTTTCAAGTTCCCAAAATCTTTGAAGTTCAATCGACGCTTTATCTTCATTATTTTCGTCCCAAATAGAAACATGCATTGTCATACAGCTCAATAAATTATTCGAATTAATTACATTAGAGTATCTACCATGAATCATCCACCTAAGCTTCGTCTCATTCAAAACGACGGTTGGTGAAAGACGTTTAACTTTTCCCGTCATGATTGACCAATAATAATCACTCCCTACTAATATATCTATTTTATTTCCTTCATCCTTTAAACTATCAGAAACATCTGACAAATTAAACCCCAATAATTTAATTTCATCACACAATTCAGCGCTAGGTGCTCCTATTATATCTGGACAAATGTTTTCCGTTTCTAATGCTTCCAAACTAACCACATAATCTGAGCTCATGTCTTTCAATAAAATGCGTACTCTATTTTGAGTGCTGACGGGAGGATCTTGACTTTCCGCAAACTTATGTATTTTGATCGACTCGTTTCCAATAACCTCCAATCCCACTCTTCGGGATAGATCCCGTTTTATAAAACTTCTCTGTGCGGCCGTATCAAATAATATACGAACTTTAACAATTTCATTTCTTCCAATCAATTTGCACCGCAAAGTCTGAAAATATACACCCGAAGTTCCAGATCCACATTTGCTTTGATTATTTTGTTCATGGATTAACGACGAAGGTTTTGTCTGGAATGCTTGCACACAGAGGGATTTCTGATGCCATTTTGACAAACAATTTAAGCATTTGATTTGAGTTGATCTGCATTGGCTCTTACGATGGAATTTTTTATAACATCTGAAACATTTTGCTTGCTTACGTAAAGAATTTCTTCGCTGTTCTAAGTTTAAGTTGCAATCTTCGGAATTGTGTTTTTCATTGCAAAATGCACAATGAATTTCTGTTATAGTATTTAAACAAAATGCAGATGGGGTCTTACTTTTCATCGGACTGGAATATTTCGGGGTTTCCAATTTCATGTTACTTTCGTAAGATCTTGCATTTTCAAATTTGTAAGATGTTACGTTTTCAGCCCTACTCCCGCTTCTATTTCTCATTTTAGATACATTAGTAACGCAGTTACATTAGTTTCCTTATTTTGCCTATGAAATTGTAACACAAATTCATTTGGAATGCATTTATATAATATGGGCAACAATAAACATCCATATGAGTCGGAATTGACTCCGAGTGATTCAAGGCTTCTGATTTGTACCGATATTTCATCGTGCAATCTTCTTAGCGCAAACACATCGTTTGACTTACGCACAGGTTCTAAACTTAACAAACGATCAGTGTGTGCGGAAATTAAAACCTCCTTTTTCCCAAATCTATCTTCTAGAATCTCTACTGCCTTTCTGTAATTTTCAGCTGTTAAAGGAAGACCTCTTATAGCGGCTGCTGCCGAATCACTAAGCAACGATTTTAGGTAATAAAATTTCTCGACTTCTTGAAGTGTTTCATTTTCGTGAATCGCGGCTTTATATTGAGGCTAAAATTCTTGAAATTTACAAATATCACCTTCAAATTTGCTTAGGGAGATACGTGGTAATTTAGTGTTTGTCTTCACTTTGATGTCCGAGCTCGGGTCTGCACTAAATTGATTTACCTTCGGATTTGCATTCAAGTCCCCCAAATATCTACTGGAACGCGATCTGCACAGCACTATTGACTGAGTGTATTCTAAGGAACCTTCTACTTCTTGTTCCAAATCCTCTGTTTCGATTTGCGTTTCAATTATTTCATTCAATTTTTCTAGCCCATCTTTATGTTCTACCAGAACAGCTATGGAATCCTGAATTACTTCTGCCCGCGAATCTTCTTTTTTATTTATTTCATCCTCAATTTTCTTTATAATCTTTGTTATTGCACTACGAATTGTGCCTCGTTTCGCTTTACTACGCTTAACAGTATCTTCTACACTCATGTTTTCGTTTTGCCTTCAAATCTTCAACTCAACTATTCAATAAGCAAAATTTAGGTACTTACCCTTCTACGATTCATCAGCTTTTACGTGTATCTAAAAGATGAACTACGGTGAGTCACAACTCGAAGTATTCCCGGCCGCTTTGCACCACTATGTCGGCGAATCTTCTCGATTGATTCAGTGGAATTTAATTGAGTCTCACCTGTTCCGTTACACGAATCTACACCATTAATCATAGACACAGATACGTCTGAATAAACTTTATTTCCCGATGGCAGGCACAATTTACATAGAAAACGGTTGGACGTGGCATGCTGGTTAACATCCAGCTTCTATAGCTTCAATTCCGTCTACAAATTGCTGATGCCTCACTTCTTATCTGTCTGGGACGTTACGACAGCGCCACCTGTCTTTCTGTTACAAATGAACATGCAAATTTCTCCCACAGAAGTTGTTACAAGCGGCTTCGTAGTGAGTCACAAGGTCCGATGCCCGACGTCAGAGAATATTGGAAGATCTAGAAAATGGCGCCATCTCATGGGAAGTACAGAAAGTACATTTATGCAATGTATATTATAATACTCGGGAAGTAGAATAACTGAAAATAATTGAGCGAAGGATACTTCGTGCTCATGTCCAAGGTCAGCAATGTAGCTAGAAAGCGACTTCACCAACTTAGTCTAGAACATTAGAATAGGCTGGACATGATTTACGATCAATAGCACTATAATTGTTTTTTAAGTTGGCATCAGGGTGATTATTATTATAGTACCTACAGTTTTTGCAAGATTTATTATTAGAAGAGCGGGAAGTAGTAGAATATTTTTTGACACATTTACCTTAAAAGGGGTGTTGCAGGTTCAAAAGTTTGAGGTATGGCCATATTTTTAGCAGTTATAATATATTCTGAGAGAGATGTATTTTTGATTAAGAAACTGTTGAAATGGATATAGTTACGGGTACGTTAAATATGTGGGTTCATAAGTCCTTCCTAGAGGTTGGTGGTAGGGGAGGAGGGTAGGGTTCCCTAGGAAGCCGCCCCCACTGGGGTTCCGGTCTAAATTGGGTGGCACTTCCCGGCCGTCCAAATAGATATCTTACATCTTCGAGTCAGTCGGACGGTCTGGGTCGAAGAAGAATCTGCTGGTTTATCATTCGGATTCATTCGAATCCTATGTATGAGTGACATATATATGAATACAAATGCATTGTCAGCATTTAGGGGTTCGTTTCAGAGAGCATTTCTTTGTATATGTAGCTTGTTAATATAGAAAAAGCCGCATATTGCCACAATTAAATTGTCTATATGAAAAGATATCTTACAGTACATCTGTTACTCTTTAACCTACAGGACAGTTGGAATTCTTTGAACTACAGAACATCTGGGTGCATCTCCTTTTTCCGCACAAAAAATGAAGTTATTTTGAAATTTTTTCATTTAAACATTTTTATAGCATTCTGAAGAGGGACCACTTCAAGTAAAATGTAATCCAAGTAAAACACAAATTCTGAAGTAAAAACAATTCACAAATTTGAAATGAATCTGTCTTTTGTAAAGCTATCAATGTAAAACACATTTCTGACATTAGTTTCTTCAGTTTGCATTCTGTATTGCAAGAGAGCAAAATGCTTTTAAATTCTCTCTCTCTGACAAATTTATTACTTGCTATAATGCCAGATGTCACGTCATATTAGCTATCTAGATATCAGGAGCAGCTGCGTATATATCGGAAAATCATTTCACCTCTCAACAGCACTCTATGTTTATATTTCAAACACATTCTGTCACATTTCAAAATGCTGATATGGAGATTTTGAGTGTCTTTTAAGTGCAAATGAGGAATTGATTTTAAAATTATTATTTTGAATATTGTGAAAATATTATTGGTTTCAAAAATCTCATAGGTTCTTTTTAAATGTTCTTATAAAGAAAGGTTCTTTTAAGAAATTTGGACATTATTATCTATAATATTATCAGATATTATTTGAATAACAATATCTTTAAAGATCAAAGATATTGCCTGGTTGTATGTTCTTATGTTCCCATATACTAACACCCACGAAATTTGGTACAAAAGTAGTTGAGCTTGGCCGAAGATTAACCTTGGTGATTTATTTTTACATTCAAATTATTTATTCAGTTATTTAATGAAGATAAATTTTGAGATAATGAAGGTAAATTTCACACAAATTCATTCTTTGGCATTGGAAAATATAATCGCAGAATTTTAAACTTAACACCATAAGACAGATAAAAGAACGGTCTTTCTAATGAGTTTTACGTGAAATCGTAACATAATATCCTGATGTTTTAAAGGTTTACAAGGAATAACAAAACAAGCACCCCTGAACACGTAATTTGTTAAAAAAATTGCATCAACGAAACTCACTAAAATCGGATCTCACAAATTGATCAGCATCAAAATACATCATTTAACTCTATCTGAAAATAAGAAATTATATGTAAAACCTCATTTGGTGACTTTGGTAATTAAATTTACATTTTAAGGTACTGATGATTTTTTTATTATACTAGAGCTTAGTTGTCAAGTTAGTGGCGTGAGCTATGTTGATGCTGATTTAAATTCTGAGCAACTGGGCAAATTAACTATCCTTAATTAATTAATTAAGAATAAATTTAAGTTGTGTAATGCGTAAGACATGATGTCCTTAAGTTAAATATTATGAACAATATATGTTATTCATTATATTGTACTAAATGACGTTGTTTAAGTTTCTTCCTATTATTGACAGCAATGTTGTTCTCATTTAAACAATATAATGTGGGTCATTCAGAAAGTAAAGAACAATTGCCCATAGCGTCTGCTCAGATTCCAGAAAGATAAATGGATAAATAAGTCAATTATAGAGAAATAAGTCAATGAATAAATAAATAAGTCATACGTCATAATACAACAACCATTGACAAGCCAACCATTAAATGACGAATGACGAAGCTGTTTAACCCATATTTGAAGACCAATAAATGTAAGTGAATTACTAATCCCTATAAACAACTAGTATATTTTTTTAATTAAAATCTATAGCTGTATTTATTCATTTGCATCCTAAATAATAAAATACAATGTATGTTTGTATGTCTGCATGTGTAGAGCGTAAGGAAAAATAAAAGCGATGTATGGCCATGAAATATAATAATTCGGAACAGTTGTACATGAGGTCAGGCGACAATGCACACCCGAAATTTCTTTTAGAATTTGAATTAGTTTTAAAATTATAAATATTTAAACACGAAACTTTGATTATTAAAATCTATAGCTGTATTTATTCATTTGAATCCTAAATAATAAAATACAATGTATGTTTGTATGTCTGCATGTGTAGCGCGTAAAGCGATGTATGGCCATGAAATATAATAATTCGGAACAGTTGTACATGAGGTCAGGCGACAATGCACACCCGAAATTTCTTTTGGAATTTGAATTAGTTTAAAAATTATAAATATTTAACCACGAAACTTGGATTATTAAAATCTATAGCTGTATTTATTCATTGGAATCCTAAATAATAAAATACAATGTATGTTTGTATGTCTGCATGTGTAGAGCGCAAGGAAAAATAAAAGCGATGTATGGCCATGAAATATAAAAATTCGGTACAGTTGTACATGAGTTCAGGCGACAATGCACACCCGAAATTTCTTTTAAAATTTGAATTAGTTTAAAAATTATAAATATTTAAACACGAATCTTTGATTATTAAAATCTATAGCTGTATTTATTCATTTGAATCCTAAATAATAAAATACAATGTATGTTTGTATGTCTGCATGTGTAGAGCGTAAAGAAAAAAAAAGCGATGTATGGCCATGAAATATAATAATTCGGAACAGTTGTACATGAGGTCAGGCGGCAATGTACTCCCGAAATTTCTTTTAGAATTTGAATTAGTTTAAAAATTATAAATATTTAAACACGAAACTTGGATTATTTTTTGGCGTGAAAATTAGTCCCGATACAATTTTATGTGGTCGTGACGTCATTATCAGTCCCTTGAGGTCAAGTTTCGTCTGTCGGGATATACATTATTAAGTACGTTAGCCATCCAAATATTTTTTCAAGCCATTTAAAGGAAAGGATAACACGATATATTTGCAATATAATTGGACATACGATACCGATTTTTCAAATTTTTTCTTGTAAAATTAAAAAAAATATATGAATTTTGGTATCAGAAAGTCAAGTTAAAGCCCTGTTGAGTCACACTCAGTTTAATTTTTCTTAGGGAATGTATCGTTATTGCATGCAGTAATTTTGATTGCATTTTGATTGCAGGTAACTTACATGAAATGCATGCGACAGCGCAAGCAGTCGGAATCTATTATTATTAGAGGGAGTATTGCTGAAGTATCGTTGAAGTTATAGTATCGTATCGAAGTATCGTTGAAGTTATCGTATCGAAGTATCGTTGAAGTTATCGTATCGTATCGTTGAAGTGGTCATTATCGTTTCTGCATCTATCATAAGCATGTTGAATTCATCCGAGAGCGAGTACCTGGATTGATTGCATACGAAGATTGCGCATGCGCTCGGGTAGCGGACATACACGCGGTCGACAGCAACTGCAAAAAATATGTTGCAAGTTACGTAAATAAATCCGCCAGGTCGTCGAAGGCGGCAAGTATATTAAATAATTCCTGCAAGGATTATTTAATATTGTATTTATTTTTAATTAATTGCATCAGTGTTTTAATTTTTCTTAAATGAGATGCATTTTTTACAATAAAACAATGAACATAATCCCTTTCATAGTAATAATTACCCTATTAATTTTTTATATTCTGAAAATAAATAATACTTTGTTAATAAATGAGTACGGTGGAAAAATGAAATAAAAACCAATTTGCGGAAAGAAACATTTGAGCGTTAAAAATTCAGGTTATAATCATTAATTTGGGCTAATTAAACTCTAAATTATTATTCAATATTAGTTCCAATTAAATTTCAGTCTGTACACGCATTAGAGTGGAATAACTGTATATTTCTCAATAAGTCGTAATGAAGAAATATTAAATTTCATCAGAGTTTGCCCAATCTCAACAACTAAATGAGTTAAATATGCTCCATATGTATTTCTATGAAATTGTATAAACATCAATCTCTATAAATTGTAATTTCACCCACCATGCAATAATTTACTTTTCCATGCCTTGCAGTACAGGTATAAAATATTTGTGGTTTCATATATTTTTTATACAATGTTATTATTGTCTGTCTGTATGTACGTATGTATGTGGTCAATTTCTTGTGTACACGATACCACAAATATTACTGTATGTTCACGAAACATTATATACTGCTTTCTTATCAAAAATTTAAAACTGGATAGAATTTTTTTTAAATTCCAGCGATAATTTCGAAATTCGTTTGAAATTTATATTTTTTAACATGGAAGCATAGTTCAAAATGTGACACAATCTTCCATAAAAAGGCTTATTTATGGCTCACTGATCACGAGGCTTTATAGTTTCAATCATTTCTGTGAATTTTTTTTTCTTGACGTCAGTAGCCCTCTCAGGGGTTAAATTACCACACCCTCGGAGGGTACATTGTCAAGTATGATATTAATCGAAAGATTTTTTACAAGCCCTTTAAAGTGAAGAATTACACGCTATAATTGTAACCATTTGAACTCATGGCACCGATTTTTCAAAAATTGTCTTACAAAATTTGAAAGATTAGCTACTAAAGATGGATTCTGGTATGAGAAATGTCGAGTTGAACCACACCCAGTCAATTTACGTTTTCATTGCTTTCTAGATTACAAGCGCGATTTGATTTGAAAGATTTTCTATGATAGTCATGGCTATATATATATTTT
Source organism: Amaurobius ferox (assembly GCA_951213105.1). Lineage (NCBI taxonomy): Eukaryota > Metazoa > Arthropoda > Arachnida > Araneae > Amaurobiidae > Amaurobius > Amaurobius ferox. Next base: position 106,521,424 of record OX578134.1, read on the forward strand.
AATGAATAGGATCTGCAATAGGCTATACTGCAATGCTACAATATATACTACAATAGGCTATACTACAATGTAACATGCTTGACAGTTAAAGTGAGAATATATCCTTTAAAACAATTACAATTTCTAACAATGGCAGCAACTTTTCATCAATATTACAAGGTTATATATTGTACTAAATTGTTGCCCACTGTCTGGTTGTGCACCTCCAAGCGTAACCAGCGCCTCCAAGCTCTGGTTGAGCGCCTCCAAGCATATGTCATGTACAACATTGTAAAGTTATTTATATGTTAACATTGGTATCATGCTAATTATAAGTATGAAAGTATATTATTATAATCTTACAAATATTTATCAAAACGGAGTGAATTGTAGCCTCTCTTAGAATAAAAATATACACAAGCATGTTTGTGATATACTATAGGTCATACATTTATCCATGAAACAACTGAAAATTGTATATCAATAATAAAAGCTCTTTAGAGATCCATACTGAGATTTTTTTTTAATATCTTAACTCATATAATATATTTCTGCTAAACAAGGTTGATATTCGGATGTTACGCCTAAGAATATCGGAGTTAAGAAATTTACATCCATTACGTATGTATGTGGTACACATGTGATTTTAATCACAATTTAATAAAAAATATTTGGAATGTCATTCTTCACTGGACATTTTCATACGTTGCTGTCTGTGCTCAAATTTCTACCAGCTAATTTGGCCGGTACGGCAAATTTTGTTACTGTCCATCCACTACAACTTATCAGTCGAATAGAAAAAATTGTAAAATAACAATCTGTTTAAATTTAACAAAGAAAAAGCGTAAATATAAAGCTTAATACACATGTGAATTCTGTAATATTATTTCCACTACTTAGAATCAATACTCCTCACTTGTCTCTCTCTACAAGTCTTGCCTCAAATTAAAAATTTAGGGTGAAAAACATGTATGAAGTGTATAGAGATGCAAAATTTAGGGGGGGGGAATTAAAATATTACTTTTTAAAATACATTATAGGCATGTTAAATACTAAGGCATATATGGGGATATTTTGTATGTCATAGTAAAATTTTTGTAGTTAGCCTTTATATAAGTGAAGTGTCTGCCTTTTCTGTCAGATATGTCATTTGCATCACGTCCTCCTCCATTTGAAAGTGCCGACAAGGAACAGCCTCGTCTTAAATTTAGTACTAAAAAAATAATAGTCTTACCAAAAAGTCAACAATAAAACCGCGCCAAAACGTGATTTGTGGCGAGTGTAGTGAAATTTTCTGTACAACACTGGAAGAATTGAAAGTTCATATTCGACATTTCTGCTGATTACAATTGCTTCTAAATAAAAATGAACCTCATATCATCCTAAAATATTTCAAAGACATGAATCATTAACTTTTATTCTTGCCAGAAACGTCAGGGCAAATATCAACCTTCTGTATCCGAGACACCTCTTGCTGCAGCTGATATTACAGGTTAATTTTAAATTGATAGAATTCGATTATTTTGTTAATAATTTTCCCATACTGTGACAAATGCCGGTCGTTTGCCCGGTAGGTCATTACACAGCTAGCTCTCCAGTATTTCTCAATAATTGCATTAATTGTCACCAGTGCAGGGCACTCGTCTAAATGTTTTCCAGAAATAGGCTATCTTAGGTCACATAAAGTACAATCCGGGGATGTAGCAAATCCAATTCGAAGGATATGAGCTCTGAGACTGTCATGACCAGTCATAAATATGAACCTGGCTTCCTCGCCGAGGAGCCTCTGAAATGACTGAAATGTTCCTACTGAGAACGCTCCATGACTTTCCTTTGGATGCCTCCAGAGATTCTACCTTAATTTCCTTCTTGTGTAGCATTTTAATGTACAATTGTACTGAATGAAAAGGCATAGACTCTGAGAATCTCTGCTCCACCATAGTATCCGTTTAACCAAAAAGTCTGGTTTTTCATTCCCTGGTACTCTGCAATGTGAAGGCACCCACTGTAAAGAGATTCTGACTGTTTGGTATTTTAAAAGCGCCCTGATCTCTTGAATTCGAGGACCATTGTTCCTTTGGGTGCCGGATAGAACCTGGAGAGCCGAACATAGAGTTCGAGAGGATAACAGCTCTGTTGAATGAAGAAGGACGAAGTACGAATTGTTGCAATGACACACAATTCTTTCCCCTTTCGATCTCCCCATCAAAGTGTGCTGCAGAAGATCCAACAGGTAAGTAAAAATCAAACAGTACTCAAGAGACTCTAGCGCAGGCCCCGCTTAGTTCTGTCAAGTAAAAAGCCATGGGTATAAACATGCAACCATTTGTCTTGCGGAAATCGTAAGTCTATTGCTTCCAATGCAATAGCCCAAATTTCGTCAGGAATCATTTCCTTTTTGTTCACCTTTGCCTCAAGAGGGAACATTGATGGCAGGAAAATGGCAACCTTAAAGTCAATATCATGGTGTTGGCATATTCTCTTAACTGACTGCATGAAACTAGTTTGAAATTTTATATTTCTAGGAGTAGAACATTTATATCTCTTCCAATAGTCATTGTTTGTCAATCTACTTAACTTTTGATAGAGGATTAGAGCATTTTTCTGAATTATTTTTGTTCTAGTCTGGGTTTCGGTTAGTAACTGCATATCCAAAATGAGAGTAGTTTTAGCAGCTCCAGATATAACCCGCAGAGCCTGAGTTTGCAAGGTTTCCAATAGTTTTACAGAACTTTCTCATTGTGAAACAAAAATTTCACTTCAATAACCCTGAACCGGCTGTATATAAAGTTTATAGATGGTATTAAGAATTCTTCTATTGCATCTCCATTTCACATCTGCTAAGCGTTTAAGAATACGGAGTAGTCTTTTTGCTCAACATTTCAAATGTTCCACATGATCTTGTAACCTTAGTTCATTGTCCAGTACACAACCCAGATAGGTCAAAGATTCTTCATCTGCAAGTTCACCCATTGAAAGGGTAATCTTGAAACAAAAGTCTGTCTTTTTAGTGCAAAGAACTGATAAGTAGTTTGGTTTTGATTCAAGATCATCCCTTTTCCTCAGCACCAGACGACCAAATTTTTTAAGTGAGTGTTTGTTTCTGTTCCACCTTGTTTCTGTTTTGTTGCACTGTTCAATATGGCTATATTATCTACAAACAATGCCACATCAACGGGACATTTTGAAGTCAGGAACTCTGTTAGATCATTGATAAATACATTAAAGATGATTGTATGTATTCCGGTAACTTGTGGTAAATCCGCTTCGTTCTGTTTAAACTTTGAAATGCTATCACCATATCGAACTGTGCAGAAGTGCTAGAAATGAAACCTTTGGTCCATAACAGCATTATACTTGTTACTCCAAAAGTTTAAAGCTTCTGAACAGATTTTAATCTCCAGACCCTATCGTAAGTAGAACTTCCATGAAGATAAATGATCTTCGATTGTCAAGTGTATCCTTTATAGATTGGCTTAGACGTGCAACTTGTTGAACAGTAGAGTGATACTGTCTAAAGCCACATTGTCCATAGATAGCAAACCACCACCCTCGAGGTACCAGTTGAGACGTGTTACTATCAACCTTTCCATAAGTTTTGAAAGCACACTAGTTAGTGAAAGATTTTTTAATTGTACTAATATAATTTATATAATTTATAATAATTAAAATAAGATATATCTAATTGTCTGGTGTGTTTTTACTTTAAGAATATTAGTAGAAGTAACAGTGTTACCGGCTAAGATACGGATTTGAGTTCTCTTCGATGTACTTTTACCCTTTAGAATCATTTTTTTAATTGCAGTAGCTGATATATGTGACTTTTTCTTATGTTTTCTTTACAACTTCCACATTCATGAGAAGCTTCTTCTTCATTACATTCATTTACATGAATAAGAAGGGGCTAATGAAGATTTACTGTGTAGTTACAACTCTTAGTTACTAGTAAAAAGTAATAAACCAAATTTATATACATTTATTTTAATCTGTTTAGATAAAATGAATGTACAGTCAACGGATGATCAAGAAACCGCTTGCATGTTTCACTATTCAATTTCTATCCTTAGCTGCAAAAAATATTGTGATACAATAATTTTACTCAAATTAATTACTTCAAGAGCACTATATGTATGTGAATTTTTAATCAAATTTATTTTCCTTGTGGAATCAATATCACCATACTTTGAATAATAAGCCTAACAAATTTGATGTTGAAATATCCTTATCACCATACTTTGAATAGTAAACTTCATAAATTTGTTGATGTTGTTAGATAGAGGTAAATAAAGTGCCGAAGAAGGGAACTTATTTTATGGTCACTCTGGATATCTCCGGGATTGAATTCATATTTAAAATGTAACGGAAGAACATTATTTTCAACACTAATAATAAATATTTTGTTAAATCTGGGTTTACCTTGCAAAAACATTGTAAAACATTTTGCTCTAATTGCTGTCAGAATGAATATGAAAATAAAAACTTCAGCAGAACACAGTATATGAAGATTATAAAAAAGACATGCATTGGTTTCAAAGACAGACAATCAAGAACAATAAGACAAAATACCAATAAGAACAAGATCGCGGATGTCTTTGCTTTTGAAACCAATTGATACCATTTTTACAGCCTTTATATGCTGTGTTATAATGAAGTTTTTATTTTCAGAAATTTTTTATAAATAATACATCATAACATAAGTTAAAAAAACATTTGCATTAAAATCGGGAATTAACATAATAAAATAATTTGTATAAAATTTTTACAAAATTTCATCAAGATGATGCTATTTATATTATCCTAAATATCTTTAGTCTAATTTCAAACAACCTGATATTTCTAACAATTACTTAATTATACAATAATGAGCTAATTACAATGTTAAATTCAACGCAAATTAAGTTAAGCTATGCTCCTGAAATCTGCATTTTACGTTGTAATTAATTCATTATTGATAATACGCAAAGTGATCTTGTATACTTATTTAATATATAATATGCTATACATATTTAATATATAATATAATATACATTTTTAATATATAATATAATATACATTTTTAATATATAATATACAACGTGTTTCTCTGTAAATTTACTACATAGAGATATTATAAATGACATATTTGACACGTTGTCAAACTCCACATTAAACATTGTAGGATATGAAAGCCCTGAAGTCTAACTGATAAAAATATTGTTGAGATTTTACTTGATAACCAGACTTCATTTTTATATTAGAGGCATAAATAGAGTCAAAGATAATATACAAAAAGAGACAAAGTAGAATTTCAAAAATGAGTGAATGTAAATAATGCATTTGAATAAATGAAATGCATATAAAATATTAAATTAATTATTGCACTCTTTTGTTATTAAAATATTTTCTATTCTTAAATTTAGTTTTTGTATCCTTAAAAGTAGATAATATCCTTTAAACATATATTTTTCTGAAAACATGTATATACCTATATTATAATATTCTTTGTTATTAAATCTTATATATTAATAAACTTATTATGTAATATAAAGTAAGAAATGATACCTTATCAGTAAATATTTTGTGCAATTTTTACATATCATTTTTTTAAAGTGTTGCAAAGTTATTGTTGAAATTATAAAATTAATTTAGTGAAGTTTGAATTCTAACATGAATAATAAATTGTAAAAATTCTTGATATGATATGAATATACAAATTTGTTGTAAATAATGTGTACAGTTATAAAAGGCTGAATATGGTTGATGTAGCATATAAATTACTATAAAGTAACTTTTAACAATGATGTATTTTCTTTTTATTTGAAAACTAGAAATAAATCTTGATATTGGTTAATCTGTCTGATGCAAAATAGATGTAAAAATAAAAAATACATATACAGAAATAAATAAAAAATATTTTAATGAAAATATAATCAGGATAGAATATTCATATCTTAATATTATACATAGATATAAGGTATATATCTTCAAGGATTTGCAATAATATGCTATACAGATGTGCTTTATTAATAGTTAGGTAAGTTTTATTATTTATTTTGTTATTCTAAAATAAATTTGTCTATATCGTATTCCAAACACAACTCACAAAATTATTTATTTACAAAAGTATTATTTAAGTTTTATCTGAGCCATTTTATTTAATTTTTTGTATAAGAGAAAGTTTACATGCATTTCTGTCTACAAATGCGTTATTTAAAACAAACTTAGTATACATTTACATTCATTTTGTACCTCTCCATGAGTTTAAGATCAATTTAAGATTTTATATCTGTTTTTTACAATTCTAAATATAAACTTTTTCTTACAAAATAATAATGAAATGCTTTACAAAATAATAATAAAATGTTTTACAAAATAATAATAAAAATGAGAAGACGAAGTCATAACATCACAGACCGATGAATCAGTTTGTTTTAGTGTTAATTAATGAATTAAAATAAGTCTTTTGCATTAATATCTCCTTGTTAACTTTAAAATGAATTGTTCCTATGTTTGATTGGCAGCACATGAAGCACCTGGCGTGATGCACCTTAATATTCAATCTGTAGGATTGGAAAGTCATGATTCTTTCACATTAGCTGTATCGTTGTAGAGTCGTTGTAGTGAAGTCCACTAGAACTGCTCACAAGTAGACGTGCGATGGTATGTGATCTTTCTTCCTCAAGATCTCAAACGATACAATTTGGAGCGCTTAGCAAACCCGAAGGGTTTGCTTTACTCTCTGATCAAATCAAAAGATTTGGGAAATCATAGAAAAGTGAAGTTAACATGATAGGGACCCAATGGGATTGTAGCGGTGTACGTTGGATAGAATTAAGATAAATCTCAATCCAGCTATAATATGTTGCATAATTTGGAATAAGGAAAAGAAAATTTCTCCAACGAAATAAAGGAATAATTTGGAATAGGGATGTGTTTAAAACACTGCCTTGAAACGAGAGTTAAAGTGTTATTGCACTAGGGATTAGAGATTCAGAGCACTCCAATAGGAAATGCTCTGAAGAAATCGAAAAGGCCCTAACAGAAATTTCACTATTTTTGTTTAGCGAGGTCACAAATGCTACTGTACATTATGTGTACCATCGATGGCAGTTTTAGATTATTCCCTGAGTTCAGGGAGGGCATTTTCTAACGTTTTTAAGAGGAAGTCTCTTTGGTAGCCATTCTTCTCGAATCTAACAATCATGATCTGGTCATTCTTCAAGACAAGGGGAGTAAGAGAAGGAGCTGCAGGAAGTCGAAGCTACAGCAGATCTGTTAGTGAATCGAAGTATCTGTCCACTATTACCTAAATTGCATGGACAAATTAATTCATTAGGAATTGTTCCTGTGGAAAAATATTTCTCTTGAAATCCTATATTGAAGTTAAAACAGTTCGTTTATTTAAATTATTAATTTAAAATGGCGTTCTTTGCATAGAATAGTATAGCGTCGACTGGTATGAGAGGATGGGGGTCGACTGCAGCGCCATCTGCTGCATTTCCTGAATAATTCTCACAATTTTCTTTTCCTTAATCGCGACACTAAGTATTCCAGACACTATAATATAAAACGTTATTTAATCGAAATCAATTGTTAGTCACTAACGCTAATATACAAATATGAAACTATGAAATTATACACAATTTATTTTATTTTAAATAAGTTGGGCGTTACTATTTTTAGATCACGTATGTGTTTTGCAACAGTAATAAAAAATGGTTTTCGATCCAACACTAATTTGTCTCATATATAATCTTTGGATGTACGCAATATATTGTTTCACATTAATTCATTAACGCTCTACAAACTTGTCCTTGATTTTTTTTCTCTGTATTTGAATTTTTCTCGTATGTAAATTTAGAACTTTGAACTTCAACATTTTACCACTAGAAGTTATCGGTGCATTGGATTGGCCATGAATTCTATGCTATATATATTTAAAGTTATTTTTACGGATGTCAAAAATTTGGGGATTGGGACTTTAGTTTGCACCCTGTATAAAAATAATTCCAGTTTTGATATAAATTTCGTTCATTCGAAAATATCCTTTGATACTTTTATATGGAAGACATTTAAGACTTTCTTTCTAAAAGTTTCTGTAACTAGTTTGAAAGTTTCAGGATAGATGTTTCTAAGGATGACGATAATTATCGGAAACTAGAACCACATTAATAAGTATTAGAGAAGAAACTTTTATACTAAGCTATATTTAAAGCCATAGAAAAGTTATCTTGAAATTTTATCGTGTTTGTAGCATAGAGTATATGGCCAGCCTTCAAGGAGTATAATTCATGAAGTTTTTGATTTTATAAGTCTGGAACTGGGTCAAGATAAAAAAAAAATGAATGAAAATATTGTTTATCAAGAGGATAAGAAATAATCTAATGTAGAATTAGGTGTTAAGTATCATATACTATTTATTAAGCATTTAAAAGTGTTTTTTTGTTTATGAGTGAAATTATTTTGACATATCTCTAGTTTTCATGGAGAAGGAATTAAGTTTAATACGATAGCTTTACGATAAATTGGTTTGCATTTTGACTGTTTCTAAAAATTATGATGTTAGTTTGTAACTCACTTTCCCTATGTTATTTACAAATACATGCATTAAGCTACATTTTAACAATTTAGTTTATATACACGGTAATTTTAGCACAGCAAGGACCAAATTTTATAAATGACAGAATCACTGGTTGTGAGCCGGCGATTATTCCAAGTACATTGCATGATGTTTATTTCTCAATAAGCCACATGCACATCACTGGATATCTCACAGTCATCTTCAGGATCATCACTTCCATCATTTTCCATATCAGTTATTGCAATTCAGCAGAAGACGCACGTCAGATATTGCATCAACCACAAAATTTTTGCGTTTCTTTTGTGTACTTGAAACACAACTTTGATCCATTTAATATCATAACCGTCAACATATTTCGATTTGCATTTAATTAGCAATTTTGTCTGTTGAAGTTTACAGAATTCAGAGTACTTCAATGTCTTCATTATGTAGGGATCATTGTTTCTAATCTGAAAATTCTTTGATCGAGTAATTCGAAATAATTTTAGCCAAACTTTCATGCTATGCACAGGGGCGAATTTATTAGCATTTCCTACAGTACTATGCAGTGCATTCACATCTATTTATGTGTAGTAACTTTCCAAAAACTTGTATTCTACTCCCCGAAGGTGTGTAGTATGCACAATGTACAGAAGACGAGCTGCAATGTGTTTGCTGCTTCCTGTTTTGACCTTTATATGTATCTGAAAACAAAGAATCATCTGTAACACGCAACTATGGAATATAATTGAACAAGCGAAGAGTGTGTCTGGGGTGTGTGAACTCACAATAAGTACTTGAGACATATGATCAGAAATGGATTTAAATATTTCTTCTTCTGCAGATAGTTCAAAGGTAACGTGTTAAAAACCCCAGACAAAAGACATTAAGTGAACTTAAATTTTTTTGACTGACAATATTTTGCCTAATATGGACACTATTTTTTTTGCAAAATGAGTATTAAAAGTGTTTTAACCTGTGAATAGAATACAAAATTTTGGACATATTGCTATAAGTAACTCATTGTTTGCATTTTTAGACTTGTTCTCTTTTCCTTGTAAGCTCAAGATATAATCTTAATCACGTTCCTAAGTCTTAATCGATACACGTACCATTAAACGTCTTAACCCGTACACGTGTGTCGACTCTCATTACTTCTAGTATTAGATTACTTAGTTTGGTGTTCTATATACCCGCGTCTTATTCCCACCGATGTGTAAAGGACATAAATTCAATACAGGATGTAAATAAATAAATATATATATATAGATATATACATTATATATATATATATATATATATATATATATATATATATATATATATATATATATATAAAATTGTAAATCCAATGTTAGAATGTAAGTGGTAACTCATAATACACTATCCCAAAATTTTCTACGAAATACAAAGAAGTAAAAGGAATTCAACCATAAAGAGGAAATTATAAAGCGTAATGCAGGTCATAAAGACAAAGACAATCAACAAATTTCAAAGGTGAGGAATGAAAATAGGAAAACAAAAAAATCAAGCAGAAAAGCTTGCACGTGGAAGAGTTTTAGGCTTAAGTTAAGTTCATTTCGAAAAAATTCTTTTCAAGTCCATATATCCCTTCGAAATGAACACAAAAATGCTTGTTTCTGAAACACAAGATAGATTTTATCTATAAACTTGTGTTATATGGACGACAAGCATATAGATTGGAAAAATAAAGGAAACATAAATACCTTAAAATACACTTCATTAGTACAACCATGACGAGCAAAATATGACTAGACCAATGTTGCCATATGTAGAAATGAAAAGATGTGATTTACTGTTGCCAAAGAGAATAATAAAAACCGTACTGCGTAAAAGCCATAAAATGAGATATTCTACAGTTAAAGCTGCAAGATAAAAATATAAAAATATAATAAATTCATGTGAATGTAGAAGTACGGCTAAAATAAGATACTAAGAAGAGATTATGAGAATTTTAGGCTAATCGAAACTTATTAACTATACCATTTACTAAATATGCTGGATATTTATAAAATTTACTGGTAATTTTGAGGTTATTAATGTGCAAAGCATGAAATTTTGTATCTGATAATCTATAAATTCTAAAAAGTTGATTAAGTATGATATTTCTAAACAATTGAATCGAGTTGCAAGAATTAAAAGGTAATAATTTATTAATATTAAATTAAAAAAAATATTTTTTATCATATAAATTAGTAACTATCCCATTAGTAGGTTCTATAATTAGATTTAAATCCAAATAATAAATATTATTACTAATAGTAGTTTCATTAGGTATTAATTCCAAATTATCCGGATAGAAATCTATATCTATGACATAGTTATCAGCAAATACAAGACAAATCAGATCATCTACATATCTGTAAATTTTATAATCTGTTGAAGTAAAGAGTTTTTCAAATTGATATAGGTATAAATTAGCTAACATACTGCTACTACAGCCACCTTGTGGAATACCTGAGACTTGTAAGTATAATTTATTACCTTGAAAGATATAATTATTGAAAAGAACAAAATGGAGAAGCTTAGGAAAATTGGTAAATTTATATATATATATATATATATATATATATATATATATATATATATATATATATATATATATATATATATATATATATATATATATATATATATATATATATATATATATATATATATATATATATATATATATATATATATATATATATATAATTTACCAATGATAAATTTATAATATATATAATTAATATATATAATAATCTGTTGAAGTAAAGAGTTTTTCAAATTGATATAGGTATAAATTGGCTAACATACTGCTACTACAGCCATCTTGTGGAATACCTGAGACTTGTAAGTATAATTTATTACCTTGAATATATATTTTATATATATATATATATATAAATATATATATATATATATATATATATATATTTATATATATATATATATATATATATACATATATATATATATACATATATATATATATATATATATATATATATATATATATATATATATATATATATATATATATATATATATATATATATATATATATATATATATATATATATATATATATATATATATATGCGTGTAATATCTCGTGAAACGTTATATGCAACTACTTAAAAATGAAATAAGTTATGTATGATACACATCTGATAATTTTACATATGAAAATACGCATAATATATAAATAAATATTTGTGGCAAAAATATGTCTCTGCATTTTTTATGGAAAACGATCTTTCTTAAAGTATTTTATTTCTAAAATCTTTACATATAAATAAATTTTAGTTTGAAAATCCCAAGCGATTCACTACACAATATGTTGAGGCTATAAAATTGTATATAAGTTTTTCTCATGTAGGATGATGATATAGAGGGGAATATACATACTTGTTACTATATTAAACATTCATTCTGTAAGATACTGATCCATAAATACATGTTTGAGTACCAAGACAAAATTAGATTTAAGGACTTTAGGCGAAACCCCAAAGTTTTCTGATATCGGAAATTCATAGTTTTCATACGCTTTATTTAAAATAGATATATTTCATAGAATATTTTTTAATACTTTGAACTTTGGAATGTATGTGCAGATGAAGTGAAAAAAAAATTCATTGATTTTGTCATGTATTCAAAATTTCAGTATTCAATTGATTAATATAGGTTTGTTTCATTTCTAAGAAAGTTTGCTCATACTGTAGTTGTATAAACACTTAAAATTCTGACTTTTATGATATAGCAAGCTCTTCACATGTCCTAACAGATGTTATAGACGAGATACTTGTGATGAAAATTTTGATAGATAATTAATAATTACTTAATTTGGCCTCGTACTAGTGTGTACAATATCATGCGTCCAACATATAACCCACCTATCTCTGTACTATGGCGTCCTGTAACAGAACATAAGTTCAAAAAGATAAATATTAAGTAGCGACTACTCTTTGAAGATATTTTTTTTAAATTATTTATCCAAATAAACATATCATTCTCACTAACATCTTTAATTAATAATTTTACAATGCATATTAATTTTCTATTTGTGATGGCGAAGTATAATATACAATAAAATGATTCTTAAATTCCTTTGTTAGAATCAACTTGGCGAGAGTCATTTTGGGATATCGGGGTGGCAGCCTTTGTCTTGACGCCTATATTGACTTTTATTTTAAAACTTCTCTTCTATATCATCATCTACTTTTAACTCACGAGCAACCACTACGATTCACCATCTTTTCAGCAAATCATGCCCGATTCTTTTTTTGATTACTTGTACGAAAATTTGACTTGCTTTGCTGACAAGTCAAATTTTCGTTTGACTTGTTTTCCATTTCTCTCCTTTGGGCATATTAGCTAATGACCTGGTGTCAGGAAGTTCTCTCTTTCTCTCTTTTTCTTTGACCCAGACTGTCAGACCTACCAGAAGGTGTAAGGTAGCTATTTGGACGGTCAGGAAGTGCCTCCTATTTTAGACCGGAATCCAGTGGGGGATAGTGCCAGGAAGTTTTCACTGACCGGAGACACACTGGACGTAACTGCTTAATGTCAAACGGATACATGATCTTTCGATACGTATGGTAATTTTTTATTCTCTCCACATAAATTTATTTGAACTAAATGTCAACCACTGACGACCGTCTGACTGAGTTCATTGTTTGAAGCTTGCAATGTTCATTGATACATTCTAGTACTTGTTGTTTAATTCTAAAACAAAAAATTTCCGTCATTACAATACTGACTGTAATATCTGTAGCCGTATGGTTGGTGTAATTTATAATTGTATACAATATTAGGAGTACAACTATGAAGTTACTTTTAAGGGGGCTTTTTCATCGATGTAAAAAGTATGCGACATATATAATTAAATCCTCAAATGTATCGTATAGTACATTCCATTCAGGGTCGGATCAACACATTTTAGGACTTCAATAGAAAACTAAACGGTGCTTCATTTATTCATTTAGATTATTCATTTACATTCGCATGTGTCCCACAGATCATCTCAGCAACATAATAAAATGTCATTTTGATAAAGTCATTTTTACGGCAATTATCGTGCTAATGGACAGACAGACAGACAGACAAAATGAACAAAGTCATAAATACTTTTCAACTATGCAACTATGTTGTAAAGTGTTAAATACACATGGAATCAATATTTTCTTACAATGTCAAATATTTGTATGTAAATTTTAAGGGGAAATTAGTGAAAACTTAACTTTGAGAACACTGAATTATAAACAGAAGGGAAATTATAGGAGGAATTCTAAATAATAGTGCAGAGGCTGTTTACATATAGACTACAAAAACACATACACTATAACAGCATGCACTACAAAAAATAGTATCGATCGATTTTGAAGGCAAGAAATTGCCATCCTCGTTAGGACATACAAGATACGCAAATTGCATTCGTGAGAGCAATATCAGAGACTGGGGAAAGTTTAACAGCAAACTTGACTAAAGCAGAAAAAGAGAGTTGTTAACTAGAAGGAAAGGTAAGTAACCCAGGGAGAATGAACAAGTGGTTGGACACAAGTAAAGGACGTGAAATAACAAGTAGGGAAGTGAACGTCCAAAAAATGATTCAAAGTATTTGTTCAATCAGTAAAACTACGAATGTAAGAGTCCTATTTAATTAAAAATATTAACTAACCGGTTTTAGAAGCTACATAAGCTTCATACTAGAAGCTACATAAGCTTCATGCTAGCTACATAAACAACCAAACCAGCGGCAAAACCACCAGATGCTAACAAATACGAAAAATTAATACATTGAAAATGGTTTTGGAAGATAAACGAGCTACATGGTTAACAAATATTGCTAAAAAAATAAGAAAAAGATTAAATTTAACTAAATAATATTAAGAAAGCAAATGAAATAAAAAAAATCTGATGTGGGCAACACATGACTTTCCTTATATAATGCAATGAATTTACTTCTTTTACAGTTAAAAAAATGTCATTCTTATGGTAGATACTTATATTTTTTCCAAGATATTGAATTTTCTTCAATTAGTTGTCATGTTCATTGATTTAGCGTCATTCTTATCAACTTGGCGAGATTTTTGTTAATTTGGCAACAATTTAAAATATCGCCAAGTTTTCAACACTCCGCCAAATTCGTCTCTAAAATCTCGCCAAGCGTTATGGACGGAGAAATAAGTTATTCTTACAGCAGATAAATGACTATTGGAGTTCAAATACAAAAGTATTACTCAAAGTATCTTTTTTCAAGAATGGAACGAGCTAGATCCACGAGAATGATGTCACCCAATTTATCGCATGGTATTACATATGAAAAGTGGACATGTTTCTCAATAGGAAATATTTTTTTTTTATTTTACGAAACTTTTAGATATTTTTTTTTTAAAATGTGCAATATCTCCAGAACGGTTCATGTTAGCGTTCTAAAATTTATGTCAATCGTTTTCTAATGAAAAATTACATAAGAAATGTCTATTTGCGTAACTTTGTTAGCGGTTTTGATTTTTTGACGATTTTTTTCAAAATTTCACTCGAAAATTCAGGAGGGTTCTGAACATTCGATTGCGTATAAAAACAATAGGCTTCCAGTGTTTACGGATTGTGCCATTTGTACCAAATTTCATTCGAATCGGTCCTTTCGTTCGTCAGTTATCGTCTCCACAGACTCACTGACACACACACACACAGACATCACTTCAAAAATGTTTGATTCGTGATTAGCGATGCTCAAAACGTGCTCTCCTGTCGCGAAACTCGAATTCGAATTTTCGACCCCGTCACAATACTTTCCTTATACATTATGTGTATAAGGAAAGTAAAAATGCCATTCAAATTGTTCAGAAACCACTTAAAGAGCAACCCACAAGCTTACTTTGTGCTGCTATCAAAACCAGTTTTGCTTGGATAGCTTTTAATTTATAAAAGTTTTATCACGTTAAGTAATTTTACTGACTGTGAATGAAAAATGTCCTCCCTTTCCAAAGAGACAAAATTACATGCGTCATTCTAAAACTTTTGCTATATCAACTTTGCCCGTGTATTAATCCGCATAAACTAGCTGCACCATCTATTCGGTGCAGCATTCTTGAAAGAATGTCACCGTTGGACACGCATGCAAATTAATCGCTTTATGTACAAACATAGGTTAATTGAAAACATTTTTTTATATAAAATATATCACTAAAATATTACCGATATATATTAACTATCCGCATAAATTTTCATTTTATATTTTTAGGATCTACACGTTTCGAGCACAACACGAAATACCTATTTTTAGCTTAACGTCTGTGTGTCTGTTTGTCTATCTGAATGTCTTTCTGTGCCATGTATGAATGCCCGTTAACTCCAAAACCTGCACCTATTTTAAACGTACCAACTTGCCCCAATCGGCGATGTGATATGTTATCATGATATACAAAATAAATAAATAAATAAATATAAATAATTAAATAAATAACAGTGAAATGATCTTATCATTCAGTCCCCAAGTAAACCTACAATCCGCACGAATGTTAAGAATGTCTTCCAAATTGTTCAGAAACCCTGAAAGGGCAACACAAAAATTTACTTTGTACTGCTATACTTTGTACTGCAAGTTATATCGCTTAAAGCAGTTTTTACTTTCCCTGCAATACATGGTAATATATAGGAAAAATATTGGAATTATATCGAAAATCACAACTCGAGTTTTCAACGTATCAACACGTTTTGAGACCTCTAGAGCACGAGAAAACTATTTTTAGTGTGACTTTTGTGTGTGTGTGTGTGTTGTTTTGATCAAATGACATAAAATTTCTTAGGTAAATTACTTGTGGGTGAACCTGGTGCTTATTAGATTTTGGTAGCCAGCCTTTTTTTTTTTGCGAAATGGACCGCAAAAATCGCACGTATCCACTGCAGCTAAAAAACTAATTTACCAAATTTGGGGAAATTCGGTAGATATTGAAGGTTACCCTGGTGCTGATTAGATTTTGGTACGATCCAGGAAACATAACCAGCTGTTTTTCGCAAAATGGCCCGCAAAAATCATTAAAATCCAAAATAAAAGATTACGTATGTTCAAATGTATCAATTAAATGCTTGTTTGTACGTAATTTTTGACGAGGAAAATATTAAGACCAACCCCATTACTGTAGCATTATCTGTTCTCGAGAATTTTTTTTAATACCTGCAGTTACCAAATTAAAAATGAAAATTGACTTAAAAGTTCAATTTCGATGTCATTTCAAATAAGTGTGCGTTGTTGTTGTTGTTGAGACCCAGACCGTCCGACCCACCAGAAAGGTGTAAGGTAACCGTTTGGACGGCCGGGAAGTGCCACCCAATTTAGACTGGAACCCAGTGGGGGAGGCATCCACGGGGACTGTACCCTTCTTCCCCTACCACCAGCCTCTCCGAAGGACTTACGGACCCATATGTATAACGTAATCGTTCTGCGTATGAACACGGCGGCAGTTGTGGCAGCGTGCAAACCACCGGACTACCGCGCCCGAAAAGTGCCAACAGCACGCGGTGCTCCCAGATGGTCAGCACGGTAGGGCCGTTGGCAAATAAGTGTGCGTGTTACTTTTTTTTTGTGTGCAATAAAACTCATTTCAATTAATTATTAAAGAAATAAAGAGTAAATAAATTTAAATCAGCAGTGAAAGTTGTGTGCTGCCCACATCAGATTTTTACTGACTGTGAATGGAAAACTTGCTCCCTTTCCAAACAAAATTACAAGCGTGGATGCAAACATTTTGCTGTATCAACTTACCCATGTTTTAATACGCTCTTCATACAATTTCCCTGTTACAAACGGCTCTGCTTATAACTGCACAATCTATGCGGTGCATACAAGCGGCTCTGCTTATAACTGCACAATCTATTCAGTGCAGCGTTCTTAAACGAAGCTTTTATTTTTGTCATCGTTAGATTAACCGAAAACATTTTTTATATAAAATGCATAATTAAAATATTATCGGTATATTTTAACTATCCGCATAAATATGTCATTTTATATTTTTAGCAAACTAGTGCTCTGTTAGGCGAAAACTGTTATCTTTTTAAGACTATCTATTAAGACAAATGACTGTCCAAATGACTGCCGTTACAAAAAAATTGACGAATGGCCTTTTCGGCCATAGATAAGCTAAAATAAAAATTTTGACTTGATATGTCAGAATTAATGCCGATACGAAATCCACACCAAAATGTTCTTTAAATTTTTTAAATGTTTCTTGTACACTTCTTTACTTACTGCAATAAACATTTGGAATGGAATCATACAATTAAAATTTTATAACTGCACAATCTATTCAGTGCAGCGTTCTTGAACGAAGCTTTTATTTTTGATATCATTAGATTAACCGAAAACATTTTTTTATATAAAATGCATAATTAAAATATTATCGGTATATATTAACTATCCGCATAAATATGTCATTTTATATTTTTAGCAAACTAGTGCTCTGTTAGGCGAAAACTGTTATCTATTTAAGACTATCTATTAAGACAAATGACTGTCCAAATGACTGCCGTTACAAAAAAACTGACCAATGGCCTTTTCGGCCATAGATAAGCTAAAATAAAAATTTTGACTTGATATGTCAGAATTAATGCCGATACGAAATCCACACCAAAATGTTCTTTAAATTTTTTAAATGTTTATTGTTCACTTCTTTACTTACTGCAATAAACATTTGGAATAGAATCATATAATTAAAATTTTACACAGTGGCCGCGTTTCCGGCCGTCCAAATAGTTGTTAAAGTCCACTGGATGAGTCGGACGGTCTGGGCTTTCAACACTGGCAGCGTTCCCCGGCCACACAAACAGCTGCCATGAGACTTCGGGTTGGTCGTGTGGTCTGGGTTTTCCACACTGTCCGCGTTCATATTTATTAAAAATAAACACTATTTCAATACCATAAGAGAACGCGGAATGAAAAAAATGGGCGTGGCCAAATAAACTATTGACACATGTTGGCCAGGCTTTTTACAATTAAATCTTGTCGATATCTTCTAAATATTTTTTTTTCTATAATTGAACATAATTATCAGGATTTTCACTTTGTTTAATTTCTAATAGGATTGTATGATCCTCAAAAAAATCAAAACTCATTTAAATTGCCATTAGGCCATATGCTTTTCTGCTCAGATGTATGTGTGGCAAGTCCCAAAGGGACGGTAAGAAGTAATAAAATTTATTTAAAACAATTATAAATTGTTTGGGAGGTAAAGGAAATGGATCTCTGAATAATTGCCAGTCCCAGCATTTGCCTGCTTTTCGTATGGTAAAAAAATGACTATAGCTATAATATAGCTTGTTAAATGACCGGGGAAAATAAAAATTATAATCGGAAAATAAACATAAATAGGATTGTTATTTCCCACTTCAATTTCATTATTTAAAACTAATTATTACGACCGCTACTAAATTAAAAATGAGATTTTATTGCGTGTGAAATTTCAAACACCATTTTAAAATTAATTTATCGTTTGCTGTTCTGGATGAAATTGCAAAACACCGGTTCTAGACTTCAAAATGACTTTTAAAAGACAGATCTTTTAAAGTACATATGTCCGAGCGCAATCCACTGTGCTGTCCCACGCCTTGCATTTCACTTAACAGAGAATGTTATAAAGCCACATTTGCTCTCGAAATGATATTGATATATTCCATCCTTTTTCAAAAGTTAACTAACTTCATATGCTTATTTCCCGTTCTTTCACCAAGCTGATCAATGTAGTACATATATGACAAATTTTAAGAAGTAGTTTTTACCTTCAGCAATCCCCTGAACTTTGAAATGAAAACCGTTTGCAGTCTTCAAAATTAAAATCACCCCCAAGCCTTTAGCAGTATGGTAAAATCTGATCTCAGTCTAATAAATTTTCACTGTCTCTTTAACTTCCACATTTGTTACGTTTCCCTGGAATACATGATAGTGTATACGGAAAGTATTGGAATCGTGTGGAAAATCGCAATTCGAGTTTTCGACGAATCTGCACGTTTTGAGACTTATAGAACAGGAAACACTATTTTTAGCTGTGTGTGCGTGTCTGTGCAATGTATGTATTCACTTTAATTCTCAAAAACTAATAAACCAAATTCCATACGATTTTATAGCTACGTCACTCGTAGGTGACTTTGGTGCTGATTAGATTTTGATATAATACGGGATAACAGAACCTACAGTTTTTTTAACACTTTACAACAAAGTTGCAAAGTGTTTATGACTTTGTTCATTCTACCTGTCTGTCTGTCTGTCTATCCGTTAGCTGCCGTAAAAATGACTTTATCAAAATGAAATTTTAGTATGTTTTTCAGACGGTCAGTGGGACCTATGGGAATATAAATAAATAATATCACTCAATTAGATTTTTATTGAACCCTGGTTGAAAAACTGAAATACATTGAACCCTATGGGACCGAATTTTTCAAACATTTTTTAAGCACATTTAGAATTCACAAATTGCTTCGAAATTTTTAGAAAATATTCATATTATCCCATAAAATATATAAAAAAAAATTTCAGTAAAATATTTTAGGTAGTTTTTTAATTAAATTTTTTTTAATATAGGGAGAAAAACGAATTCAATTAAATTCTGACTTTTGCGATATCCTCCAGTAAGAAAAAATAGATATATTATATAATAATTATCTTTCCAAGTGTTTTATTAATTTGTATATGAGAGAGAATTCACGGTTTAAAATAAATTTGGTAGATAACAATTTTTCAATTTTTTTAAAAATTGTATATAACTCTTCATGATATAGTTATTTGATGGCGTTTTTAGTGCACTTTTCTATGTCCTAGAGAGTTAACATTTGGTACACAGCTTAAATTTGTAGAACATTTTATTCTACAACAATTTGGTGGATCTTTAAATATAAATCCTACATTTTTTTCGAAATGGCCTGCAAATAATCCCCGTTCACTTCTATAAATCATTGTTGAAATATTGTTAAAAATTCTGAAATGGACAGCACATGTCTTTCTCTGCAGACTCATATTCACGTTCTCTTTATTTCTTCAATAATAATTTGAGTTTATCTGCACAAAATAACAGCCATAAGTACTTTAAATGACATTGAAATTGCACGTTAAACTTACATTTGTTTCTCATTTGATAGATGGACCTATTGTCAAAGATGGACCTATTGTCAAAGCGAAAACGCAAAAAAACTAAAATATCTCAAGAACGGCTAGTCCTAGAGTATTGGGGTTAGTCTTATTCTTTTTGTTGTTAAAAATCAAGTATAAATTAGGAATTTAATTGATATAATTGAGCACACGTAGTCTTTTATTTTTATATTTAACGATTTTTGCGGGCTATTTCGCAAAAACAGCCCGTTTCTTTTCCACGAATCGTACTAGAATAACCTACAAGTAATTTATATAACAAATTTTGTTAAATTTGGTATATACATCACTTGTAGGTTATTGAAATATTATACACCAAATTGTGTTAAATTTGGTCCATTAGTTTTTAGCTAGAGTGGATAAAGCAATTTCTGCCGCCCATTTCGCAAAGTAGGCAGATTCTTTTATTACGAATCGTACTATAATCAAATGAACATCAGGGTTTCCCACAAAAAACTTACCTACCAAATTTTATTAAATTCGGTCCAATAGTTTTTCAGTTAGAGTGGATGCAATATCCTCACAGACACACAGAAACACACACACAGATACACCCTTACACATACAGATGTCTTCCTAAAAATAGTTTTTTCGTGTTCTAGAAGTTCCAAAACGCGTAGATCCTTCGAAAATTCGAGTTCCGATCTTCGGCACGATTCCAATACTTTGAATACATACACACGCATACATATATATTATCTGTGTATCTGTGTATCTAAATTCCGTGCCTACGTAATTACAATAGTTGTGATTTTAAATGATCCCTAAACTTTTATTATTTCTTCAACGAAGCCTAATTTTAACTTATGCAGAATGCAAATATCTCAAGCGATTGTAAGGTGAGTTACATAAGAATTGCGGAATTTTTTTCACACAAAATTATTTAGCTCTGGAGTCTGGAATGCAAGTTATATGAATGAAATATTCATTGATTTTGCATAGAGAATCAGATTATTTATATTTCGATACAGTTTTAAATATTTAAGTATAATAAATTACTGTAGTACTGTGATAATGCAAAAGATATCACCACTGAATGTATCACATTTTAGAGATTTTTAAATGAAATTGCATTTCAGTTGGAAAGTGTTTCATAATCAATGCTTATGATTGATCTTTCTTGTTTTTTATTATTATTATCCAAAATGGCCCGTAAAAATTGTCTGTAAACACTCTAGCCGAACAGCTAATTATTGATCAAATTTAAAATAAAAATTGGTAGATAAGTCACTTGTGAGTTACAAGGCGCTGATTAGATTTTGGTACGATTCGGAAAAAAAATGAATCTGCTTTTTTTTTTAGATATGGCCAGCAAAAATTGTTAAAATCCAAAATAAACTAATACTTATGCTCAAATGCATTACTTAAATGCTTGTTTTATATGTAATTTTTAACGATGAAGAGAATAAGATGAACCCCATTATTCTAGGACTAACCGTTCTCGAAATATTTTAGTTCATTCTCATTTTTGTTAAGCCGATTTTGAGAATAATAGGTCGAATTACCAAATGAAAACGAAAGCCTGAATTAAAAGTGTAAATTGACATATTTATGCGTGTTATTTAGTGCAATTAAACTCAATTTAATGAATTAAAAAGAAAATTAAATTGAGTCTGCAGGGAAAGTCATGTGCTGCTCACATCAGATATTTGATATCATTCCCATTCGAAATCACACTAGAACAGAATCTTTCAAAGACCATTCTCCAATTCCGACTCAGCAGCCAAAATGTTTATGCGAAAATTTCAGGAAATCTACATCGGAATGGAAGGAAATGCTGTATGCGGATGTAATAGGGTTATAGAAGAAGAAAACAATGCAAAACAAGGATAATAACGACTTTATTATCCAAAGGAAAGGGTTGAAAGAATAAGGGTCACAATATGAGTGTCAACTTCAGTGAAACAGAATGATTAAAACAATGTTATGAAGTTTAATACTGTGTGTGGGAATCTTAGGTAGCCACGCATACTGCACAACGATTTCCCATACTTTCGATGAGGATTTGAATGGTTGTGTGTTCAAAGAGTTCCAAGCCTCACGGAGAGCAGTTTTCTTATCCCGGAACGAAGCTTGGTGGGTAGCGGAGGGCTGCAAGATGTCTCCCGAGCATATCCGGTACATGCTCCATTGGATTCAGATCAGGAGAGTTGGCAGACCACTGCATATGCTGGATATCTTCAGTTTGAAGGAAGTCGTCGACCAAAGCCGCACAGTGAGGAGGCGCTTGATTATCCATGAATATGTAATCAGGGCTAACAGCACCTCGAAACAATCGCATGGTAGGCTCAAGGACTTCGTCTCTGTATCTTTGAATGGTAGCCGACCCCGTGTCAAAGATGTGGAGGTCTGTGCGACCGTCCATCATGATGCTTGACCAGAACATGACTTTTCCAAACGGAAAACGATATGTTTCCTTGATGTTTCCCGGGTAAAAACGCGTACCACGTTCTTTCCAGATCGTGGTACTACGAGAATCAGTTTGCAGGCTAAACCTGGACTCGTCATTGAATATGACATTGCCTCACTGTTGTCCACTCCACTGCCGATGTACCAAACTCCACTGTAAACGTGCGTTTCTGTGCAGACGTCAGGGGGGTTCCAAACTGCTGGTCTCCTAGCATAGAGACCAACGTGTCTGAGTCTCCTGTAAACAGTTTGTCTCGAAACAGTGACTCCTGTGGCAGCTGTCAGGGCTGAACCCAGTTGTTTGGCAGAACTTTTCCTCTGACGTCGCGCAGTTATCACCAAATATCGGTCTTACCGAGCGGTTGTTACCCTTGGTCGACCTGGTACTGGTCGTCGGGTAACATCTCCAGTGGTTTTGAACCCCTGCCACAGTCTGGAGATCATACACACTGAGGCACATTCAGAATTCGAGACGCTTCGGTTTGGTATCGACTGAATTCCTGCATTCCAATAATTCGTCCCTTCAAAAACATGTCCAGTTGGCATCTTTGTGACATCTTTCGTGCTTTTTTTATTGTTAGCAACGCTCCGTACCACACCAATTGCGAAATTCTGCCTTAACTGGCCATGCCGCTCGAGGCCGTTTTATACTCGTTCCGACGTGCGCTGGTGCTTTGCGCATGTCGACGTCGACTGAACTGTTTTGTATATGCACAATAATTTACCTTCGTCCCATGATTCTCCACAACTGATTATGAACCATTGTATCCATATAACTCCGCCATTTTCGCTTTTACAAATTTTTCTGAACTTTTGGACATGAGTATACATGCGTCATTCCAAAACTTTTGTTATATGAATCTGCCCCGATTTCCCTGTTAAAATCGGATCTGCTTATAACTAGCTGCACCTATTCGATGCAGTATTCTGGAACGAAAAGTCGCTATTATGTACACACATTTTAGGTTTATAGTGTGTACACAGTAGGCTATTATGTACACACTAATGTAAGTTTCCTTGGTGCTAATTAAGTTTTGGTACGATTCAGGAAACATAACCTGCTGTTTTTTGTAAAATGGCCCGCAAAAATCATTAATTCCGGCCATCCAAACAGTTACCTTACACCTTTCTGGTAGGTCGGACGGGCTGGATCTCAATAATACGCTGGTTAATTGAAAACATTTTTCATATAAAATATATCACTAAAATATTATCGATATATATTAACTGTCTGCATAAATATTTCTTTTTATATTTTTGGGATCTACACGTTTCGAGCACAACACGAAACACCTATTTTTAGCGTTACGTCTGTGTGTCTGTCTGTCTATCTGAGTGTCTTTCTGTGCCATGTATGAATGCCCGTTAACTCAAAAACCTGTCCCATTTTAAACGTACCAACTTGTCCCAAACGGCGATGTCACATGTTATTATGATATATAAATAAATAAATAAATAAATAAACAAATAAAAATAAATAATTAAATAAATAACAGTGAAATGATCTTATCATTCAGTCCCCAGGTAAACCTACAATCCGAATGAATGCTTAAAATGTCATCCAAATTGTTCAGAAATCTTGAAAGGCCAACACAAAAATTTACTGTCTGCTGCTATACTTTGTACTGCAAGTTATATCGTTTAACGCAGTTTTTACTTTTCCTGCAATACATGGTAATGTATAGGGAAAATATCTGAATTATATTGAAAATCACAACTCGAGTTTTCAACGGATCAACACGTTTTGAAACCTCTAGAACACAAAAAACTATTTTTAGCTTGACGTCTGTGTGTGTGTGTGTTGTTTTGACCAAATGACATAAAATTTGGTAGGTAGGATACTTATGGGTGACCCTAGTGTTGATTTGATTTTGGTACGGTTCGGAATAAAATAATCCGTCCTTTTTTGCGAAATAGCTCGCAAAAATCGCATGTATCCCCTCTAGTTAAAAAACAAATTTACCAAATTTGGTGAAATTTGGTAGATATTGTAAGTTTCCCTGGTGCTGATTAGGTTTTGGTACGATTCAGAAACGTAACCTGCTGTTTTTCGCAAAATGCCCAGCAAAAATCATTAAAATCTAAAATAAAAAACTACGTATGTTCAAATGTATCAGCTAAATGCTTGATTTGTACGCAATTTTTGACGATAAAAAAAAATAAGACCAATCGTATGACTGTAGCATTACCTGTTATTGATTGTTTTTTTTTTTCATTTTGTACCTGCAGTTACCAAATAAATACGAAAATTGACTTGAAAGTTAAATTAGGAGTAATTTCAAATAAGTGTGCGTTTTTTTTTCGTGCAATAAAACTCAATTCAATTAATTAATAAAGAAATAAAGAGAAAATAAATTTAAATCTGCAGGGAAAGTTGTGTGCTGCCCACATCAGATTTTTACTGACTGTGAATGGAAAACTTGCTCCCTTTCCAAACAAAATTACAAGTGTCGTTGCAAACATTTTGCTGTATCAACTTACCCATGTATTAATGCGCTCCCATTTCCCTGTTACAAACAGCTCTGCAAATAACTGGCTGCACCATCTATTTTGGTGCGGGTGCAGCGTTCTTGAACGTACTGCGGGTGACTTCAATTCTTTCAGATTAACCGAAAACATATTTTATATAAAATGCACTACTAAAATATTATCGGTATATATTAACTATTCTCATACATATTTCATCTTATATTTTAGCAATCTCGTGCTCTGTTGGGCGAAAACTGTTATCTATTTAAGACTATCTATTAAGACATATGACTGTCCAAATGACTGCCTTTACAAAAAAATTGACCAGTGACCCTTTGGACCATAAATAAACTAAAATGAAAAATTTGACTTGATATATCAGAATAAATGCCGATACGAAATTCACACCAAAATGTTTTTTAAATTCTTTAAATGTTTCTTGCTCACTTCTTTACTTGCTGAAATAAGCATTTGGAATGAAATCACATAATTAAAATATAACATTAAAATTTTACACACTGGCCACGTTGCCCGGCCGTCCAAATAGTTGCTCAAATCCTCGGACGAGTCGGACGGTCTGGGTCTTCAACACTGGCCACGTTCTGGTTGGTCTCAACAATCAACAACAGCAACATTGGCCCCGTTCATATTTATTAAAAATAAACACTATTTCAATACCATAAGAGAACGCGGAATGAAAAAAATGGGCGTGGCCAAATAAACTATTGACACATGTTGGCCAGGCTTTTTACAATTCAATCTTGTCGATATCTTCTAAATAATTTTTTTTCTATAATTGAACATAATTATCAGAATTTTCAATATGTTTAATTTCTAATAGGATTGTATAATCCTAAAAAAATATCAAAACTCATTTAAATTGCCATGAGGCAATATGCTTTTCAGCTCAGATTTTATAGTAGTTATTTATATTCTTTCCAAGATATTGAATTCTCGTCAATGAGTCGTCATTTTCCATGTCGTCATCATCAATGAGTCGCCATTGATTTAGCGTCATTTTTATCCATTTGGCGAGATTTTCGTTAATTTGGCAACATTTCAATAAGTCGCCAAGTTGGCGACATTCCGCCAATTTCGTCACCAAAATCTCGCCAAGCGTTATGGACAAAGAAATACGTTATTCTTACAGCAGATAAATTGGCGTTCAAATGCAAAAATATTACTCAAAGTATCTTTTGTCATGAATGGAACGAGCTAGATCCACGAGAATGATGTCACCCAATTTATCGCATGATATTATATATGAAAAGCGAACATGTTTCTCAATAGGAATTTTTTTTTTCTATTTTACATGACTTTTTGATAATTTTTTTGAAAAATGTGCAATATCTCGAGAACAGTTCATGTTAACGTTCTAAAATTTATGTCAATCGTTTTCAAATGAAAAATTACATAAGAAATGTCTATTTACGTAACTTTATTATTGGTTTTGATTTTTTGGCGATTTTTTCAAAATTTCATTCGAAAATTTAGGGGGGTTCTGGACATTCAATTGCGTATAAAAACAATAAGCTTCCAGTGTTTACAGATTGTGATTTTTATACCAAATTTGGTTCGAATCGGTCCATTCGTTCGTCAGTTATCGTCTCCACAGACCCACTGATACACACACACACACACAGACATCACTTCCAAAATGTTTTATTCGTGATCAAGGATGCTTGAAACGTGCTCTCCCTTCGAAAACTCGAATTCGAATTTTCGACCCCGTCACAATACTTTCCTTATACATTATGTATATAAGGAAAGTAAAAATTGAATCAGGGATTTCAAAATTTGAATTTTTCAACAGTAAGTTAGCTTTCGCCTAATTTTTTCATATTTCAATATAATAAATGCATTTTATTTTAAAATCTAGCTACGTAAATATATGCACATGGAACAAACTTCAGCTGCTTAGCAGGATTAAAGGCAATTTACCTGTCAAAGAAATAAATTATGTTTCGGTCCATGTTTAACAGCTCGTAAATTGAATTGAATGAGATCACTTTCAGCTTTTTGACAGTTTTATACAGACACTGACCGGAATTAACAATTTAAAATTTACCCTGATCCACATCGAATCTGCACAGTCAAGGAGCTTACATTATTCCTGATAGTCGAAGTCAGAATCTAATGATTCGATAATCACAGTACTAACAATTCAGCTACAGTTGAGCTTTGTATCTTGCACGATACTGAACAGAAAAATCTGATGTGGACAACACATGACTTTTCTTATATAATGTAATGAATTTACTACTTTTACAGTAAAAAAAATAGGTTTTTCTTATAGTAGATACTAATATTTTTTCCAAGATATTGAATTTTCGACAATTAGTCGTCATTGTTATTGATTTAGCGTCATTTTTATCCATTTGGCGAGAATTTCGCTAATTTGGCAACATTTAAAAAAGTCGCCAAGTTGGCGACATTCCGCCAAATTCGTCGCCAAAATCTTGCCAAGTGTTATGGACGAAGAAATAAGTTATTCTTACAGCAGACAAATGACTATTGGCGTTCAAATACAAAAGTATTACTTAACGTATCTTTTTTCATGAATGGAACGAGCTAGATCCACGAGAATGATGTCACCCAATTTATCGCATGGTATTACATATGAAAAGTAAACATGTTTCTCAATAGGAAATATTTTTTTTATTTTATATGACTTTTGGATAATTTTGTTGAGAAATGTACAATATCTCGAGAACGGTTCATGTTGGCGTTATAAATCTTATGTCAATCGTTTTTTAATGAAAAATTGCATAAGAAATGTCTATTTGCTTAACTTTATTAGCGGTTTTGATTTTTTGACGATTTTTTCAAAATTTCATTCGAGAATTTTTGGGGGGGAGGGGGTTCTGAACATTCGATTGCGCATGAAAACAATAGGCTTCCAGTGTTTACGGATTGTGATTTTTGTACCAATTTTTGTTCAAATCGGTCCATTCGTTCGTCTGTTATCGTCTCCACAGTCTCACTGACACACACACACACAGACATCACTTCAAAGATGTTTGATTCGTGATCAGGGATGCTTGAAACGTGCTCTCCCGTCGAAAACTCGATTTCGAATTTTCGACCCCAGTCACAATATTTTCCTTATACATTATGTATATAAGGAAAGTAAAAATTGATAAAATTGATATTTTCCCTTGTAACAAATACATTTGAAATAAATATTTCACACAGATGGTTCATTGGACCTGAATTCGTCTAAAATAATATTTTATGGGCGTCAAATTGGGAATCATCGAAGTTAAATATATTAACAATATATATGTCAATCGTCAGACAGATATACTTTGAAATTTTTGAGTCGCAAATGAAAGTAATTGGTAACAGCATCTTTAGATTGGTACTGGAATAAATATATGCAATTATATTTTGAAGTAAGGGTTTTATTTGATTGGTATGGGATATTAAATTTAATTATAAAATAACAGGTATATCAAGCTACTTCTGTTAGCTTTTCAATGTTGACATTAAATAGTCAGTACTTGAAATGTTTCCAAAAGTTGGTTAGTTTCACCAAAATATCCGAGCTGCGTAATTAAGATTTAGAGATATGTTAAAAAATTAACTTTAGCTCATATATTTTGCATCTTCTATAGATTGCAGAGTTCACTTCTGCCATAAAATATTACTATTTCGTCTCAGTAGCTCAAGGGTAGGGTGTCAGCTGGCCAGTACGAAGATCCGTGGTTCGATTCCCGGTTGAAGCAATAAGGTTCTTTACATGGTCAATGAACTGCTAACGAGATTTTGCACAAAACAATGATGTCCAAAATTTTGCCAGTTTAACATTTACATCTTGGGGGTGGAGCAGCCCAGTTGTTACCGCGCGGGGATTGCACTCAAACGACCCGAGTTCGATTATTGGCTCTGCCCAATGTTGTCTCCGTATTCACGCGGAAAACAGGCATGTTAAATCTGTGGGTCCGTAAATCCTTCCGAGAGGTAGGTGTTAGGGGAAGGAGAAGGGTACGATCCCTGTGGGTACCGCCCGGTCTATATTGGGTAGCACTTCCAGGCCGTCCAAACAGACCATCTGACATTTCGGGTAGGTCAAACGGTCTGGGTCAAAAAGGAAGAACATTTATATCTTGGCTAGACTTCTTATATAAGAAAATCAAAAACTAAATATGAAGTGAAAATATATTTTAAGATAATTTGACATATATTTGATGGTTTTTTCCTTATTTAAATGCTCCATCATATTCTTAAACTCCCTATTTCAAATTTGAAATCCGATTATTTTCATGTATTAAAATTATGTGCATTTTGAAATGTCGAGCGAGACATGCGTGTTTAACTTTTCTCAGCAATTTCGTAATAACACATTTCTGCTCAAATGAACTCTTAGCAAAATAGTTCTTATAGCAAAACTCACAATGCTTGCTACTTTGAGGAACATATTTTCCCCCATCTCATAAATATGTAGAGTCAGCTCGTACTTTAACATCCAGAAAGTAATGTTATATTTATAAATTTTATGCTTTTTCTGAGATATTACTTTTTATTATTAATCTTTTTAATATATGCGGAAGTAATTACTTTACGTATTAAAAAAAATGTTTCTACAAAATGTCAAGCAAATAATAATCCAGTTTATATGCTGGATTTTATTTACTTTTAAGATCTTTATGCATTTTTACGTTTAGAATAAAATAATTGTAATAACTGTATGTGTGTTCACATAAAAACTTAAATATGTAGTTAATTATTTGCTTATGATAGTGAAAGTTTATGCGTCCCAATATTTATTTATTTTATTATCATCCAGACACCACTTTTGATATTCTGAGCCAGAATTTACACCAGTAAGCCACGAGTATAACCTGCAAAATATAGTTTCTGTTTTCAAAAAGAACTATTTTTCCGTGTTGGTAAGTAGCACAGAATAATTTAATTAGTTTCAAGAAATGTTTATCGGAGAAGAAATTATTTTATAATACATATTTTATTATATAATATATAAATTACATTGTTTCTTAAACGGATCGGCGGTGTAAGAAAAGGTTCTAATTTGTAACTTAATAAAGATTATTTTTTTCAAGTTTTCTCAATAATTAGTTTTTTTTTTATTTTGGATGCTAAGTACGGTTTAAGAAAGGAAAATCTTTCATTGCTAAATAAATGTCAGATATCAACAATGGCCTAGTTATTCTTTCATATCCTGCACTATATGATGCTCAAGTTTTTCAAAACTAACACATTTTCATATGTCCCTTAGCTCATAAAATAACACAGATACAAGAAATTTATAGTGGATTCTTCCTATGATAGTTACTGATGTGTAGAATTCATTTTCATCAGGACTATAACGGAACTAACTAAACAAACTATAAAAGTAAAAGTAGTATAAGGGATGAAAATAAAACTTTCAAATTTGCTGACATTAAAAATTGGTCTTGTATTTAGAGAGGTTGAGAATGTAAGGATATCATAAATATCTAATAGTTTATTTTATATGGAGATCAAAAACTGATGTCCATATGAATTGCCATATGTTTAATTAACACGTTGGACTAACTACCAAGACAGAATTATCCCTGGAGCGAAAATATAATTAGCATTAAATTTGATGTCGGCAGTTCATGATTTTACCTACATTGCATTAAATTTGATCTTTCATATCTTGTGCACGATCATTCGAAAAAATAATATATAAAATTTCCGACTCAATATTTCGGTTGTTAATTCATTTTTACTTTCCTTATAAATACATAGTATAATGCATAAAGAAAGTATTGTGAAGGAGTCGAAAATTTGAATTCGAGTTTTCGACGGAAGAGCACGTTTCAAGCATCCCTGAACACAAATCAGACTTTTTTGAGCTGATGACTGTATGTGTGTGTGAAAGTATGTGTGTGTGTGTGTGAAAGTATGTGTATATATGTGAAAGTATGTGTGTGTATGTGTGTGTGTCAGTGACTTCTGTGGAGAGGATATCTCACAAACGAATGACCCGATTGGAACACAATTTGGTAAAAAATCCACAATCAGTGAATACTGAAGTCTACTGTTTTTACACGCAATCAAATATTCAGAATCCTCCTAAATTTTGAAATGAAAGTTAAAAAAATCATCAAAAAACTAAAGCATTCAATAAAGTTACGTAACTAATCATTTCTTATGTAATGTTTTATTAGAAAACGATTGACATAAATTTTAGAACGCTAGCGTGAATCGTTCTCGAGATATTGCACATTTTTCAAATAAATTTATCAAATAATCATATAAAATAAAAACAAATATTAACTATTGTGAAATCTGTTCATTTTTCACATGTAATATTATGCGATAAATTTATTATCATTTTCCTAGATCTAGCTCATTCCATTCACGAGAAAAGACACTTTAGGTAATAGCTTTATAATTTGACGCCATTAGTCGTTTATCTACCATGAAACAAACCTATTTCTCTATAAACAACGCTTGGCAAAATTTTGGCTGCGAATTTGGCGGAATATCGCCAACTTGATGAGTTTTTAAATATTGCCAAATTGATTGAAAACATCTCCAAATTGATAAAAATGCACCAAATTAATAGAAATGATGCTAAATAAATGAAAATGAAGACTAATTGATGAAAATGCAATATTTTGGAAAGAATAAGAATCTACTATGAGAGAAGATACTTTAGGTAATAGTTTAGCATTTGTATGCTATTAGTCGTTTATCAGCTATAAGGATACCTTATATCTCCGAAAATAATGCTTGAAGAAATTTAAGCGAGGAATTTCACGGAATATCGCCAACTTGGCGAGTTTTTAAACGAGATGATGAAAATGTCGCCATATTAATAAGAATGGTATTAAAACTACGAATGACTAAATCAATGAAAATGACAACTAATTGATTAAAATTTAAAATTTTGGAAACACTATGACTCTAACATAAGACTCTCTGTCAAAATTCTAGCGATGAATATTGACAACATAACGCCAACTTAACGACTTTTTTAAATGTTGTCAATTTGACGAAACTGTTTCGAAATTGATAAACGTGTTATCAAATTGATGAAAATATGTCCAAATAGGATGCAATATTGTTTTCAAATTTTAAATTCCGTCATATGACGGGCATACCTTTTATTATATAAGAAATGCTCTTCTAAATATCGTCATCTTGGCGATATTTATCACCACATTAACGAAAATATCGTCAAAATTCCAAAAATAACGCCAAATTAATGAAAATGATGCCTAATTGAATTTATTATTGAAATATTTAAATATATGGACTATATTGCTTATCGATGATGCTATCAATATTGATAATTGTTAATTTAGAGTTGCTTAAAATATAAGTTAATTGGGTATGAAATGGTTTTAGATATTGTCATCCGGATGTACAATTTACCGGGCCTAATGTACAATTTAACGTTATAAACACTGTGCCATGAATTTTTTTATCACTTTTTCATCGCTAAAGAAGTACATTCATTATATTATATAAGGAAAGTCATGCGCTGCCTATATCAAATTTTTTATTTTGGTTTGATTGCATTTTAAATAGATTGTGTTTATTAGTAGTGTTGTTGAATTTTCATTTATTATTCAATAAAACTGTATTATGTTTAATTATATAGATTTGTCAATTTAAAACTGATATCTAATAATTCATTTTACTTTATTTTATAATTTTATATATTTAAATTTCTTTTAAACTTAGTTCTACAGTTCTTAGCAACATTGTTAAATCAATACTTTTCATAAACTTAATACTCCTTTATAGTCTTATTCTCTTAGTTAATGTATTTTACTTTAACAGGATATAAAATTTTTCGCGTTGGAATATGAAAAAAGACGAATGCTAGCATACATTTTTCTATGATTTTAAATTGAATCAAAAATAATTGTTATAAAAATATTGAGGAATTCAACAGTAAAAAACGTAAAATAGTAAATAAATTAATCCCTCGATAAACTTAATTCATTTTATTTAGTTCATCTAATTCGAGAAATAAATGCAATTTCTTATTTATAATTAGATCTTTCTTAAAACCGTTTGCTTTACTAAATTCACTTTCATTAGAATAAATATAAAGCTGATGGTGGCAGCACATGACTTTACATACATGATGTAACAGTTTTATTTCTTTCACAGCGGAATAACAATGTCCAGCGAAATAATGACATCCACCGAAAGCGTATCTTCCTTTCCCTGCCACCAACATCTCGCAAGGACTTTAGAACTCACAAATTTAAAGTGTCTGTAATCCGTGCAGACACTGGGGTGGTTTCGTTAGGTTCAGGAAACGAACTTGGGTCTTCCGAGTCCAATAACCGTACCTTAACGAGTGGCCTATCCCGCTTTGCCCCTGGTATGTTGTGAATATACATATCTATATTGTATTTCCACTAAGTATATACACTAAGGGATAAATTTACAGCTCAAACTTGGGCTGTGCATCATATGGACCGTGACGAGAGTTCGATCGAAAAATACTTTTCAAGTATCCCTGAACTTGAATCAAACGTTTTGAGGTGATGACTGTGTGTATACTCATTTGTGTTAGTGCGTGTGATTGTGTGTTTGTGTGTGTGTGTGTGTTTGTGTGTGTTTGTGTGTGTTTGAGTGTGTTTGTGTGTTTCTGTGTGTGTGTGTGTGTGTGTGTGTGTTTGTGTGTGTTTGTGTGTGTTAGTGTTTGTGTGTGTGTTAGTGTTAGTGTGTGTGTTAGTGTGTGTGTTAGTGTGTGTGTTAATGTTTGTGTATGTGTGTGTTAGTGTTTGTGTGTGTGTGTTAGTGTTTGTGTATGTGTGTGTTAGTGTGTGTGTTAGTGTTTGTGTGTGTGTGTTAGTGTTTGTGTGTGTGTGTTAGTGTGTGTGTTAGTGTTTGTGTGTGTGTGTTGTGTTGCGTGTGTGTTAGTGTTTGTGTGTGTGTTAGTGTTTGTGTGTGTGTGTGTTAGTGTGTGTGTTAGTGTTTGTGTGTGTGTTAGTGTGTGTTAGTGTTTGTGTGTGTGTTAGTGTGTGTTAGTGTGTTTTTTAGTGTTTGTGTGTGTGTTTATGTTTGTGTCCGTGATCCTGAGACTGTGGATACGATATCTCACAAATGAAGAGTGTGTTAGTGCGTGTTTATGTGTGTTTGTGTGTGTGTGTGTGTTAGTGTGTATGTTAATGTTTGTGTATGTGTGTGTTAGTGTTTGTGTGTGTGTTAGTGTTTGTGTGTGTGTTGTGTTAGTGTTTGTGTGTATGTGTGTGTTTATGTGCGTGAGTTTGCGTGTGCGTGTGTTTGTGTGTGTGTCCGTGATCCTGAGACTGTGGATGCGATATCTCACAAATGAATAGAACGATTTGAATGCAATTTTGTACGATTATTTCGATCCGTGAATACTGAGATCCTATTGATTTAAAACGCGATAGAAAGTTCGAAAGACCTCCAAATTTTCGAATGAATTTTTGAAAACTAATAAAAAGTCACAACATTCAATAATATTCAATAAATAATCATTTTCTGCGTATTTTTTATTATTAAACGAATGACACAAACTCAAGATTGAACTATTCACGAGATATTGCACGTTTTTCAAATAAATGTATCGAAAAAATATGTAAAAATATGTAAATGTTACCAAATAAGTAATAGATATCGAGAGGTTTGGCGACATTGTTCCATTAATTTGGCGGAATATCGCCAACTTGACGACAATTTGTGAAAATGTCGCTAAATCGGCAAAAATAATGTTAATGTTTCGAAAATGAAGCCAAATTTATGAAAATGTTTTCAACATATTTTAATATAAAAGTATATCGCTTAGCAGAAACCAGCAATATTTCCCATAGTTGAAATAGCGCAAAATATAAATTAATTTTTTACTTCAAAATAATTTTACATGTTGTTACTCAGAAAAGCGTCAAATGTTAATGCACTTTTTAACTTTAAAACATTATGCATCATTATTTTGCATTGAAATAAGTAACTTGCATTATGTAGAGAAAGTCCTGTGCTGCTCAAGTCAAATTTTTTTGTTTGTATAATGCATCCAATTTTGAATCAAAAACTTTGTTTAATGCATTACCGCATTTTTTTGTTATTTTGCTATTATGCTTTCAGCGTGAACTGTAAAAGAATATTCTTAAGATATTCCATGTAAAAAGCATTATTGGATCCAAATAAAAAATATAATGTGAAAAAAGTGCTACTTTTACGTGCATCATAATGGAATCTAAGCATTAAAATCTATTATAAAGAGAAAAGGTTACTATATCATTCAAGGGAACTGTGTTTAAGTTTTGTGTTATGTCTAATATAAAATGAAAGTGTAGTTATTGTTATCATTATATCAAACTATGATATATATTAAATATTCTATTATTTGGAAAAAATCCGGCTTATATAAGAATATGTTTGTGTACATGATTTTCCGTCTGTAGTGAAAAATCGAAACCCCAGAAAGTCATGAAATTCCATACAAGAGTAGATGAACTGCCGGTATTACTATACGCCTTGTCAAAATTCTTTTGAAACTCAAATTAGTTTGAAAGTTATGAATTTTAAAGTCAACATTTGGCGGAAATTTCGCCATTTTAACATCAATTTATTCCAGTGATCAGTGAACGAACCCAGTCAGATGTTCGCAGCTGGGAACTGGGGCTCAAATTTCAAAATTTTAATTTTTATATTTTTGAGGTATCATTTTCATGTGTTAATTGTAAGATTATATTTTATCATTGTAAGAATTATGAAAAATGTCACTTAAATCGGATGTAATATTTTGAAAAAAAAAATAATAAAATAAATTTTTATTTTATAATACTAGGAAGTTTTTTTGTACAGATTTCCATATTGAAATGATGTTTAAACTTGATTTTCAATAAATGTGTTAACTTTTCTTTATAAAACTGTCGGTTGGTTTTATAGGTTAATTCATTCGATTGTCGGTTGATTAGTTCAATATCAATCTATTGTGCTTCTTTCACTATATCTTTATGTCTCTTCTTTCACTATAACTTCATCATATCTCAGCTTGTAATTATGATAGAGCTTAGCTTTAAAAACCATACTTTTTAACTTAGACTAATAAAGGCCGTGTACTGAGATTACATGCATTTATTTAGGGCGTATTACACCTACGTAGTAAGTAATTTGTTTTTTAGCTCAAAGCGGGTGAATCGTTAATTTTATCAGTTTTCTATACGTTTTCTTAATTGTTTGTTTTTCGAGAATTGGTAATATGCCTCAGTGTAATTTTAATCAGAGGTTTGTATTTTAAATCCCAT
Source organism: Amaurobius ferox (assembly GCA_951213105.1). Classification (NCBI taxonomy): domain Eukaryota; kingdom Metazoa; phylum Arthropoda; class Arachnida; order Araneae; family Amaurobiidae; genus Amaurobius; species Amaurobius ferox. Next base: position 106,558,196 of record OX578134.1, read on the forward strand.
GGAACACCGGGTATTAGTGCGAGTAATGCATGTATGTAATATGAATTGTACGGAAGGCAATGAAACATGCAAAATTTTTCGAAAGTTTGAAAATAATTTGGTCATATATTTTATAAAATAAATTCATTAATGAACAACATCATTTAAGCAGTATATTTTGACTTTTACCAAAAAAATTATACAAATGATGCAATCATTTATATATTTGAGTTCGTCACAGATGGGCTTTCACCCACCTGCAGTATCTACTCCTGATCTGCTTTGGAAGTTGACGTCACTTTGGCGTCAAATAATTTTATTATTGGTGTGAATTATTTATAAAAATGGAATACAAATCTCAAGACTTTATTTCTTGACAAATATATTTTAGTTATACAAAGAAATTTACATTTGAAATTGAAAATCCGCATTTGACATGCATCAAATTAACAGTTATATTCTTAGAAGTAGAAATTTTATATATTGTGTTATTTTGTCTCATCTGAAATAAAGGAATTTAAACAACCTATCATTAGAATGTTTTTTTATTATGAACTATTATTTTATTTGCGTCTGGGTTCTATTCACAGAGTACCTTGTTCAAAATTTGCTTAATTGCGTCATAAGTATGTCTTTCATGCAGTCAAGAGGCGACATTGCTGTGTTTGAATAGGCTATGCTTGATTATACAGAAACTTTGCAGATGGAATGTGTAATTGGCATCATTTTATTAACTTGCAACTTCCACTTAGTGAAGAAATTCCTGTCAGAGATTTGTCAATGTGTAATTTTAATGTATAATTTCTTAGGTTCATTCAATTTCTTCGACATTGTGTGTTTATCTTCCTTCCACAAAGATATTTATTAACTATGAAAAATTTTAGAATGTTACTTACTGGTATTTTCTTTGATAATATTTATGACAAATGGCCAAGAACTTGGCATCATTCGACAGTACATCGGCCAGCATCGTGAACCATTTTACCATCACATGACGTTGCCCGGGGCGCATTATTCCAGAGTGTGAACTATCTCAGAACTCCTTCATTCACATCAGATGCCAAACGTCGTTTTATTGCCCGTTTTGGTTGGCCATCCTGGCAACTCCTGCAAGAGCGGAGGGTAAAACGAATTGTTTTTAATAAATTATATTGTTCATGAAGATCGATGATTTCATTGCGTATCAGAATGTCATTAGATACATTTGTATCCGATTATTTACATCATTTATTACGTATTTTTTTCTTTTAAACTAATACTGTGAAAATACACACTGGCGCGACAGCCCCGGGTGTTGCCCTGACCTTCCTTAGAATTCCATTCCATGCCGTCCTATTCTTGGCCAAGGTTTTCCAATTAATCACCTCAATAATTTTCAGATCTTTTTCCTGGGAGTCACACCACCTGAGATTTTGTCTCTCTCTTTTTCGGGCACCAATTGGTCTAGCCAAAAGGCTTTTTTTGTAGCTCGACTGTCCAATCTCATTAAGTGTTCTGCCCATTTGATCCTCTGTATTGCTATGAATTTAATAATATCTAGCTCTCTAAGTAATTTGGTTTAAGAAATCACACATATATAATTTATTATTTGAATACAACGATTATATGCGAGATTTTGTAGTAAATATATATGTAGGATCCGTATATTGTTTAATACTTATATACTACAATAATCAGTGATGAAAATTAAATATCATTTGAAACGAGGGAATATTTGTCATTTTAAAAATGCAAAATTTGTAACATTTTAGGGAAATTTGCTTGGCATTTCTCGATTTGTGGAAGCAAAAAATAATTGTTACTTTCCCGAAATACATAGTACAATGCAACGTTTCTCAAGTTGTGTTCCGCGGAACCCTTGGGGTTCCGCACCGTGATAGTTTCATGTAAATTGTCCTAAAAAATTAAATACGAGTAATATTTTAATGCATAATTTTGTTCTGCCATCAAATTAAATTTTGAAAGGGTTTCGCGACAAAATAATTTTGAAAAACACTGGTATAATGTATAGAGAATGTGTTGTGACGGGTCGAAAACGCCGAAAACGGGAATTCGAGTTAGTGTTTTCGACGATAAAGCTCGTTTCAAACAACACACCTGAATTTAAATCGAATGCTTTTGAAGTGATATCTGTGTGTATGTATGCGCGCGTCCTGAGGTATGGACATCTGTTTGAGTGGTCGGTGGTGTGTGTATGTGTATTAGTATGTGTGTGTGTCTGTATTAGTTTGTGTATTAATGTGTGTGTGCGTGTATTAATGTGTGTGTATATTAGTGTGTCTCTGTGTGTGTGTGTGTATTAGAGTCTGTGTGTGTGTGTGTTGTAAAGCCCATTGCTGCCCCAACCGGGAATCGAACTCTGGATCTTCAAAATGGCCAGCCATGAAATAAAATTGAGGGAGCTTCTCCTAAAGTAAAGAATACGTGGTTGCTATGACCTTGAGAGAGAGCTTATATCGCACATCAACGCTGGCGATAAAGCTACGTTTGGCGTCTGATATGAAAGAATTGTTTTACGGTAGATCATACTTTGGAATAATGCCCCCGGCGCACCAGTGGGGACGGAACACACTGAGCCCAACAACACAACATACATGTCCGCAGGTGGGACTCGAACCCACAACCCAGGAGACGAGCGAGCACCAGGAAACTCTTGCTTTGATCGCCCAACCACCGCGTCAGCTCTTTGAAAATTTTAAGTTACTAATACAATTTTTTTATGTTACTGTATAACATTTAAAATTTTTTGCTTAAGATAGAATAATAGCTCATTTTGTTTTCGTTTCTGTGTGTGTACTCTTTGTCTTGAAGATAATGTACAGTCGGCTGAAAAAAATCTGAACACTTCTCATTATTTCAGTTATTTTGTTCCCACAATAAAACCAAATGCATCATTAAACTCATAATAATATCTTCTATGAATAACAATAACAACAATACGCACTTGAATTCGAGAAAGCATATTACAGCGTACTTTAACAAGCATTGAAAGCACCACCGTGTTATCGTTCCTAATGATAAGCCATTTTATCAGGGTTCTATTGCCCTTCATGTTCGCTTTTAGTGTGTTGCTGATGTTAATTACTACTAATTAGATAATCCTTTAGAGCTGTGTTTCGTGTCGTACCACATGCTGAAATTTTGGCTACAAGTGTCAATCAAAATAATAAGCACTTTAAATGTAGCGCATAACCAAGTAGTGCATCGACGTGAACCAATGTGAACTCAAACATAACTAAACATATTCCATCCCCTTTGTCCGCAATAGCAAATCAAAAAAGGTGTTGTGACATTACAGAAAGAATTAGTGTGTTCCCACACAGAGTGAGAGTTTCTGACAAGAAGCATCAGAGATTCGATGGTTAGCCAGCATGCAGTAAACACGTATAAAAGGCTTATATCACTCTTACTTCGTCGCTGCTACACGATATTACGTGGAAATTATAATGCTGTAGTATCATGATCAGCACCCTGTCGTACTTAGATGAAAATGTGTCATCAATTATCGAATTTGAATCGTTAATTAATGTAATAACAATTAGCATGTGTGCACCGTCGATATAATAACTGCTAAATGACATCAAGTGTCTTCTGAGTTTCTGATAAGTGGTCGCACTGCATACTCATCATCAAATATCGCTACTTCAAACACAGTGCTCCAATGCATCTAATTCGTATGTGTTAAAAAGGAGGATGTGCAAAATACGATACGAGTGTCAGTACTACGCATTTCTCACTAGGAGTTTCCTCTGTGATGTGTAGACTTATGACAGAATTGACGATCAGATGATTTTAGTCGCTACTATGCAAAATTAGGTAATTTTTTATTGTATGTTAAAATCGGTCACGGGTGGAACGTGCGTTACCTTACACCTTTCTGGTAGGTCGGACGGTCTGGGTTTCAACAACAACAACGGGTGGAACGTGCAATTTTAAGTACTGATATTATTAACAGAGTATCTCAAGGATCTCAAGGGCGGGGTTTAGCGAAGTGCCCAGGAGAGGAAACGAATTCCCCTATTAAAACTTCGAGCGAAAAGGAAAAAAGAAGACAAAGCGCGTTTCATAAATTTATAGAGTTTACATTGATAGTGCGCTTGGAGAGGGGGGTGGGACGACAACCGAAGTCGGGCCCTTCAACACATCATCAGAAAAGGAAAGAACTAGGGTACAAGCAGGCATGTATAGTGAGAAGAGGAAGATAAGAGGAGTAGGGGGGCGCACCTAGGGGCGCATGGCCTTAAGCTTGAAATGAAGAAGTGGATGAGAGAGTTATAAATGCAGGAGGTTCGACGCAGTGTAGTGAGTTCCCATATGACAGGAAGGTGTGCGGAATTAGCTAGCAGTCACACTAATAAAGTCATAAAATAAATGGGTAGAGCCGTTAGAATATAATGCTAGATGAAGCTAACCCGCTTTGGGCGGAAGTACGTATCCTTTGTATGGCACCCTGGTAATGTTCTGGGACGCTTCCGCGCCTTGGGGTTAATGGGATTGTTCCACGGGATACTATCCAGCGTGGGATTGTTTACTCTACTGAGATCTCTGAAAATATTTTGAGCAAGTTTTTGAATATGTTCTAAAAATGGTCGAATGTTGAGGTCTCTGTGCAATACTTCTAGCCGATCGTAACAAGGAAATCTAATAAATGTACGTAATGCTTTATTTTGCATAACTTGAAGCTTCCTAAAGTGAATCTCATCTGCGGTTCCTCAGATAGGAGATCCGTACGTCATAATTGGACGAATAAAGGACTTGTACAGCAATAACTTAATTTTCGTAGACAGGCAAATATTTTCAAACAAGAGGGGGCGCATTTGGGCCAGTGTAGACTTCACTTTCTGACAAATTCCAGAGGTGTGAAGTATTCACGTGAAATTGAGAATACAAGTACACTCCAAGGCACTTGTAACTTGTTTGCTAGGGAAAAGGCTCGTTATTTAAAGTTTAATTAGGATTTGGGGTACTACGAGGGTGGAGGAGAGGGTAATAGTGGCACATTTGCTGACGTGGACTTTAATTCTCCAACTGGTTAACCATTGCGCCATTTAGTCCAAGTAAGGTTGTAAAGTATCGTGCAAGACTTGTGTTCGCTTCTGCTGCGCAATGTCGTCGGCATACAAGCCAAGGGTGACTCTGGGGAAACTTTAAAGATCATCAATGTATAGGTTGAACAATTTTGGTCTGCCAAGAGAGCCTTGAGGGACTCCGCTAAGAATATTCCTGGGGGAGGAAAGAGTATTAGAAACTCTTACCTCGAAGCTACGCTCGTTAGGTACGAGTGAAGAATTTTAATTAGTTGAGCAGGACAATGGAGAGCAATAAGTTTAAACAGAAGGTTGTTTAACCACACCTTGCAAACGCCTTCTGGATATGGAGAAAAGCAATGTAGCGGTGAGATGTTTGGGGTGTGCATCATGGATAAGCTCTACAACCCGTAGCAACTGATGTTGTGTGGAGTGTTTTTTCTTGAATCCATACTGCACAGGAATATTCAGGTTGTCATTAATAGAGTAAGAACTTAACCTTGAGTAACGGTCTCAGTTGTCTTCTTCAAATTAAAAACATATAGATGTGTTTATGTAATGGTAATTGCTTTGTTATATATATGTATATATCTAAGTTAATGTTAATGATTCCAATTTAATATTTAATCGAGACATATAAACTAAAGATTTAGTGAATTTAAATTTAAGCCTTTGTTGAATTTTGTCTCATGTCATTCTCAGTCACTCAAGGGCCATTGGAGATTTTATATCCCACCCTAAGTGAAGCCATAAAAAGTAAGTCCCTTTATTTAGAATTTGGTAAGGTCGATTTACCTTATCACTTGATCAGCGTACCCTTGGAAATTCGGACACACCCCTTGTATAGATTGATAAAACTATATATAGTATTACAATATGAATAAAATGAAATATATATGAAGGTATATTACACTTTGTAGTCATAAATTACATATAATCATAACACACAAAAATTGAAATAAACAATTTAACACATTTTATAAAATTATAAACATTTTACTCGGTAATCATTGAGATGGTTGCACTTATTTACACTTGCACACTTAACTCATTCCTCACGTTACGAACCACTGATGTAGAGCTTTATAATTAACATTCTTCTGCTATAATTTCACTTAACTTTTGCATGTCTCCGCTAGGGGTTTAACAATTACTTTTATTCGATAGGGCATGGTCAGTTACTATAAATACACCTAACGTGAACACTCACGATCCCTTCCTTGCAAAGTTATTGGGGTAATACTGTCAACTAATACAAATTTATTGGGGTGATTAAGGACTTTCCTGGAACCTGGTATGTTTAATTCACTATATTTTTCTCTGTTTATTTTACTGTAATATATGATAAAACTGTGAATTCCTAGACATAATTACATTAAAATTGGATTACCTTAACTATTATATCGGCAAATTCTGAGAGCAATGAACTAATACTTGATGTTAGCAGAGTTTGTAACTCCCATGGTAATTAGGTATAACACATTCTTATCCAGGTGGTTCTGTTTAAAATATTTTTCCTGCCCCATTGTTGGTATAGTGCTTAATTTCTATGAAAGTTAAAGCATTTCCCAGACTATGGAAAATTGAATCCAAACATTCTCATTAAATTCGAATATCACGTATGCTTTAAACGCCCCTTACAGCTGGAAAAGTATTGATTAAACCTGGTAAGTATTGATCCAAAGCTCAAAACTTTATATCATAACTATATTTCTCATCATGGCGGAATGGAACTTGGGGCTTTTGAAATGCACCACCATTGTAGCTAAAAGCATCTATGGACCGGTTTTAATCTTGAAGAAGGAATCGGGTCCATGGATTTTAATATCTAAGATCTGTATGATATGCACTGAACTGACTGAATGAAGGGTTGATGTATCAAAATTGTCAAGCACTTCCATTTATAGCTGGAATTTTGTCTTTGGTGTCATTAGATCCGCTTTAGCTCGAAATTAAGGAAAATATCTACGGTTTCAAAAGTTCAAATTAGGGATGAAGGTATATAGGAATAAACAGAGATCTCAAAGCCACTTTGCTTAATTATTGAGCGTTCCCACTCATGCTTGAATCTTGATTTGGATCTAATTTGATCATAGTCAGCGTCCAGGTCGTCAACGAAAAAAGTTCTAAAATTTTGAAATTTCGTATTAGGGGTGATGATGCAAAGGAATAATAATTAAGATATTCAAATCCATGTTTCAAACTAACCGAATAATTCCATTTGAGTCAGAAACTTAATTTGGGTCGCATCTGATCAGTTTGAGCTTCGAGATTAACAAAAGAAAAATCGAAAATTTTAAAAATTTGAATCAGGGGTCATGATACAAATAAGTTACCGAATAGATCCACCACTCTACCTCTCACAAATAATATAAGTACATAATTCGATACCGTTCGTTGGGTATCACATTTAATGACTACTAGCTATTGTGAACGTACGAAAAGCTAGCTAATTGGTAAAATGTCGAATTCAAAATTTTGTCTATTCCATACTGATACGTAATGGGAGTGTATTCCAAATTTCCAGGAACTTTGGCGGGTTTTGTTACTGGGGATTTTTGTTTGCTTTCGACAATAAATATTTGATTTAATATTTTCTCTCTACACATAGTACAATGTATATGGACCGTTTGCTGGCAGAGTAAAAAATTCGAATTCGAGGTGACTTGCTATGTGTCCCTGATGTTAAATTTGCGGATTTTGAGGGGATGTATGAAGGTATGTTTATATATAAACATACTATTTTTAAAACACAATACATCTGAATCGAGTAGAGGAATTTGAACGAAATCTGGAAGGATTATTGGGATTTGTGAACGCTGATATTCTTGTCAATTTTAAATCAAAACTTGCATTTGAAAGCCTACAATGTTTTACACATTTTTTGAAAAAATCAGAAAAATATGTTACATACGAATATGTTAAACATATATTCGATTTCTATTTATTTTTCGACTTCATTTACAAAAACCGTCGAATTAATTGTTGAATGCTCTTGTAGAACGGATGTATTGCGTGTTTTTAATAAATGTCATAGGATATTTAAAATGTAATAAACATACAAAAATATTTGTTTAACAAAATAAGTACTATTCAATAAATTTAACTATTAGCGAGTTTCAATTACAAGAAAAGACACATTTTTCTTAATGTTTTCAGCTTTGATAGCAATTTGAAGAATTTAATATATGTTTCTTGATATTATTTAAGATAATGTGATGTGAAATTTTGATGTGGATTTTGCACGAAGGAATTAATGAGCAATTATTGATTATTAACGAAATACATATTGGTAATTGTCAAAAATGTAACTAAATTTGCCAATATATTCGTGGTACTGATTTTGAACGTGCATATAAAAAAGTGGAATTAAAGGATGTTAGGCAGAATTTGCCAGAATTGTGTTGAATAATGTGTAAAAATATAGTGCGGCAGCAAAGATATCTATCTGATCAAAGATGCTTGGAAACCTGTACCCGAATTATAAGAACACAGGAGGAGCTAGCTTTTGCTCAGTGATTATAATGCCGGTCTTGTAACCAAAGGGTCCCTGGTTCGGGGCCCGGCGACGCACAATCGCCATAATGATAACTGGACGTTTGAAACACGCAACCTTCCTCTCCAACGATTTCGCCTCTCAACATGAGATGGCAGCACCACACGGAGTCAGAAGCCTTGACACTCCCTTCCTGGTTGACCACGACTGTCCGTCACGCCGAGGCGACACGCCTTCCGGCCTTCATCATCAGCGGAGGGAGTGTGCGGCAGCAAAGACATCTGATCAAAGATGCTTGGAAACCTGTACCCGAATTATAAGAACAGAGGAGGAGCTAGCTTTTGCTCAGTGATTATAATGTCGGTCTTGTAAGCAAAGGGTCCCTGGTTTGGGGCCCGGCGACGCACAATCGCCACAATAGGATAAACAGGTGAGAATAAATATGGGAAAATAAAGGGTATGTGCTAACAATTATTGATATATACGACATTTGCTAGAACTTATCATGGTGAGTCATTAAAGTTAAGTGCTATCCACATGAGGTTTTTAGAATTAATATATTTATTTTAATGACGATAAATGTATAAAACCTGGAGTACGCTTTCTAATCATTATTTACTCCAATTCATTTTGTTTCCCATAAACAAAAACTTGTTTAAAGCAATTATGTTTCTTTAAAAAATAAACATAACATTTATGTGTATTCAAATGGAATTAAATATATGAATGTTTCCTAGAATAAATATGTGCATAACTTAAAAATGCAACTCTATGTCGTTTCAAATGTTAAAGATTTATGTAACGATTATGACATAATTCTATCACATGTATTTTTCTTTAATAAGCTTATCATTATACGGAACGGCAGCTGTCAGATTTTTCCATTACTTTGAAGCATGTCAGAAATATTATACTCGTATTACGCTTATGTGACAGCAGTTATTCTTAGAGAAATAAATCAATGTATCAAGTTTCTACCTCATTTTTATTTCGGTTTACTCTCTAGAAATTGAGTCACACTACAAAAGAGTTTGTTATTGTTATTTTCGCAAATTTGTGTATAAAATAGATTTATCGACTTTGCTATTCTAGCGTAATTGGTTATGGGAGACTTGATTTTAATTTATTTGCCATTTGATATAGTGCTTTGTAAGACAGGAAATTATAAGCTAAATCTTTTAAACGGAATTAATGAAAGAAAAGATGGTACTAAAATAGGGATTTACTGTGAGGCGAAATGCATTATAAATATTTTCAAGCATATTAAGTATTACAAATTATTCGTTATTTTCATCCTGAAAACAAAGTGGAAAAAATCTGATGTAGACAGCACATGATTTTCCTTATATAATGCAATGAATTTATTACTTTTACAATAAAAAAAATAGATTATTTTTATAGTTGTTATTTATATTCTTTCCAAGATATTGAATTTTCGACAATGAGTCGTCATTTTCCATGTCGTCATTATCAATGAGTCATCATTGATTTAGGGTCATTTTTATCCATTTGGCAAGTTTTTTGTTAATTTAGCAATATTTAAAAAAAGTCGCCAAGTTGGCGACATTTCACCAAATTCGTCGCCACAATCTCGCCAAACGTTATGGATGAAGAAATAAGTTATTCTTACAGCAGATAAATGACTATTGGCGTTCAAATACAAAAGTATTACTCAAAGTTTCTTTTTTCATGAATGGAACGAACTAGATCCACGAGAATGATGTCACCAAATTTATCGCATGGTATTACATATGAAAAATGAACATGTTTCTCAATAGGAAATATATTTTTTTTATTTTAAATGACTTTTTGATAACTTTTTTGAAAAATGTGCAATATCTCGAGAACGGTTCATATTAGCGTTCTAAAATTTATGTCAATCGTTTTCAAATGAAAAGTTACATAAGAAATGTCTATTTGCGTAACTTTATTAGCGGTTTTGATTTTTTGACGATTTTTTCCAAATCTCACTCGAAAATTTAGGGGAGTTTTGAACATTCGATTGCGTATAAAAACAATCGACTTCCAGTGTTTACATATTGTGATTTTTATACCAAATTTCGTTCGAATCGGTCCATTCGTTCTTCCGTTATCGTCTCCACAGTCTCACTGACACACACACGCACACAGGCATCACTTCAAAAATGTTTGATTCGTGATCCTTGAAACTTGCTCTCTCGTCGAAAACTTGAATTCGAATTTTCGATCCCGTCACAATACTTCCTTATACATTATGTATATAAGGAAAGTAATAATGTTAAGTTATAGTAGGGCTTTTTGTCCTTGGTTTTTTCATGATTCAAAAAATTGGATGTAGGAGTACATGACGCTTCCTACATATCATTTACATGACTTTTATATATATTTAGAACACTTTAATTTTAACCCTCATTTCTGCCTACGAAAAACTTGTACCACAAAATTGAAGTTCTGATATGTGGAATCTACATTTTTTTTATTTCGCAAAATCAAAATCAAAATAACATAGATCTTTAATCAATATCAAGCGAAATAATTAAAATTTTGCAAATAAGTTGATGTTGAAACCTCAAACTGGTATCTTTTTTGTGAATGGAATCTGCTAAATATACGAAATGATATAAATGAAATGGTCGCATACTATTGCGAATGGAAAACTTAGTGCTATATTTTATGGAATTGTTTCATATATTTAATAAATACAAAAGGCAGGTCATGACAATGGTCTGAAATAGGAGTTCCCCACTTTCTGATGGGGAGTTGCGTAAATACGATTGAAATAGATCTGTAAATGTCTAATTCTTGTGACTTATCCCCTGTTGAAGGCAGGTGCTCGAAGGAGCACATTTAAACGAGTGTTAACCAATGAATTGCATAGGAATATTTATATACATATATATATTTATATATATATATATATATATATGTACATATATATATATATATATATATATATAATAAAATAAGATAGAAATAGGATGCAAATGGAATAAAAAATGGATAGGAAGGTTAACGGGCAATATGCTAAAAAAAGCCTAAGAGGGGATTGTAATCCCTTAAATCCCCGGTTACAACATGATGCTAGGCCGCGGCACACTCCCGGTATGGCCACAATTCCCGTAGCACTTCTCCAATGCCTGTAGCTCGAATGAATAGACCTTAATTTTTCCGAGGAGTAAAGAAGAAATGATACCTAATTCCTATAGAACGTTGTTAAAATCCAAAGACAATATAAGAAGAATTCATCCTTCCCCCTCATTATTATAAAATTATAAACAGTCATAAACCTTACCATGTTTCTCTTTCCCATATCAATGTGGGTCCGCAAGTCCTTCCGAGAGGTTGGTGGTACGAGAAGGGGGGTCCGGTCCCTGTGGATGCCTCCCCCATTGGATTCCGGTCTAAATTGGGTGGCACTTCTCGGCCGTCCAAACGGTTACCTTACACCTTTCTAGTAGGTGGAACGGTCTGGGTCTCAACAACACACACACACACACAGACAGACACACACAGACAGACAGACACACACACACAGACACACACACACACACACACAGACACACACACACAAACACACACACACATATATATATATATATATATATATATATATATATATATATATATGAGAGTGTCTTAATAAGGTGCTTGAAGGTGTTCAAAGTTATTTGGAGACAGTGCATCTGACAGCTACTGGAGTGTGCGTGTTAGAGAATCCATAAATTGAACAAACAGCCCTATTGAGGTGGCCCCACAGACGCTCAATCGGGTTTAAGTCTGGAGAATTAGCAGGCCAGGAAAGTACTTTGAAGTTTTTACCGTGCTCCTCTAACCACTTTCGGGCAGTTCTCACCTTGGGACACGTCACATTGTCACGCTAGTGAAACCTATCCGCCCCAGGTAAGAAAATTAGCATGTATCGGTGTAAATGGTGTGCAAGAATGGATTCATAACAAATTCTGAAGCCTTCCGCAGGTATGAGTGGACCCAGATAATAAAAAGAAATTATTTCCTAGACCATAACGCTACCCCCTACTGCCTTTGTCTTTCCAACAATGGATGGCGAGTGTTTATTCTCCGATCTTTCAAGCCTTAGACACCAACGTTTATCCGTCAGATGAAGCAAATCCCGCGACATATCGAAGAAGACAATATTTTGCCAATCAGCGGAGGTCCAATTCCGATACTGCAGTGCAAATATAAGCCTTTTCGGCCGATACACTACTGTTAGCATAGGTGCAGTGACCATCCGTCTGCTTGTGTCGCTCTATGTGGGACATATCGAATTTGTTACGGATGTCTAGGGATCTTAAAGTTTTTAGTTTTGTTAAAGCATCTTATACTAATTAGGTTTTATTTAGGAGTCATATAGTAAATAGCAGTATTGGTCGGCATATAATATTATTGGTGTTCACAAAGTTTCGAAGATTTTGAGAGCCAAATATTGTAGGTGATTGGATGTAAGAGAATGCTATACATGACTTTAGGCACCATCATCACAAGACGGGCTTAGCGTCGTGTATAGATTATAATGAACCTAAGACACATCCTGTTTTTTGTTTTTGTTCAGAAAACAACAGTTCAGAAACAAGTTAAAAACTCTCGCTGTTTCTTGTCTGAATATTCTCTGCATTTATTACGTTTTCAGAGAAACTTCCATGAATTATCTAGTGTTATGGAAATAGTTATAGTTAATGGATAAACTTCCAAGACATTGTTATGTATATTTAATGCTGAAACTCTAATAAATCACCTCACTACAAGCTGCTAACATTGAACGCGTTTTTTGCCTGCTTTGATAACCTATACAATTATCAGCAATTACGACATGTTATATTGCTTCAAGTGGAAAGTATTTATAAATTCGGTGGCACCCAGCCAAACAAAAACGTCTGGTACGCTGAAAGAGATTGTATTTGGACTACGTTAAACAGTTTTAAAAGTATTCATTAAGGCATGCTAAGGCATTTAGAAATCATTTAACTGTTAAAACATTTTTTTCTCCATTTTGATGTTTCACAATTAATCAATAAATCGATTGCACATAATTAAAAAAATCTGATGTGGGCAGCACATGACTTTCCCTGCAGACTTATATCCACATTCTCTTTATTTTAATTAAATTAATTTTATTTTTAATTCAATTTTCTTTCTCATTCGGTAACCGGACTTATTTTCAAAGGTGGCGTAGAGAAAATACGAAAAACTAGAATATCTAGTATAAAACTAGAACGGCTAGTCCTAGTGTAAAGGTGTTGATCTTATTCTTTTCTGCGTTAAAAATTACGTATTAAACGAGCATTTAATGGATGTATTTGAGTATACCTAGTTCTTTAGTTTAGATTTTGACGATTTTTGTGGGCCATTTGGCAAAAAAGGCAGGTTATTTTTTTCCGAATCGTACCAAAATCTAATCAGCACCAGGGTAACCTACAAGTGACTCATCTACCGAATTTTGTAAAATTCGGTCCAGTAGTTTTTCAGTTAGAGTGGATACAAACTTTTGCGGGCCATTTCGCAAAAAATGCGGGTTCTTTTATTCCAATTCGTACCCAAAACTAATCAGAACCAGACTCGCTCACAAGTGGCTTACCAACCAAATTTTGTGAAATTCGGTTCATTAGTTTTTTAGTTAGAGTGGATACAAAATCTACACAGAGATACAGGCAGACAGACACACAGACAGACAGACAGACACACAGACACACACACAGACGTCACGCTAAAAATGGTTTTTTCGTATTCCAGAGGTCTTGAAACGTGTAGATCCGTCGAAAACTCGAGTTGTTATTTTCGGTATGATTCCAATACTTTCCCTATACATTACCATGTATTGCAGGGAAAGTAAAAAGGGGAATATATATATATATATATATATATATATAACATATGTATATTAACATTTTGCATATATTTTATTTAGCCTTTATGTGTTGGATTCCAATAATTTTTTATAATATTAATAAATTAAGTACAGTAATATGTATTATGCAAGCACTCTTACTAACACATAGTTTTACCCAATTTTTTCTTATTATAACAAATCATTTGATCTATTAAGAGCATATAATGAAAAAATACAACTCTTAGATAAGATAGTTAATTACTTTAAATATTCATACACTTTATTCAATAAACATAATTTTTGCTGCTAAGTATAGGCTTTAATAAATCGATTCATTACAACCAATTCATCTCGCTTGTCATTTATAGCTAATAAATTACACAACAACTTTACGATAATTTGTTATTGTTACAGGTCATCCGGTTTAGTCAACTTCAATATATGCTTGTAACTTTCAGCAGTTCTATGTTTTAAATAGACCTGCGTAATATCTACCCGTCCACTGCGTGGGATGTCCATGGCTAACGATAACTACCAATATTGTTCCGATTGTACCAATTCAACCGTAAATAGAGAGAGGTAGCCCGGTTACCCTTTTGCTTTTCCTTAGAGGAGCCTTTGGCGTATGGGCGTTGGCTCTGCAGATCTGACCAACCTCTGAGGGGATATACAAATCATGGGACTGTCCCCAGAGTGTGATATTTTGATCCGTCGTCGGGGCGCCACAGCCCAGTGGTTAGCGTTCTGGGATTGCATTTTGACGACCTGAGTTCTATTCCCGTATCTGCCTAAACTGCGGCCGTGCTAGATCACGTTAAACATGAGGGTCCTTAAGTCCTTACGAAAGGTTGGTGGCAAGGGAATGGTGGTACGGTCCCTATGGATGCCCCTCCCACTGGGTTCTAGCCTAAATTGGGATCTACTCCCCGGCCATTAAAAAAACAATTATCTTACACTGTCGGGTAAGTCGGACGGTCTGGGTCTGAGAAACAAAGACCCGTGGGATATTGGGATCAAGACTCGGCTAACTATCTCTCCGGACCCATTCAGTGGGTAATTTGTCCTACCTGAACTCCTTGTTTGTGGCTTCACTGGAAATGATAAAACCCGTTCTGCCTCTTTCCTTATCAACATAAAACTATTGGTTGCCGTGGAGGTTTAAGCTGAACCCCTTTAGGGTCCCAATTGCACCCATCCACTTAGAATATTGCTACGCTTAGAAAGCATTCCCATATAACATTGCGTTTGTCCTAAATTAACTTCCAACTAAAAAAAACCCGATTAAATTAAACGACCTGATTGATGATGACCCCTTTTATTAAATTAAATGGTTTCTTTTATTTAAATGACTTGACTCATATCAAATAAAGAGCAAATGCCAATGTATTAAATTTTTTGAAATATCCACTAGATGTTGCCACCGAATTCATGTGGTAATGAAAAAGGATACGATTAACCTTTCGCGTACGGGTGGGACAGAATCCATCCCAAACGAAGAACCTCTCAAAAAGACAGCTATTTGACATACCCTATCCCAAACAGTTCGATCCCTCTTTGGAGACATTGGCGTCCTGGGACAACGTCCATCCCAAACGAAGAACTTCTCAAAAGACAGGTATTTGACATACCCCATACCAAACAGTTCGATCCCCCTTTGCAGGGACGCCAATGTCTGCAAAGGCCAATGTCTTTTTGAGCAAATGTCTTTTTCAGAGGTTTGGGATGGACGCTGTCCCACTCGTAAGCAAAAGGTTAAATTTTTCGAAAAGATAAGTAAGAAATTCGAAAACGTTCTTTCACTTCCAGGTGTAAATGCCTTGAGTGACAAAGTTAAATATAACTCTGTTGATTGGACAACATTAGAAATAATTTTGTGGCTTGGACAAAACGAGAAATATCTGTAAAAGCCGATTATGCCATTTCGCTCATTTAATAAAATATACTAAATTTAAAATTTTTGGAATAGATATTGCATAACTAAAAATCTGTTGTTGCCATCTATGACAAACGGCGACTTTCTAAGCTGAGAATTTGTCTTGATTTTCCACTATATACATACATATCGAAATATACGTGATTTCTCACGTTTTAATAATGCAGATAGTCTTTTCAGTATTTCGCTCGGAAATCACAATTACATAATGTATAAATTTAATTATGCATTCTGGCAAATAAAAATACATTAACATATGTTATACATTATAAATATATTTATTATTTATAAGATAATTATTCCGAAGTAGAATTTTGCAACTGTACAGACAAACGTTTAATATTCTAGATAATAACTCAAAATAAATGTCAAAGTAGAAACACTTACATAAAAAAAATTAAAACATTATATTAAGTGCTTTGGAATTCAATTTTTCATAATTAAAATAGTTTAAAGTTTTCTACGGATATTTTCATTTGACTTTTCATAAGTGTAACTAATAAAAGAAAATGCGAACGAGAATGTTACTATTCAAATAAATAGTACATTATTTAATTTTAACGGTGGAATAACAATGAAATAATTATTATTCGAAGAGCATATCTTAAATAATAAAAGGCAATGTCTGTGTGTGTGTCTGTCTGTGTGTCTGTCTTATACACTATACGTTTCGCGACCGCGCGTCGGAGAGCTACGAAATTTGGCAATCGGAGACCTGGGGGGGGGGAGGGAAGGGGACACGTGAAAACCGATTTTTAAAATTTTAATTTTTGTTTTATTTATTTAATGTTTTATGCGATTTCGACCGTTTTTTGCCCTTTTTGCCCATTTTTCTCCACGATCCAGACGTCGTAGAAAAAAACAAATCACATCATCGGAAAGAGCAGACAATTGCAAATAAAAATATATCAATTTAAAATCTGAACTTCGATTTCTAATATTTTTTAAAGATTTTAAAACAAAAGTCACTTTTTACTCAAGAAAACGTATTTTGGTTTTTAAATTCCCGCATAGTAAAAAGTACTCATAATTTCGACTAATAATTTAAATTTTTAGAAAGGTCAAACATCTGGCATTCTTACAAGTCCAATCTGGTCAGGAAATATTCCGTATTGCCCACAGGATGGGGATTTTAAAAGTTTCCGAATTTCAATTTCTCGGCGTTCCGCTCGGCGTGCCTCTTCTTAACCGGCGTTTTTCCCCCGCAGAAGGAGGGAAGGTGGTGGGTGGGGACGTCAAGGTGGAGGTGACGTCACGGTTCTGAATAGAGCTCCTCTACTCCATATAAATTATTATATTTATATTTTAAATGGAACGATAAGGATTTTTTACGATAACGATGGAACGATAAGGATTTTTTAAATGTATATTTTAACTTTTGGATATTTTAAATGGATATTTTAATTTTATGGATATTTTAAATGATGGAACAATGAAACAATGGAATGAGGATGATGGAATTAAGCATATGGTCATTTTAAATTGCAAATTAGCGCGCGGGAAGTTAGCGGTAGGCCCGGGTTCGATTCCCGCCACTGCCAAAACTGCCGCCGTGTTTACGTGGAATACGATCACGTTAAATATGTGGGTCCGTAAGTTCTTCCGAGAGGTTGGTGGTAGGGGAAGGAGGATACGGCCCACGTGGGTGCCTCCCCCACTGGGTTCCCGTCTAAATTCGGTGAATATATAGAAAGTTATGGAGATTGTCGCGGAGGGTGCAGCAGCCCAGTGGTTAGCGCGCGGGAATTGCACTCAGTAGGCCCGGGTTCGATTTCCAAAATTGCCGCCATGTTCACGCGGAGTACGATGACGCGGAATAAACATGTGGGTCTGTAAGTCCTTTCGAGAGGTTGGTGGTTGGAGAAGGAGGGCACAGTTCCCGTGGGTGCCTCTCCCACTGGGTTCCGGTCTAAATTCGGTGGATAAAAAGAAAGTTATGGAAAATGTCGCGGAGAGCGAAGTACCCCAGTGGTTAGCGCGCGGGAATTTCACTCGGTAGGCCCGGGTTCGATTCCCGCCACTGCCAAAACTGCAGCAGCGTTCACGCGGAGTACGATCACGTTAAACATGTGGGGTCGTAAGTCTTTCAGAGAGGTTGGTGGTAGGGGAAGGAGGGTACGGTCTCTGTGGATGCCTCCCCCACTGAGTTCCTGTCTGAATTGGGTGGCATTTCCTGGCCATCCAAACAGTTACCTTACACCTTTCTGGTATGGATATTTTAAATGGATATTTTAATTTATAGATATTTTAAATGGATATTTTAATTTTATGGATATTTTAAATAATGGAACGAGGATGATGGAATTAAGCGCTTATCATATGGTCATTATAAAATTTAAATTAGCGCGCTAGAATTGCACTCGGTAGGCCCAGGTTCGATTTCCGCCACTGACACGGAGTACGATCACGTTAAACATATGGGTCCGTATGTTTTTCCGAGAGGTTGGTTGTAGGGGAAGGAGGGTACGTTCCCTGTGGATGCCTCCCCCGCTGGGTTCCGGTCTAAATTGGGTGGCACATCCTGGCCGTCCAACCAGTTACCTTACACCTCCCGGAAGGACATGCTGCTTTTATATAGAGGCGATTTATATTTCGATAACGTCATTTGAATAAAGTTCCTTTGTTTTCGATGAAGTTTTCAAATATAATAAGTTATTGTAGTGTTATGATAATTTTAAAAATATTACCGAGGAATGTATAACATTTTAGAGATGTTTAAACCAGGCAATTTATATTTCAATGCCATCATTTGAATGAAGTTCATTTTCTTCGATGAAGTTTTCAAATTTAATAAATACTCTCGGTAGGTCCGGGTTCGATTCCCGCCACTGCCAAAACTGCCGCTGTGTTCAGGCGGAGTACGATCACGTTAAACATGTGGGACCGTAAGTCCTTCCGAAAGGTTGGTGATAGGGGAAGGAGGGTACGGTCCCTGTGGATGTCTCCCCCACTGAGTTCCGGTCTAAATTGGGTGGCACTTCCTGGCCGTCCAAACAGTTACCTTACACCTTACTGGTAGGTCGCGCCAGCGAGTGTGCCAAGGTTAGAATTTGCCACGGTCAGAATTTTCAAGGGTAGCGAACAGGCTGGTCGCCAAAGGCGGCTAGTTTAAAATAAAAGAAGTTCAATTAAAAGTATTGGTTTTGAACTCAATTGCTTCTTAAAATCAGGGATTTCTTCTTGAAATATTGAATTTTCAAAGTAAGTACTCAAACAGAAAAATTGCTTTCTTAATATGAGTTTCTTTAATAAAAATCTTTTGCAACTGTGGCAACCAAAATAAAAATATGATGTGGGCAGCACATGACTTTCCTTATATAATGCAATGAATTTACTACTTTTACATTTAAGAAAAATGTTATTCTTATATTCTTTCAAGATATTGAATTTTCTTCAATTAGTCGTCATTTTCATTGATTTAGCGTCATTTTTATCTATTTGGTGAGATTTTCGTTAATTTGGCAACATTTAAAAATATCGCCAAGTTGGCGACATTCCCCCAAATTCGTCGCCAAAATCTCGCCAAGCGTTATGGACTGAGAAATAAGTTATTCTTACAGCAGATAAATGACTATTGGCGTTCAAATACAAAAGTATTACTCAAAGTACCTTTTCTCGTGAATGGAACGAGTTAGATCCACGAGAATGATGTCATCAAATTTATCGCAAGATATTACATATGAAAAGTGAACATGTTTGTTAACAGTTAATATATTTTTTTAATTTATTGGATTTTTTGATAAATTTATTTGAAAAATGTGCAATATCTCGAGAATGGTTCATGCTAGCGTTCTAAAGTTTATGTCAACCGTTTTCTAAGGAAAAATTACATAAGAAATGTCTATTTGCGTAACTTTATTAAAGGTTTTGATTTTTTGATGATTTTTTCAAAATTACACTCGAAAATTTAGGGTGGTTTTGAATATTTGATTGTATTTTAAAACAATAGGCTTCCAGTATTCATGTATTGTGATTTTTGTACCAAATTTCATTTGAATCGCTTCTTTCGTTCGTGCGATATCGTCTCCACAGACTTACTGACACACACACACACACACACACACACACACACAGACATCACTTTAAAAATGTTTGTCTCGTGATCAGGGATGCTTGAAACGTGCTCTCCCGTCGAAAACTCGAATTCGAATTTTTGACCCCGTCACAATACTTTCCTTATACATTATGTATATAAGGAAAGTAAAAAAGGAACTTAAAGTTTTAAATATAAAATACATTTAAGGAATTATTATTTTAATATTAAATTCATTTAGTTGACATGGTCGTTATTTCTCATACAGTGGGATTATCATTAAATTGTACATTACTTTGTTGTGCCGCTATAAACCCTCCAATTATTTTATCTTTCGTGCGAGTCCTGTAAAGGAATAATTAATAAAATAAAATGCTACATTGATCACACCATTTAAACTTAAACAATAAAACATTTATTGACAACATTTATTTTCATTACTTATTGCAACGGAGGGGACATATGCGACCAGAATTGTTAAAATTACTATCGTGTCTAGGACCTATGATAATTGTGAGCACATACCTTCCAATGAGTCTTGGGCTTTATCATATCTCAAAGGCTTGCATCAGTCTTAGTACTGCCATAACTCTTTGGTGTGTGGCTCCTCCTCGTACTTTGAATGCACTCACACATTGATCTATCTCCATTAATTTGGAACCTCTACGGGACACTCTACAAATCTGTTGGGTTTTTCATTGTTCTGTAGTCGTGCTCTTAAGTCAAAATCGTGATTATTCCTGCTAGCATGCTTCTAAGTCAAAATTCCATGGTTGTCTCTCCTGGTATACTGTTAAGTCGACAACTTTATCCTTTCTTTGGCATGCTTCTAAGTCAAAATTCAATCATCCTCTGCTCTCGTTCTCGGGTCACAGGCTGTGGTTCCCTCGGTGTGTGTGTGTGTGGGGGGGGGGCTAACTCCGCCTTAACTTCTTGTTGGTGCTTATTGGTTACTCCTTTACCCAATGGCATCATTCCACATTTAGCAACGCCCAGATCAGCCCCTCTGGTATGGCACCCCTAAATTTATAGTCTTCTGACCTTTAGGTTCAGGTCGTAACAAACTTTGATGCTGGCCAGACTACAAGCTTTGTCTGCCGTTCTGGCCACCTTGAATTTCTGAATAAAAGTGTCTCATCAAATTGAGATCTATATCTGGTCTCACATATCTCCCCTCGGACAAAAAAACAAACAAAAAAAATTCAAAACCAAAAGAGTTCGAAAAAAGTTCGATTCACTTGCCACTCTGTAATTGGCATTTTCCCTTTAGGGGCAACGTTCGTCCAGAATTGTTCAACACACTCTTGTGGTAACTCAAATGTTTTTTAGCACATCATCATGCACTAAATAAACATAAGTCATGTACTCATCAAATCTATCAGGTCAAGCTTTCAATTGAAGCAAAATTAAATTTTGACTATTTAAAAAGATTTTTAAAAATATATGCACATTCTCTTTGAAACGTTACACACTAACTATTTAACTTCTGATATTTTTAACACAATTCACATTTTTTGTACAAATTACACAGTATACTATTTTTTTAACACAATTCTTTCATACTTCATCAATTTTCATACTTGATAACTTCATCACATATATAATATTTTTGCTTAACCTTTAAACATTGGCACATAATTATCAATACAATCACACATTTTTTTTTAAATCAGCCATTGAAAATATATATTTCACAGAATTCTGTAACTCCCATTACAATTGCATACGGGGTTGACACACATTGACATCTTCCCTTTAAAAAAATTTTTCTTATAACGCATTGTATGTAAACAACAAAAACGCCCCTTGCACTTGATGACAGGTACTGATTGATCATTTGCAAAAAGATCATTAGAAGACCCTTCTTCCCATCGGAAGTGAATAACTGGAAATGTTCAATTCCCCTTTCCGAAACTCGGAAGGGGACTAGTCAAGTAAAAGACTCTCGATAACGATTCTTTTTCCTTTAATCGTTTTTCGCAACTGCGATTGGCAGCTCGCATCCTCTCAACTTAAATTTCCACAAATGACAAAGCATTTTGAATACGTCTGGTTGCCCGCGTGGTCTACTGAACACAGAAGATGAAGATTACAATGCGCGCTCCAAAAGCTTGTAACCAAGTATTGTAAACCTTTTATATATCCACTCGGCGTATTACATAAACGTCGACTTAGTCTATCAAATATATATTTCCTCCTTATTTAATTATTAATCATATCTGCTAATCAACTCTTTTGCTCATTGCCTGTACATTATATTAGCATTGTATAGCTCCCTTTTTTTTAAATTCAAATTTAATAGACCCCTATTTAAATTTTATTTATTTGGTTCCCTTGGGGTGACTTGTATTAAATATCAAAGTCTATGGTGCCTTCTATTACTGCATGTATACCTTTTTATACTGACTTCATTCAATATTTAGAAAATCATTTTACTGTGTTATTGTATTATTTAAATTTTATTTCACCTTTCTATTGTTATTGAGATTCTCTCTTATTTAAATTTTTTTTTCATACCTTCCATATAACTTTATGAAATTAAAAAATTTGAAACTTTTTTTTTTAATTTTTAAATTTAATTTAAACTTTTAAATTTTTTGATATATAATTTGTTTAAATTTTTATTTATTTTAACTTCTTGCTTAATTTTTTCATAATTTCCAAATTTTATATAAAATTATTTTATTTTTTTAAAACAAACTCAAGACTTTAATTTCTTGCCTGAAAACCCTTTATTTACTTAATTGAAAATTTTTAATTTATATTTTTAATATGTTATGAATTGAAATCCTTTTTATTTATTTATTTATATATCCTTTTTAAACGCGGATTTATTTACACACCGTACCTACAAAATTTATCATATTTATGTATTTCAATTTATTTTAATCTTTATGACTTTGAATACCTGAGAGTTATAACCATTTATAACGCGCGACTGTTGACGCGATTGTTTATCATCCTATCGCACCATTATTATTTAATTATTACTTTCTTTGACATTTTAGTAACCGCGGCTAACCCCTTTGTCGCCGTAATACATATTATCATTTATTTATTTACCATATATGACATTTCTTGCATCCAAATTCATTTTTATTTATTTCATGACCTTTCTCAACACCTAATTCAGATTATATTTTTCACAATTTTGATCATATTTAAAAAATACCTAATCACCATTTTATATGACATTACTAACAGAGTATATATATATATATATATATATATATATATATATATACATATAAATATTACATCAATCACATCTAAAAACTGACAATTGAAAATATACTCAAAGGCGCCAAGCTGCTCAGACAAGTACATTTCTATACAACTCAATAATTAGAAAAAGAAAAAAGAAGAATGACATTGTATCAATTGTATCAAGCCACGCATACACCTCACCGAAATGTAAAAGACTCTTACTTTGTACCTAATGATCTCCCTCAAACAGTCAACCATGACCTTCACAATGCAGCCGCTGTCCAATACTATCTCAGACAGAAAGCACTCTTCCACTCAAATACAAGTCGTAACACTCGGTTACGGTTATGCCGTAAAATTTACACAATATATCACAGAGAAAACGTAGAGGGTAACCCATTACGATTGCTTCTTCTAGATAATTCAGATCACTTATATAACGATTTTCAACACTGCTATTTAAACGTTTGCTTCTTGTTAAAAAATTTATGATAATGTTCCTAAAAACATTTCTATGCAAACAAGAATGCCAATTAATAATGTAATTTATTTTAAAATTAAATGCTTTTCTTTTATCATATAATTTAAAACCTACTTTACCATTAGAAAGTTTATATAATGTTAAATCTAAAAAATTAATACTATTATCAATGTTACGGGAAGTTTCTGTTAATGTCAAATTTGAAGGAAAAAAAGTAAAATCTAAGTGATCCCGGTCATCGTGGCATGCATATAATATGTCATCCACATATCGTATGTATACTATTTCGTTTAAAATATGTCATCGTTTAAAATATGTGTAAAAGACTCTTACTTTGTACCTAATGATCTCCCTCAAACAGTCAACAATGACCTTCACAATGCAGCCGCTGTCCAATACTATCTCAGACAGAAAGCACTCTTCCACTCAAATACAAGTCGTAACACTCGGTTACGGTTATGCCGTAAAATTTACACAATATATCACAGAGAAAACGTAGAGGGTAACCCATTACGAATAATCCATCATATTTTAAACGAAATAGTACACATCCATTATTTTATTTTCAAGTGAATTTTGAGTATTTTCATTATTATGATTTTGATTTTGAGTTTGAATTTCTTCAAACCTTTTATTTTCCTTTGCATTATGTACCCTTTGAATTTTAACATTTTCATTTTGCATAATTTCATGATTAATATTTTCAAAATTCTTATCAACTTTTTGATTTTGCATAATTTTGAAATCCGTATTTTCGCTTCTATGCTGAATATTTTCATTCATATTTTGAACATTTTCAATAGGTGCACTTTGTACAGTATAAAATTTTTTTGATTGAATCTCAATTATTTCACAGTTACCGTTATATTTATTTTCACTTTGTACCTTTTGTGCTATATGACATTATTTTGCGTGAATCTCATTTATTTCGTTGTTTATATCATATTTTTCCATCAATTCTTCCTCACTTTGTACATTTTGTTCGATATAACATTGGGTAGCGTGAATTTTAATTGGTTCATCTTTCATGCTATATTTATTTCTAATGGTCAATATATTTTTTTCTCCAAGTTCTATTACTCGAAAGGGTCCCTGAAATCTATTTTGAAATACATTGGGTTTACTTTCCTCTTTCAAAAATACGGTATCTCCGATTTGCATTTCTTCATTAGTAATTGTTTTGAAATTTTTAATCACTCCTAGTTGTATATTTTTATTTAACGTAATTTTAACCTTTTTCTGATTACATATCACAATATCAATTTTGTTATTTTTTATTACAGTTTGAATTGCACCAAATGGAAAGAGTAATTTTGCATGTTTTGTGGGGATAAAGATCACTTCTTTATCCTCAATTTTTTGATCTAAATCTAATTGTTCTGAAATCAACTGACCTGGTTGCAAAGCTATCCTGCGTGTGAGCGTGACATAGATCTGGACGTCAAGATTTGACTCTTCATTAACACATTTTTTTTCAGCAAAATTATTAACCTTTTCATTTTTAGGAAAATTGACCTCATCGACCTGCGCAATTTTTTGACTGTCATAATAACCATTTTTAATATTTTCATTAAATTCAAATATGCCTTTAACTTCATCTTGTGTGACAATTGGCTTTTTCGCACTAGTCACAATTTTAAATTCATTCTCTGTATCAACATTTTTATTATTTTCATCATTTGAAAAATTATAGTCATTAACATGACTACCTTCAATAATTTGTGTATCAATTTGCGAAACTTTACAACTAGTTTCTTTAATTTCATCATACTTTTTATTATCGATCTGAGTCGATTTTGAGTTCATTTCATTTTTGTACTCATCATTTAAATTTATTTTTGCACTGCACGCCTCATTTTCATTTTTATTAATTTCTTTAATTCCTGTATTTTCCTTATTTGTAATGCTTTTACCTATATTATTTTCTACGCATGTATTTTCCTCAATTTTCTTTTTATTAATATTTGCCTCACTTTTTAGACTTTGGACAAACTTCGCATCGAATTTCACCCATCCGGGCTGTGCCAATGAATCTACAATAGTATCAAGTAGCTCATCATTCAGGCAGGGAACATGGGTAAAATTTAGCATGCTTTCAATACTATTTATTTTTTATTGTCATTTTTATTTTGTTGCTCTTAATTTTGATTTAACTGAATATTGGGACCTGGGCTTCGCGTGCGAACCTCACTTTTATCATCTTGCATTTTATTTGAGTTTCCATAATTTTTGTAACTCGATATCTTAATTTGCGTTTGCGATTTTTCTCTTCTCGATTGGGACTTTGGTCTATTTTTTAAATTTTGACTCGGCCTCTCGGTCAGTTTAAAGACCCGCTACGGTTTCTTTCTTGCCCCTGAAATCCTTATTTCGCAAAAGTTTGAGTATTTGACCGACTATCATTTCGTCCCGTATTTCTTTCTCTGTTTCTTCTATTTTGCGTATTACGAAATCCATTATTTTGCCCATTTCTAAATCCGTTATTTTGATCATTTCTAAATCCGTTACTGTTTTCATTTCTAAATCCATTTCTTTTATTCCCATATTTATTTTCCCCATAATTATTTTGTGCGTTTCGGTTGTGCCAACAGGTAGAAAAGTAGTGCCCTCTTTTTCCGCATCCTATACAATATATCACTTAATTTTCTGATTTTTCTTACCTTTCGTATTTTACTTGCTGAGGTTCAAATTTTGAATTTTGTAAATGCCTTTCGATTTGATTATCATTAAATTTTCTGCCATTATTTTCATTGCGATAAATTGCATTAATTTCTGTACGGTCACAATCCTCTTCCATAATTTTCTCTAAATGCTCTGCGTATTCTACCGCTTTGTCAAAATTTTGAATATTTAGTTTTTTAATTTCAAAAGCAAGATCTTGTCCTAAAGACTCTGAAAATTTAGACAGCATTAAATTGTTTTTAACTTCGCACATCTCATTATTTGCATAATTTCCTAAAAATTCATTTGTCGAATTTGAAATATTTAATGCCAGCTCAGCTACCTTCATACCTGGCTTCATTTTAATTTTATTTAAATTTGTTTGCTTTTGAAGCATTGTACGAGATGTTTTAAATTGTTTCATCAATATTTGTTTAATCTCTCCCATATTATTTGCAATCTGCAATTCTCTTTTTTTGGCAAAAATTCTAAAGCTTTCTCCTTTAACCTAGTTTTAAAAATTACAACTTTATTTTCTTCCGACCATTTGGCCATTTTTGCAACATTTTCAAATTGCTCTAAAAAATTCAATATCCTCGTCTTTCTTTCCACAAAAAATTGGCAATAAATTAATTAATTAAAACTTCTCCATTTTTACTCTCTGATTTTCTATAATTTCTCGCTGTGTCCTGTCCGTTGACTTTTGACGTCTCGAATTTTTAGTGGTTCTTTGAGGCATTTAAAACAAAATTTATCCCGTCCAAAATCCTACTTAAAATTAAAAGCATAAAATACACTTCAAAAATACTGCACATAAAACACTTCAATATGCAAACTAAATATTCTTAATAATAATCATTTTTTCAAACACTATTTTCAATTATTTCAAATTTATTCAACTTCTTTTCACTTCCAAAGTGATTGTGCATATTTAATTTTAACAATGCAAAAATCTGGTCAACACATGCTCCTCCAATTTATTCATCTCTTTATTTAAAATATTTTTATCCACCTTAATATTATTTATTACAATTTTCATTTAAATTTTGACTCACACAAAAGCGTCACGGAAGCCAAATGTGGCAACCGAAATAAAAAAGGAACTTAAAGTTTTAAGTATAAAATACATTTAAGGAATTAATATTTGAATATTAAATTCATTAAGTTGACATGGCCGCTAGTTCTCATGTAGTGGGATTATCATTAAATTGTACATTACTTTGTTGTGCCGCTATAAACCCTCCAATTATTTTACCTTTCGTGCGAGTCCTGTAAAGGAATAATTAATTAAATAAAATGCTACATTGATCACACCATTTAAATTTAAACAATAAAACATATATTAACAACATTTATTTTCATTACTTATTGCAACGGAGGGGACATATGCGACCAGAATTATTAAAATTACTATCGTGTCTAGGACCTGTGATAATTGTGAGCACATACCTTACAATAAGTCTTGGGCTTTATCATATCTCAAAGGCTTGCATCAATCTTAGTACTGCCATAACTCTTTGGTGTGTGGCTCCTCCTCGTACTCTGAATGCACTCACACATTTATCTATCTCCATTAATTTGGAATCTCTACGGGACACTCTACAAATTTTGTTGGGTTTTTCATTCTTCTCTAGTCGTGCTCTTAAGTCAAAATCGGGAATATTCCTGCTGGCATGCTTCTAAGTCAAAATTCCCTGGTTGTCTCTTTTGGTATGCTCTTAAGTCGACATCTTTATCCTTTTTTTGGCATGTTTCTAAGTCAAAGTTCATTCATCCTCTGCTCTCTTTCTCTGGTCACAGGCTGTGGTTCCCTCGGTGTGTGTGGGGGGTAACTCCGCCTTTACTTCTTTTTGGCGCTTATTGGTTACTTCTTTACCCAATGGCATCATTCCACATTTAGGAAGGCCCAGCTCAGCCCCTCTGGTGTGGCACCCCTAAATTTATAGTCTTCTGACCATTAGGTTCAGGTCGTAATAAACTATGGTGCCAGCCAGACTACAAGATTTGTCTGCCGTTCTGGCCACCATAAATTTCTGAATAAAAGTGTCTCATCAAATGTGAGATCAATTTCTGGTCTCACAGCAACAATACATTTATATCGTAATTTTGTCAAGTGTTATAAGTCTTTAATAAGTATTTTAATTAATTAGTCCTTGATAAGCATTTTAATAAGATTATTAATCAGTAAGCATTTTCTTTCCATCTCTTTTCATTGATGAAAAATATCTATGTTTATTTGTAAATTCTTTGGATTCAATGCAGTATTAAAATGTTGCTGTTAAAAATTTGATGTTTTCAGCCTGTGGCTCACCACACATATTGCAATGAATATATTTTTTCCATAATCAAATTATCATATATAAGACCTACGGCACAGAAGTTTTGAAGTTTTGATTTGAATTATGAATTAAAAAATTTAACCTTTGTTTGCGATGGAACCTAAACTAATCCGACGTGTTTAAATTAGTCTATATTTCGAAAGTTATTGTCTGTATTTTTGATATAACCTAAATTTAACTTGGAATTTGAGATATACAGAAGAAGGTGTTTGAATAAGGATACATACAAATGTCTACACACATACACGCAGACGTTATGCTAAAATATTTTGTTATGAATGTTGAGATTCTTTCATCATTCTGTTATAAGGACCACTGTGAGGTATGTCTTCCCTCAATCATTTTAGGGTTTTCAGTTCTCTATTCCGTTCAACATAGTGTGAATATGGTTTGCTCTGATTTGCCGGCATTTTCGATAAATAATTATCATGACTTCGTAGAGACCACTAAACATTTGTTCATGCAGAAATGAGACGCATCTAGTGCATTATATACATACGCTACGATCTTTATTTTGTAGTCATTCTAATGGGTGACGTTTGACATGACACTCTATCTCCACCAACGCCTTTCTTACTCTGAACCATGTTCTTACTTTATATATGTTCAACCCTACAGCCATTAAACCAACCCCTTTCGATCTCCACTCACGCCTGTGCTGATTCTCATTAGACCTTTTCCACTAATACGTTGTAGATAGCAACCTAGTGATTGCTATGCTCTTCACTACTTGACGGATTTAATAGAATGTTAATATTCCCAGATTGTATGAAATCGTCCTTATGGCCCTCATTTAACACATTTCAAACAGGAATTTTCTCAAAGAACTCTTCTAGTTGATTCATTTTCTGTGGAAAACCAAACATGTTAATACATTAGTAACTCAAATCCAAATTTGAGACTGCATTACAACATTTTTTCTATACAAGAGCCGCCGTTTAAAGGAATCACATTGGTTCGAGGGTTTTCGGATGAAAACGATACTGATAAATTATTCTCTCACATTAATATTGGAAAGTGCATTAAAACAACGCATGATTCTAAATATAGAACACACATATTCAACCTGTGAAGTTGATTTAATCCTTTAAGTGCCAGGGGCGTAAAATACGTCTTGTGGAGTTTATATATTAAGCTCCCCTAGCGTATAGCTAAACAAATGCAGAATTCTTTCTCAGTTTTTCCCCTTGTCGTAAATATACTCTTACAGCTTTGCTTCGGGAGATAGTTCAAGTAGAAATGTGTAAAGTGGAAACCCTTGTTGGCAGACTGCCTGCGATTTGCATTGGCACTTAAAAGGGTTTAAGCACTGATGATGTTGTTTTTTTTTAGAACTTTGTATATTGTTAACTATGGCATTTAGAGTTTTGCTTCCGCTTATAAACGAATGCGTGTAAGAATGGTCTTCCCTAAGTTCATTTTAACACTTTTCCTGATAACTTTAAATCACTCTAACATTACATTTTAAAATAGTAACAACCCAAATGGCACAATTTTAAGGTACGTAGACCTAACTGTAAGGACATCATTCTCATAGATTTCTTTTATACTTTTGAAGAAATATGGCTGAAGAGATTTGATCATATTTCTATAATTTAGCTTTGCATCACTTCCGATGTAATACTTTCAGATTTCGCGTAAATTTATGGTTAATAAATTAACTGGCAAACTGATTCGATTAAACGATGATTTTATAATGAAATTCTGATGTTCGTGTTTCATGCTATATTTATGGAGGAATACAGTGGCTAAATATATTAACTGCTAAACTTAATAACAGGAATATACTGTACCTATACTACACATTGTATGATCAGTGAAATACAATAAAGGGATTATGATAAATATGAGGTATTTATATGACATAAATTTACAACGCATCTATCTTTATTAAACAGATTAAAATAACTATAAAAATGCAATAAACTCTAGGTATTTCCCTCTTGATGGTCTTGTTCTTGCTAATCCACTTTATTAAACTAGTAAACTGACCCAGGAAAAAATGTTTAGCCTTATCTTCACCGCTATAAATTGGCAAAATTTTAGTTACAAGGATGTTGGATATAACATTTGTCATATTTTGTTTTCATTTTGTGGTATAAATAATATTAATTCCTGTACGAACGACTACTGCGATATTTCTGGTAGTTAATGTCTATTACTTTCCTTATATACATAGCATAATGTATAAGGAAAGTATTGTGACGGAATCGAAAATACGAATTCGAGTTTTCGACGAGAGAGGACGTTTCAAGCATCCCTGATCACGAATCGAACGTGTGTGTGTGTGTGTGTGTCAGTGAGTCTGCGGAGACGATATATCACGAATGAATGGAGCGATTCGAACGAAATTTGGTACAAAAATTGCAATTTGTGAATACTGAAAGCCTGTTGTTTTTAAACTCAATCTAATGTTCAAAACCCTTTTCAATTGAGTGAAATTTTGAAAAAATCTTCAATAAATCAAAATCTTTAATAAAGTTACGCAAGTAGTCATTTCATATATCATTTTTTCTTGGCAAACGATTGACATAAACTTTAGAACGCTAGCATGAACCGTTCTCGAGATATTATACATTTTTCAAATAAATGTATCATAAATCGCATAAAATAAAAGAAATATTAATTATTGTGAAATATGTTCACTTTTCATGTGTAATATCATGCGATAAATTTGGTGACATCATTTTCATGCAACTAGCATGTTTGGGCAATACTTTTGTATTTGAACGCCAATCGCCATTTATCTGCTATAAAAATAACTTATTTCTCCGTTCATAACGCGTGGCGAAAGTTTGTTGATTTAGTTGGTGAAATGTAGCCAATTTGGCAACTTTTTTAAATGTTGCCAAATTAACGAAAATGTCGCCAAATTGATAAAAATGACGCTAAATCAATAAAAATTAGGACTAATTGACGGAATATTTGGAAAATATTTTGGAAAACATGTAAGTATTTACTACAAGAAAAACTTATTTTTCCGCCCGTAACGTTTGACAAAATTTTGGGGCTGAATTTGTCGGAATATCTCCAACTTGCTGATATTTTAAATGATGTCAAATTGACGAAAATGTCACCCAATTGATAAGAATTTGCCAAATTGATGAAACTGAGCTTAATCAATGAAATTACGACTAATTGAGTTCAATATCTTGGAAAGAACATAAGAGTAGACTATTAGAATAACCCTTTTTTCCGTCCGTCCGTCTGTCCGTAACCCTTGGCGAGAAATTTAGTGGGATTTTGCCAACTTGGCGACTCTTTTAAATGTTGCTAAGTGACAAAAATGTCGCCAAATTGATAAAAATGATGCCAAATGGGAAGTAATGTTTCGCAAATTCTGATATCCGTCATATGACGGGCTTATCTTCTAGTATATAAGAAATGCTTTTCTTTCCGTCTGTCTGTAAGACTTACTGATGCATTTGGCTAACTTTACGAATAATCAAGTGACGTATTGCTAATTAGGCGATATTTCATTCCAGATTGAAGAAAACATCGCCAAAATGACGCTAAATTAATTAAAATGACGCCTAATTGATGAATTAATTATTAAAATATTTCAATATATGAACTTTGTCGCTTATTCAGGATGATATCAATACTGATAATTGTTTATTTAGAGTTGCGAGAAATATAAGTTAATTAGGTATTTTGAAACAGTTTTACATGTTGTCATCCGGAAAATCGCCAAATGTACAATTCAACATTAAGAACATAATACCGCGGATCTTATTTTTTGAATGTAAAAGAAGTAAGTTCATTGCATTATATAAAGAAAGTTAGGTGGTGCCAACATCAGATTTTTTCTCCTTTGTCTTAATGGTATTTTAAAATTGAATTCCACTAATTACTATTCCTCTTCCAAAATAATTACATCGATAAATACACTCATGTCACTTTCTTAGACTTATCGAATTATTTCATTGAGAATTATGTAAAATTATATAGAATATTTTGTACAAGTATATTAACATATATTAACTCGGATTATTTCACTATATCAAACTCTATTGTTTAGTATTTTCACATGCGATAATATAATTATTTTTGACATATATTTTCATTGGATATTAGAATAATGGCGTTTCTGCATAATTCTATAAGACAATGCAATTTCTGTTGTAAGTCATTACAATACTTTCATACATAATTATTGTTCCTTCAAATGGTTAAATTGAGCATATATTTTAAATTTAATTATTTGTTGAATTTGTAATAGCAATATAACTTTAAATATTTTACTTCACTAAAATTTATTACTATGCCAAAATGTAGTACTGAATTTTATTATGACACTAAAATGCGGTAATATATCATAATATATATTCTATTGGTGTAATTTAGTTTTAACAATTTTTTTTTAATAAGACATTAAAATTATAAAGGTTAACAAAATAATTATGATTGCGTCATGTTTCATTCCGCAAGATATATTTTAGTACCTACTGAACACGTTTTGACTATTTTTGGAGTGATGCCCGTTTGTATGTCTGTGGCCGATATTTTATGTATGGGTTTTCTTATGTATTTGGCGATTTTATATAACTTTTATATAATGTTTATTAAATTTAAATATAACTTAGATGTTATAGTTGCTGGATATTACAAAAATTATAACTATTTAATAAGACAAATATAATCTAAGGGCTAAGGGAAAAAATGCCATGAAAGTTAGCCATGATATCTATCTTTGGATCGTTAGGTGTACATTTATATATTTTATTTTATTTTATTACTTTCCTTATATACATAATGTATAAAGAAAGTATTGTGACGGGGTCGAAAATTCGAATTCGAGTTTTCGACGGGAGAGCACGTTTCAAGCATCCCTGATCACGAATCAAACATTTTTGAATTGATGTCTGTGTGTGTGCGTGTGTGTGTGTGTGTGTGTGTGTGTGTGTGTGTGTGTGTGTGTGTGTGTGTCAGTGGGTCTGTGGAGACGATAACTGACGAATGAATGGACCAATTCTAACGAAATTCGATACAAAAATCACAATTCGTAAACACTGGAAGCCTATTGCTTTTATACGCAATCGAATGCTTAGAACACCCCTAAATTTTCGAGTGAAATTTTGAAAAAATCGTCAAAAAATCAAAACCGCCAAAAAAGTCACGCAAATAGACATTTCTTATGTAATTTTTCATTAAAAAGCGATTGGCATAAATTTTAGAATGCTAACATGAACCATTCTCGAGATATTGCACATTTTTCAAAAAAATTATCAAAAAATCATATAAATTAAAAAAATATATTTCCTATTGAGAAACATGTTCACTTTTCATATGTAATACCATGCGATAAATTGGGTAACATCATTCTAGTGGATCTAGGTCGTTCCATTCATGAAAAAAGATACTTTGAGCAATACTTTTGTATTTGAACACCAATCGTCATTTATCTGCTGTAAGAATATCTTATTTCTAGTCCATAACGCTTGGCGAGATTTTGGCGACGAATTTGGTGGAATGTTGCCAACTTGCCGACTTTTTAAATGTTGCTAAATTAACGAAAAACTCGCCAAATGGATAAAAATGTCGCTAAATCAATGGCGACTCATTGGTGATGACGACATGGAAAATAACGACTCATTGACGAAAATTCAATATCTTGGAAAGAATATAAGTAACTACTATAAAAATAATCTATTTTTTTTACTTTAAAAGTAGTAAATTCATTGCATTATATAAGAAAATTCATGTGCTGCCCACAACAGATTTTTTTAATGTAAGACTGAATAATATCCCAGTGATTATGAATCTGTCTCTTGAATGATAACGAATCAAACCAAATTTTGTGAATTCAATCTTTTGCCCATATGAATATCGACAGTTTATATATTTTTACTTTCTCATACGTAATATTGAGAATGTACTGTTCAAGCAAATTTTCCATTCCGAGATTTCTATGCCAATATATGTGTTAAGATCTCTTGAACACGTTTTGGCTATTTTTGGAGTGATGTACGTCTGTCTGTCTGTTTGTATGTATGTATGTGGCCAATTCTTTGTGTACGCGATAGCGGCTACAAATACCATGGGTATCCACGAAACTGTATATCTGGTTTTGTTACCGAAAAATCTTGAACTAGATAGAATTTTTTGAGATTCGAGTAAAAACTTCGAAATTTATTCGAAATTTGATATTTTTTTAACATAGCACCATAGACAAAATTTGACATAATCATACACAATGATCACGAAACTTCACAGTTTTAATCATTGTTGTGAAAAAATAGCCGCAATATAATTTTGTGTTCGTGATGTCAGTAGCCCCTTAGCGGTGGAGCAAGTTACCTCCCCCCCCCATACACACACAGGGTCTAATTTGTCAAGAATGCTATCATTCGGATTTTTTAAAGCCCTTTAAAATGAAGGGTAACACTCTGTAATTATAATCCTTTGGAGCAACGAAGCAATTTTTTTTTTAAATTTACTTCTTCTTCTTCTTCTTCTCATACCGTCTGACCTACCCGATGGTGTAAGGTATCTGTGTTAACGCCCGGGAAAAGCCACCCAATTTAGACCGGAACCCAGTGAGGACGGCATCTACAAGGACCGCATTCTCTTTCCTTTACCACCAACATCTCGGAAGGACTTACGGACCTACATATTTAACCTGCCCGTACTCCGCGAAACACGGAGACAATTTGGGAATATCCTTGAATCGAACTCAGGTCGTCCAAGTGAAAGCCCCCTAGCTAACTACTGGACTGTCTGACCCCTCAAAAATGTACTTGTATATTAAAAAAATGGAAAACAAATAAAAAAAACTACTCAAAAATGGATTCTGGTATGAGAAATTTGAGTTGAGTCACACTCGGTCACTTTACTAACGTGTATCTAAAAGGTGTACCTAATGTTTAAACTCATGGACCTCTCACTATAAAGTTATTGGAATGTTTAAGGACTTTTCTTGAAGCCCTTATAGGATTTTTCCTGGATTGTATTACACGGATTATTTTAAAATGATCCATTTGAATTTTGCATTTCAATATTTGAATTCCAATGTCTAACAGTAACGCATTTCATTCAAAGTATTTCCTTGGTATATTTAGATTACACTTTTAAATACATAAATGTTAAAAATAACTTTTCTCACTTTATAAAGTGTTGAATCGCTATTGCGAATATTGATTAACATTGAATCACTTACATTTCATATAATAAATCAGGAATTTAATATGTACCAATGTCTCAGGTGTCTGCCTCATTTAAATATTTGTTCACATACCATAATTATATGCTCCCAAAGGATCTTAAAGTAGTCGAATGTAAATTAGATATTTAATAACTAATAACATTTTTAACTCAAATCCTCAAAATGCTTTTAAGAAATACCCTAGTAAATTATCAATTTACCTTGCATAATGCAGTATATATATATGAAACATATGTAAATGCAGCGATATTAAGAGTGTTTCATTAAATACATCCCAGTAGTATGTTTGCACAATTAAGATATATACGTATGCATTTAGAAATTTTGACGCTTTTTAAGAATTAATAAACGAGAGAAAAAACTTAAAAGCAGTTCTCTTAAAAGCTGTCTACTGAAACAAAAAATTAGAATATTAAACTCAATATAATTTTGCGCTATGTGAAGCAAAACTGAGAATACTGAAAATTATCCAAAAGCTTTTTAGATATAAATGTTAGCATTCTACGTTACATTAAATAAATTTGAGGGTTACTTTCACTTAAATGCTTAGTCTATGTATATGGTAGTGATGTAACTAAAATGAAATTGGGAAAATACATTTTAAATGATTTAAATGTTTTAAGAATACGCAGGTTGACCGGTAAAGTTGTAAGTAGGGCCCATATGTTATGAACGATGATAGTTATGTAAATGCTTTAGTGAAGTAACAATGCACTTCTGTTGACAACAGAATGACAACTGCACCCCTAGTGAGGAAATTTGGAAGTTAACACTCTTATCTCGCAAACTATGAGAGATACGGAAAAACCCATTTTGAAAGTTAAAAAGAATCAGCAGGGAAAGAAGAGTAAATATTCAGTAAAGACTTTCTAAAAAATCAATAAAGCATCAGTAAAGACTCTAAAGACTTAGTAAAGAATCAGTAAAGACTGTCTAAAGAATTAATAAAGATTCCGTCAAGAATCATCTCCGAAACAGTAGGAAACGCCATTTTATTGAATACAAACGCGTTTTTTACATAATCTACAGTTTAACACACAGTGTTTCATAATTCCATCGTCTGTCATAATACATTTTTTATGCAAGAAGAACTTCCTGTTACAAGTTTATCAGCGTTACTGGAGAACGTAGATTAGTAGGAAATCGTCAGATATACTGCCGTGCAGCTTCCACAGTTCTTCGTCCGAATTCGCCGTGCGACACAGTATCATCTAACAACAATTTTCATTGGAATAGGCTGTCATGATCTGTTTTTGACACGATACTTACTAAAGTACACAAACGAAATATATATAATATATATGATGCTCATCTAATGTTCGACCTTCGTTTGGAAATTGCCTCACATGTTTGATCTGCAGGAGTTGCGTGTCACAGTCATCCTACAAAATAAAGGAAAATGTATGTGTGTTTTTGTGTCTCTGTCTGAATATGAGGTCTGTAGCGGGCAATTTAAGAGTCACACGGTCATGAAATTTAATACACAAGTACTTCAGGACCTGAAAAGACGCTCCCTGGCTTTATTTTTCTTTAATTTCAAATGATTTGTTTAGTTCCTTTATGTTTTAACGCGATTTACAACGATTCTGGCCGATATTCACAAAAATCGATTCCTTGGTGACCGAAAATATTATAACATAGTTTCTATCTTATCACCATCAGAAAGACCAAAAAATTATCCTTCAAACACACTTTGAACGGAATCCATACGATTAATAGACTAATTTCCGTGAATTTTAAAATAAATATATACTTATCGTGTGTTTTACACCTTCTCGATTTTTATATTGCGATATAAAATAATTGACGATATTTAACACGAGCTACTTTAAGTACTACACATTGCCACTAAATGAAAAATAATTTCTTGAAGTCATCCGTTCATTAATTCTATTTTTTAAGTGAGAGAACTATTGAATATTTTTCACCAGGGGCCCGTTTCCCTATGTTCGGACTGGACAATGAGGAATTTGTACACGTGAGGATAATGCTCAATTTTATATTTTCCTGGTAAGTTTAGGCTTACTATTTTCAAATATGTCACATTAAATGTCAAAATGATTTTGAATAAATTAACAATTAAAGTTTAAATAAGCGAAAAATGACGCGATGTCATGTGATTTTGAAACGCTACGTGATTGGCTCTGACGTCACTGTGCATGAAGTATCAGTGTTTACGTTTTAAAAACAACGCTAGATCAATTCGCTTCTTTGCATTCATAGTTTAGAAATAATTTTTTGAGCCGTAAATTTCATAATCTTTTTTAATTTTACCGTATATTTTAATTGTATAAACCATCCATTTCATTTTGTTTATGATGTCGATTTTTCCGGGATTTGTCAGAGGACAATCCGATAATCTTCCTAAAATTGACGATATATGTATGTTTTCGTTTTTGGGAACGAATCCAAATTTTATTGGAGCAGAAATGCGAGGAGATAAAAACTAAGAGGTATGTATGATCTTCAGACGACGTTGTTGTCGAGCGGTCCAGGCAAGCGTTTCTGTAGCAATCGCTCGACCGCCACGTTGTGAGTTCAAGTCCCACGTAAGGCATGGATGTTTGTGTTGTGGGCGCAATGTGATCCGCCCCCTCTGGTGCGCCTGGGGCAACGTCAATGGACGGCTACATGGTTCACACTCTGGCCGGTGTAATAAAGGCGAATGACGAAGGTCAAAGTGCCTGGCCATTTGGAAAAAAATGTATGATCTTCATTAATATTGACAAATAAATCTAAAACTAATTCAAATGCATGAATAATTCTTTTACATTTAAAACTTTAATTTTGATTGCACGTGGA
Organism: Amaurobius ferox; assembly: GCA_951213105.1. Lineage (NCBI taxonomy): Eukaryota > Metazoa > Arthropoda > Arachnida > Araneae > Amaurobiidae > Amaurobius > Amaurobius ferox. Next base: position 106,597,143 of record OX578134.1, read on the forward strand.
AATAGCCGCACACTACAATGTCCTATTCTGCTTTTAAGCTGATAATTGACTTTTTATAGTAGTTTATATTGTAGTTTGAAATTATGTAAAGACAAATAAAGCATGCCTGAAATACTCAAGAAATTTAAATACAATACAAACTACAAAAAACCAAATTTGAATGACATAGTCTGATTTGTGGGGTTCCATTGCCAATAATTCTCCATATTTTCTTTAACTGAAATATAGCGAGGAATCAAGAAACAGTTCTAAAAAACAGTTACATTTTTAGTTTGATTTAATGTCTCCCATTACAAAGTTAAAAGGATTTATTGAAACTTAAAAAAATTTCATAGAATATTCTGTAATATGTCAAATTATATTATTTTGATATAATTGGAAGAATAAAAGCACTATAAGAGATAGTTTATTTAATTTTTCGTCCCCCCCTCCAAAAAAAGGAATATTTTATTCAGCAGATGAAGGGGGGGGGGGCACTGGGATTTTGTGTTCTGTATATGAGGACAAAAGTTGATAGAACCATTACTGTATAAACACTGCATAAGTTGAAGATACAATGCATTTATACTGACAAATAATAGTTAAAGTAGCATATATATATCAGTAATATATATAGTATATATATATATCAGATAAATATTGATAAGATATATCTTTATTTCACAAATGAGGGTTGCACAACTTATGATCACAACTTATTTGTTACACAAGAAATGATAGCAATTTATTATTATAAATTACTATATAATGTTAACATTTCTATTTATACAATAGATATCATCAAAAAGAAATAATTATAAATTTATGTGCCATTGTTTATTTCAATAAATTGTTTGGCTTAATAACAGGTGGCGTTAAAAACGCTAGCGTCATTTTAAGATATTTATTACGCCACCTCTCCTCCCCCCTCGGGCAGATTCTAGCGCCACCCCTATTTAATAAATTGTAAGATATTTTTAAGGTTTGATTCTATGTTTATAGAACTTATTATTTTGAGATACAAGCTAGAGTATGTTTTATTGTTCAATCCCTAACTTGACCACAAAATTCTTTAATTTTAAATTACTATTTAAACAGGATTAAATTACTATTTAAACAGGTTTAAATAGTAATTTTAAATTACTATTTAAACAGGATTATTAGTTTATTATTGATCCAATGAAGATCGTATCCAGGATTTGATTTCGGGGGGGGGGGGGGGGAGGGGAAGGCTTAAACCCACATTTCATATCTTGATGAATTTTTAACTTTTCAATGTTAACTTTTTCAATTTGGGGGGTTTGAACCCCCCAAAATAACCCTTGGTTACGGCCATAAATCCAAGTAAATAATATTTAAACAGAAGCAAATGTTTACTTACCGAAAAATGATCTTCACAACACCAAAGAGATGTTTTATTCGATAATTTTGGATTTTTCTGCTCGCTCGTTTTCATTGCTTTAGTCCATGCTTTTCATTTAATTGAATCTTTTGGAACATTAAAAAACAGCTTATCAACTGAATTAATCGTTGTATTTGTACAGCAAGGTAATAAACAGTACTTGTAGGTCGGTTTTAGAATCTCACTCATTATAAAAATATGATAAATAAAATATTTTGTCGGGGAATCAAGTGAGCACCTCTCCGAATCCACAGTAAACAGTGTATTACGCTCTTTGTTTACATGCATAGTGACATCACAAGAGCGGCCATTACAGAAACAGCGTTTTCGCGCCGGATTGCTAAGTGCGAGTTTAAACATTTTTATATTAACTATCTAAGTTCAAAAATTAAAAACATTATATACTATCATTCATGATCTTTTCTCTACTACACGATAAAAATTAAAAAAAAAACACACGTGAAAATTCCTCATTGAAGTTCTTCGACCTGCTGTATTCACGCCTACATTGATGTATGCCCATAAGTAAAAGGGCAGGAACCATTTACCTCCTTTCGCATTTTCATGAGCGGTGTGCCGAATATATGGCCAATTGCGATTGTCATTTTATAATTTGTAGTATTTACTTGTATCTTAACACTGATTTTAGTTCAAGCCAGAAATTTGAGAATTGAGTATGGTGTTATCGGTATCTGTGTTATTTAAGTAGCTGACACTTATTTTATTTATAGGGTGCTTGTTTAGGATCTGGACAACACCGGTTTCTTCATTCTGTCCATTTACATATACAACACTAGAAATTATGCAGATTCTGCACCATTGGTTTCTGCAAAATATCATTTCTTAGCAATTCATTTCTCACTAATCTACAACTTTAAACATGGCCCTTTTTCTCATCTCCTATAGATTCCGAGAATAGGACTGCTAATTTTCAATTCTGTTCCTTGGGAGTGCTATCGCCAGTCGCTCATGGTTGCGCATGGTCACGTTACTATACCGATACCTGACTTCTCTATCTATACTGTGCATATATGCATGGAATCTTATTCGGTGAAGATGTCTGTGTTTGTATCTGTGCATGAGACCGAAGTTATTATTTCAGAGTTTCTATCGTTACACCACCATAAAGGTCGGACAGAAAGACGTTTTTGCCAATGGTATTTGAATTACATCAGTTCGACAGTGCCTTCATGTATTTTACATACATCAAGTTTGCTTGCACTTATGGTTGTCACATATGGTGTGGTAGCCTGAGGAGCCACCTCGTTGGACAGCCGATCTCCTCAAGTTGTGGAGCAAGCCAATATGACGACTCGCTTGTACGTTGGCAAATTTCTACAGCCGGTTGTTCTGGCTAAACATTCAAGTCGCCTAGGTTCCTTTTACCAATAATGCAACGCTCGACCACATACTGCGCGACTTTCTCAGTAACGTAGTATTTAAAGGAGCAGCTGTTAAATCATGCAGATCAGATTGTCAGTCAATTTTTATAGGTTGCAATTTTAAAATCAATTACGTCTTCAAAACAAGAAGATCATATACTTTTTTAATTTATGAAAATCCGTCTTTTAATAGTACAAATTCCTTTCAAAGTTTAATGGAGAGGAATTACATCAACCTCTCCGTTGGTGTTAAGATGGAAACTCTGCGATAATATTTTCGAACGCTATGGAAATGAATTTTGTAAAAATCGTTCAAATAACGTTTAAAATGGAGCTCCAACATTTATTAAATAAAAATCAAATTTGAATTAAAAAAATATCGATGATTTGTTTTTTCTTTGGAGTCAAAATACTCCTGCATCAAATTTATGTCTGAACGACGTTTATATTTTCCGCTACAGACGACACAGACACATAACTCGGCAACTTCTATTATTTTAATATCTATTATATTATTATAATATCTACTAAGTTGCCACAAAATTGTTTTATTGAAGATTTTTAAATGTATCTGTTATTTGCTATTCAACTAATAGCAAATAAAACAAATTTGTTAACAACGAAACATAAATTTATTTTCTTTCAATTCTTTCCTCAGGCAAATTGGAATTCATTTAAAACTAACCGAATAATTGATTTTAATTTAATAAATTGAGTGAATGTGTTTAAAAAAATTTAGTTTAAAGTGATAAATTATGTGTTTCTTTTTGTTGAGTTGTGTTTATTATACGAAGAGGGAAAAAAAACACTCGAAGAATTCCTCGAAATTCTAGTCTAAAAATACCCGCACAAAACGATATAACCTTTGAAAAGATGTGGTTGCTCTTAGCAACAGAGGTATTTACTTATGCTTGATATTTGTCTTTTGCTACTTTTGACAGTTTCTTCTTTTACAAATGTTTAAATTCTTTGGAATTATTTTATTGAATTTGGTCACTGGATTAAATTCTTGTTACATCTAAGGAGACTAGAAAATAGAATTAAAGTTATGCGGCAAATGTGGTTATCAAATAAGTTATAAAGCAATGATTACTTTTGAATGGTTTAAAAACGAATATGCTGCTTTGTATGAATATGTTGCTGCTTTTATATGCACAAATAATGATTGGTTTTAGTCGGATTGGAGAGCATGTATTTGATTTTGATGTTTTTATTTCGATTGGATTTCCTGAGATAATTAAGAAGATTAAACTAATTTGGAAAGTAGAGGAGACTGGAGTAGAAAGAATCGCCAGATCTCAGACTTCCAATGCTTAACAATATGCTGTCATCTGCTATCAATACTAGAAAGAAAAGACACTAATCGTCTTCTTTCAGTGCCCGTTGTTAATCAAATCGACTGTGAACTTTCGTTTAAAATTCTGAATTTGCAGCACTTTCTACAATATTTTTATTTATTTTTCAATGGAATGTAACTTATTAAAAGATTTGTAGCACACAAGTTCGGTAGAAATGAAATCAAAACATTATCTAGTAAGACTAAATAGATAAAAAAGGTACACAATTAGATGGAGAAAAGACCAGGTAAAAGTACACTATAAAACACTTCATGTAAGTTCAGCATGTTCAACCACTGAAGAGAAGGCAACAAAATATCCAAAACATATAAGTTTCTGATGGCTATGAATCAAATTGTTCTGTAAGCCGTCATTAAGAAATTATGATGTATCTTGTTTATAAATGCTAGTTGAATGTTAGTTGAAATGTTAGTTGAATACATTTATAAATGTTTATAAATGTATTCAAGAATTAGAAATTCAAGAATCGAAAAAATAACTCGAAAATAAAAATAATCAAATCCCCGAAAACTTAAAACACTGTGATGAATCTTCATCAACCGCACCGGATCTTGCTAACATTGTCGCACAATTAGCTGCCACTGTTCTGCAATTGACTTTAAATTAAAAAAAATTGATTTCGCCGATTCAAATAAATTCTACTATGGATACCGTTCAAGCGATATCGCATTTTTTAGGAAAACAATTCGAAGAGCTAACGAAATGGTTTACGCAATTGGAAAGAATTGCATTTTATGCACATTGGACGCCCTCATTAACTCTTATAAAAGCACAAACAAGATTGAAATTATCAGACGCAGATTGGGACTCAGTGTACGGTAAAAATTGTGAAGATTAGTTAGAATGGAAAGTAGAATTTCAAAAGCGATTTACACGATCGGTGAACAAGAAATATTTTTGTTTTTTATGTCAAGCGAAACGTGTGCTTCGTGAAGACGAAATTTTAGTGTCATATATTTAAGCAAAAGATGCCTTGCTCGAAAATGCTCCGCATACATTGAACGTATCCCAACGCATTTCGCTCATTCTGGGTGACATACAAGACGACCGATGGGCTGACCCATTCTCTGTTCACACATATAACAGTGTTGCTGAATTAGTTGACCGGCTTCATCATTGGATTCAAGAAGACGCTTGCATGAATACAAATCGGAACAACTTTCTTTTTTGCACAATAAGAGAACCTTTCATGTATTAATGTATTAAACGTTAAAAGTGAATCTAAAAATGACAACTATGATTCTAAGTTTCAGGACGATGAAAAACAACCATTCCCCTGAAATGAACAAAAAACGAAATTTATACAAAAATTTAATCTCAAAATAGATTCTCCAGAAAACTTCCATTGTTGGCGATGTGGAAATTATGGCCACATTTTTCCCAATGCTCGTTACCTCTACCAAACCCTAAAGAGAAACAGCAAATTGTAAAACCATCAGTAGCTTTTAGCACTTATCCGCAGTCGAATTCTACCAACTATTATCGATCAAAATCTCCAGAATACAACGCTGCAAAAAACTCAAATTTGACAAAAGAAAAATCAAAACGACAATCTTCTGTAAATTGCATTTAATGTGTATCTCATGAAACACCAATTATTGCCCCATCATCAATTAAAATACTACTGTCGACGCTCTTTGTGATTCAGGTTCTTGTATTACCCTAATTAACACTTGTTATATCCCTGCCGATGCCAATGTGTAACCATGGCAAGATGGACCTTTCAGTGTTGTTGGTGGTTAAGTAACACCATCTGGATGGATAAAATTATGTATTGAAATAGGAAACATCGACTACACCATGCCAAAAGTTGGTATCTGTTATCAACTCCCCGTTGCCTTCATTCTGGGTACAGATTGGAAAATATCAGTTCATGCACGTTATACTTTCGAACAAGATAATTCCTTATGCATTGCAATGCCTACATCGCTTCAATATTTTAAATGTGTATCTGCCAAACCTTCAGTGAATTGCATCGCTCATTTGCAACAGAATGTAACACAAAGGCCAACATTTCCAAACATGTTAAATGAAAAGTCTGCAGAAATTTCGGAAGATAGAAAAACATCGAATATAAACATTCCAAAATCAACAAAATTTTCTGTTGAGTCAACTCAAACTCAACTCGCCCCCCTTGAACAGTTCAAATTACAGAATATTTTTCCTGAATTTGACGAAGTTTTTGCATCTTCGGAATCGCCAATCGGTGAATTTTCAAACATCGAAGTAAAAATTCAACTACAGCATGATCGCCCTATACGATCGCCCTATACGCCCCTGGATCGCCCCATATCGACTTCCAGAACCACATCGTTTGCAATTAAAAACTCAGATTTCTAAATGGAAAAAAAACGTCTGCTATGATTCAAATTCTCAATACCCTGCTCCTGCTTTTGTAGTAGAACAGCCCTTGCATAACATAGCACCCCCGTTGAACTGTAGTCTACAATGTTAGAACAATTAATCCCATTACTATCAAATACGATCAACCAATTGACAACATGGATGATGTTATTGATCGAATTGCTGAAAAGAAATATATGTCGAAAGTAGATATTTTTTTCTCAAATGGCCAGGCACTTGACTTTCATCATTCGCCTATACATCGGCCAGGAACGTGAACTATTTAGCCATCCTAGGACGTTGCCCCAGGCGCACCAGAGGGGGGGCGGCGGAACATAATGCACCCAACAACACAATATCCTTACGTGGGACTCGAAACTACAACACGGCGGTCGAACGATCGCTTGGAAACGCTCGCCTTAACCTTGGAAACGCTCGCCTTAACCACCGCGTCGGCTCGAAAGTAGATATCAAAAGTGCATGCCGACGATATCCACAAGACAAGCTTTGTAACACCCAACGTACATTACGAATTCCTAAGAATGCCATTTGGACTTTGTAACGGTCCTCCCACTCTGTCGAAAGCAATAAAACAAACTTACACTCAACTGCTGGATTGAGGACTAGCTCCATATTTTGATGATTTGAGTTTAGCGCACGACAATTTTGAAGAACACCTCGAATGTTTACTTCTCCTCTTCCTACTCACACGTCAGTATGGCATTAAACTTTCTCGTTCGAAATGTATCTTTGTTGCTTCACAAATTCCTTTGTTGGGAAGGATACTCACGCAAAATGAAATACTACCAGATTCTAACCGTGTATCTGCAGTAAATCGTTACATTTCTTTACATTCTTTACATGAAGTACGAAGTTTCTTAGGTTTCGCCAACACCTTATGTAAGCACATCAAGGATTTTTCAATAGCCAAGCTATTAACTGAGGTTCTTAAAGGGCAACATCACTCTTCGACACCTAATTCCAAGAATAAAACAATTGTTCTGCACTTTTGAACAGCAGTCAGCATTCGAAAAGCTTCAAGAATTAGTTACTACTCCATCTGCATTGGCATTTTTCACTCGTGGACTACCGAAATTTGCTAAAACCGATGCAAGTTATATAGGAATTGGAGCCTGTCTTTTGCAGGAATATAATGAAAAACGATACATTATTGAATATGCTAGTCGTACCTTAAGAGCTCCTGAGACTCGATATGACTCAAACGAACTTGAATGCACCGCAGTTCACTGGGGCGTAACAGTTAAATTTCGTATGCGTTCTTCTAGGCCACGAATTTGTCTTGATAACTGATAACTACACTACAGCATATATCTCACAGTATGATTTTGACGTACAGCACCGCCCTGGAAAAACACCTTAGCTGACCATCTCTCTCGATATAGTAAAGGCGCGGACATGTTCTCCTAAATTTAGAATTTGGAAGACACACAAGCACCAGCACCACTTACAAACTCGTGTTCGATAAAGCCGCAAATAACCACAAAGTTTCCGGTTCCCTGTCCGGAGAAGTCAATCTCCAAGTTGATCTGCCTGAAACACAGGAAAACCAAAACATTTAAGAAATATTTAAAACCAAAACCCTTACTTTTAAGGAACTTTTTCTTCATCCACAAATATTAAATAAAGCAAAATCAAATCACAAAATAAACAAACAGAATTTTGAAATTTAAATAATATCATTTATTAAAGTTATATAAGGAGTATCAAAAACATAAACTGAGTCTTTCAGCACGCAAACTGGACTCAGGAACACAAGATCTCATTCAACCAATGCCACAAGCTTCAAACAGTAATGATCCAATATTAAATCAGTGGCAAGCAAAATAATTATAATTTCGAAAATACGTATGGTATGGTCAAACCACAGGGGCGAGTACACGAAGAGCATTAAAAATAGGATTTACGGATTTCAAATATAAATTGATAGAGTAGAATTAAATATTATTTTTATGAAGATATAAGAGCAGGCTTATTTCTTCGAACCAACAAGGGCTGACAATTATGGTCGGCTCGCGGTTCTTTTATGAGTCAACTTCAAGTGATACAAAAGGAGTCTGTGACGTCAGGGTTGATTTCGAAAACAGAAATCAAAGTCTTACCTTGAGCCACGAAGAAATAAGGACATCAGCGGAGAATTCTAGTGACAAAATCATCGCCCCATATAAAACGGATCCGCCACACCAGAGGGGCCTACAGGAGACTCTTGGACCCGACAGGCTCAGAGCTCATAGACCCGGCATGGCCTCGGTCATCCTTCGGTCATTATCAAGACTCCATCAGGCATGAAATCGGACCCGGCATAGGCCTCAGGTCATTCCCAAGGGAATAACGACTCAGGTACGCGATCCGGTGGGCCTCGGATCATCCAGGACATCTTGGGGCGGCTACACTTCCCAGTCGACGGCAAACAACATCCATCCACGAACTCCAAAGAACCGGCCGATTAAAGCAAGCTTCCGGGATCCGAGATGGACGGAGGAATTGTCCGGGGGAAAGACCCCGACAACAGCGTGATGTTCGGCTGCGAGAAAAGGAAGTGCGTCCAGCAAAATGGCTCGGCCAGCTTTTATGCTCAAGCCAAATCTTCCCGCCAAAAACATTTCCCACGCATCAACACCAGATGCCTTTCAGTTCATACACAAAAAGGGAATTTCGCTTTTCCCATCGCGACGAAAACAACCCCTACCCATTCTTCACAGCAGAAACATATATCGTATTAAACTAAACCTATAGCTTCCTGTTGCATCAGCCAAAACGATGACCTCGAATTTAACGGAACAAATAACTCTCCGAATGTTCGCTCGTTTTAAATAATACTTTAAAAGGATTCAGATTGCGGTTTAAGAAGTATAAATGTTCTAAAATATCAATAACATAAAATGACAAGAGGGGGGGGGGTGTTCAAGGCAGAATTAAAATTGTTAACAAGCTGTATATAAAATTAGATGATCAGAAATATATTATATAAATTTATACATTTTACACAAAAGTAATGCGAGTTCGAATCTCAACATTACAATATCCTGATCCCAGACCTCAACTATGTTTGACTATCTGTCTCAACTTTAACTCTTCGCTTTTCAACGAACAACAGAAATATGAGTTTTGTTCACAGATCATAACAAAGCCCGAATCGTCAATCAACACCAATCATTATCGTCAAATTCGCAAATCATTTAAACTTGATAGTGATATTTTGTTGCATCAAAAGCATACAGTACTTCAAGTCGAAACTTATGCAATGATTTTACCAAAATCACATCAACAAACAGCACTTCATCTCTGTCACGACGATGCCGAACATTTTGATTTCGGAAAGAATTTAACAGCATTTAAGCTCACGATATTGGTGGCCAGAAATATGACAAGAAATTAAACAGTACGTAAGAAATTGTGATATTTGTCAACGGACAAATAGACGTACAGTTAGTGCAAGTGGACTCTTAATTGATCGTCCACTCCCGTCAACACCATTTGAAGTTATTTCTAGTGATCATATTGTTGCCCTTCTCCAAACAGTATCAGGGAACAAACACATAATTGTATGAATCGACCATACTACTCGTTACCTCATCACCAGAGCTACCTCGCCTCTAACTGCTCACACAGTAACTGAATCTCTCAAAGAAGACATTATTATGCGTTTCGGATCTCCTATACTATACATCTCAGACCAAGGTCCTGCATATATTGCTCGCCATACACAAAAATTTAAAAAAAAAATCTGGCATCGAACATAGACCAACTCTACCCTACACTCCACAGTCAAATTCTACAGTAGAAAGTGTGAATGCCACCCTCATAAGTGTTTTGACGAAATACAAATCGCATACCATAATTAAACCAAATGGAACTCACTTCTTCCCAATATCTTACTTGCGATAAATACTGTGCGACAAAGTTCAAGCAAATATTCACCATTCTTTTTGTTACATGGTTATAACCCTCGTCTACCAAAATAATTACATTTGGGAACCATTATGAACGAATCAACTCGATTGGAACAACTGGAAGACCTCCTTTATTTTCGTGAAAATGCATTACTGAATACTGAAGAAGCTCATCAAGAAAACAACGTCCATTTGACCACAGACGACTGGACAAGACATTCAACAACGGCGATCTAGTACTTTACGACCGGTCGCAAGCTTAAGACCGCAAACTTACTTCAAAGTTTAAAGGACCTTTTCGCATTGTACGTCAAGTTGGGGCCGTGTGTTACGAGATCGATGATGTCAAAGAAAAAATCCCACCGAAAATAGTTCACATTCATTCAAACGCTCAAACGGTATGTTCAACGTAACTCACCTGGCTATAACAGACGTCCACCAGAAAGATTCTGAAACCGGCGAAAAGGGATCTTCATCAGTAAGGGCATTTCGTAATTCGGACTTTAAGAAAACAGTTATTGAACTGTACAAGTGTAAAATTCTGGATTTATTTGGGCCGTGTGAGCCATCGTTACAAAATTATGATATATCTTGCATATAACTGCGCCCTCTATCGGACTTCATGCGTGTACATATGATAGTAAATAAATTATTTTAGATTTTAATCTTACAGTTCTAAGGTGAATTCTAAATATGAAATTAATAGAAGGAATCGAAAATTTCCAATTTCTGTAAACAAGAGCAGAAGTGTAAACAGTCAGTTCTTCAACAGAAACAATTGATTTATTGATAACCAAGTTGTCCATTTTAATATTCAAATTTTTGTTGTTGTCCATTTTACGTAGATTTGTGCTGTTTATTGAAAGTTCCATATGTAAAGCACTGAAAAATATGCAAAAATCCCTGCCAGAAATATATCGATTAAATCAAAACATATCGAAAAAATATCGATTATTTGAAATTTTCTTAAACGCAATCTGAGTATGTTTTCACATCCATTTTTTCCATTTTTTTCTTTCAATCAAATTGCAGCAAACGGGGATTTTTGCTGTATATTATAGAGCTTAACATATCACATAATATTTTTTTTATCTTTCTGTTCATTACTGTTTTCGAAACAAAATAAACAGAAACTGCATATAATTACCCCCTCCCCTAATGAATGCAGAAAATAGTAGTTTTAGGTCTAAAAATGTCTTCTTTGTGATACCACATATAAATATTTTATTTTATTTTATATTTATAGATCTTGTTGCTCCCCTTCTTTAATATTAAATTAAATCATCATAATTGGAAAATTATATATGTAAATATGTGAGGAAGTTCAAGGGCTGAAATTTGAGTTTAGTTGAAATGCTATATGCGTCCCAATATGAACCGAAAAAAATGTTGTTTAATGGTAGAAAGAAAATGCTGGATTATAATCCTTAGCTTTCCTTTTCTGAGAAGTTAACAATTAAAAAAAGTTAACAATTATTACGATCTCCCCAGTTGGTTAATTTGAAGCCAGTTGCTAAGTGTTGTTGTTGAGACCCATACCGTCTGACCTACCAGTGAGGTGTTACGTAACTGTTTCAGTTGTTAGGTGTTGTTGAGACCCAGATCGTCCGACCTACCAGAAATTTGTAAGGTAACTATTTGGAGGGCCGGGAAGTGCAGCCCAATTTAGACCGGAACCCAGTTGGGGAGACATCAACAGGGACCGTACCCTCCTTCCCCTACCACCAACCTCTCGGAGGAACTTACGGATCCACATGTTTAACGTGATCGTACTCCGCATGAACACGGCGACAGTTGTGGCAGCGTGCAAATCCAGCGCGCAAACCACCGGGCTACCGCGCTAGAGATGTGCTAACAGCACGCGGTGTTCGCAGGTGGTCACCCACCCAAGTAGTAACCGCGCCCGATGCTGTTTGACTTCGGTGATCTAACGAGAACCGGTGTTTTCAGCACGGTAGGGCCGTTGGCTCCTCAGTTGCTAGGTGTGACCAACTCTCTCGATCATCATAAAGTTTTATGTGTAAATTCCACAAAAGTAGATATTGTTATGAAATTCACAAATTCATTGCAGGTAAACATATTTAATTCAATGATTATATTCCCTGTTAAGTATTTAATAATGGATATAGAGAGTAGTTTTGACATCGAACTTTATTGTAGATTCATATGTACAGATATTTACATTTTTTCGACACACATTATACATATTATTTATTTACATATACATGTAGTTCTATTTTTTGCAAAAATATTCAACTGCTGTTGAATAACACTAAAACCAGCAGTAACACAAACACCAATTATTTATACAACAATAAAATTAAGCTAACTAAAAAATATATTAACATGTTCATAGATATGTGCTCTCCTGTATATGATAAATTTTTTGGGCATTGTCATTCAGAAAAAGCATATTTTGATCAACTGTCTAGAAAAATATACATACAAAGAAAAATTGTACATAGGTAATATTTTAAGATAACCATATTATCAGAAAACAAACTACTAACATAAAAAATCTTAATGAAATCACCAAATTTTATAGAAGAAATATAAAAAAGAATGAGTATTATAATCAACTCTATTGTAAAATTTGCTTAAGGAAACCCACTAGACTTTTTAATATATTCATAATTCATGCTATGTAAACATATTAAATCATAATAAGCACTATTAGGAATAAACAGCTTCTGTATGATGAGTTTTTGTTCTCAAAAAACTCATTTTTAAAAGTGACTATTGTATAAAAAGAATCGGGATTTTTTTTCCTGACGTGAGTGTACGTCGTAGCGCGCTCGCGATGCGCATGCTCGGTAGTGGGGAATGTGGCCTTCAAGACGCGCCAAGCAACAGTAGCCTTCAAACGTTCGTTCAGGCTACATCGTGTTTTTAGTGGACCCCTGTCGAGTGATTCGGTGCAAGCGCGAAATGCAGCGAACAATTGAACAGCGGTACGCGATCAAATTTTGTGTTGGATTGGGGAAATCGGGTACGGAGACGTTGGCCATGATTCGCCAAGTGCTCAAGGATGAAAGCATGTCACCAACAGCAGTTTTTAAGTGGCACAAGCTCTTCAAAGATGGCCGAGTGAGTGTGCAGGACGAGCCTCGCGCTGGACGGCCATCGACGTCAAGAACCGACGACAACGTGCAACGTGCGCGTGAAGTGCTGAATTCAGACTGTCGTTTAAGTGTGCGAATGGTCGTAGATGAAATTGGCATTGATAAGATGACAGTACACAACATTATCACTGAAAATTTGGCGATGCGAAAGATCTGCGCTAAACTCGTCCCGAAGGTCTTGACGGACGAGGAAAGCCAGAGGCGAGTGTCTGCTTGCGAAGACCTTCTTCAACGCGTTGAAGAAGACCCCGGCTTTTTGGACATCGTCATCACGGGTTATGAGACTTGGATATTTGAATACGACCCGAAAACTAAGTGGCAAAGTTCGGAATGGCACACTGCGGGATCACCTCGTCCAAAAAAGGCTCGAATGAGCAAATCCAGAGTGAAAGCCATGCTGATCGTTTTCTTCGACGGAAAGGGGGTCGTCCACTACGAATTTGTTCCTGAAGGGCAGACAGTGAATGGTGCTTTGTACCTAGAAGTGCTAAGAAGACTGAAGAGAAGGGTCAACCGGGTGAGGCCAGCCATCGCCGGAAATTGGAAATTGTATCACGACAATGCAACCAGCCACACCTGCTCCAAGGTGACCGACTTCCTGACGATAAACGGCATCGCGACGGTTCCCCAACCCCCTTACAGTCCCGACTTGGCACCAGCAGACTCTTTCCTTTTCCCAAAAGTGAAATCCTCCCTCAAAGGACACCACCATGGGACGCTAAGTGCCGTCAAAGAAGCTTGCAAGCGTGCACTTAAGGACCTTCCGAAAATCGCCTACCAGGGAGTCTTCGAGTCGTGGAAAAGCCGTTGGCAAAAGTGTGTCGACCCTCAAGGGATGTACTTTGAAGACTTTTGAGGTATTGTAGCAATATCTGTAATAAATCTATTTTTCCGAAATTTTTCCCGATACTTTTTATATAAAATAATTTATATTTATATATTTTATAATTCCCGCAAGCAGAACACATAATTTTTGCTTCAAATAGATGTTCCTATGTAATTAAACAATTAGCAATGTTCTCAAACGTCCTTTTGAAAAATAAACTTATTCAAAATATATAGAGGTCATGCATGTTGTCGAAGAAAAGCAAGTAAATAAAGAATTTGTTATTTTATTTACATTGCATTCAGAAATAAATCTGAGATGTCTAAGTAAATATGTGACAGAATAAAATATTTAAAAACATTCTATTCACAGTTTCAAAAGTATTTGCATTCATATTTAAATTCTATTTATATAGAAGATTTGTAAGAGCCTTTGAGAATATTTTATCTTTGTATTTTACTTTAAAATGCGTAGTAATAAAGTAACAAAAATATTATAGCGGTTTTAAATAAAAATTCGATTGACACTCATATCCGTGAATATCTGATGATAATTCTGGTAGTGTTAGTTAACAATATATTTTCTTCTATGAAATTATGTTTGGGTATTTCTTTAATTGCATATTCCAACTAGTATTTAAGCCTATCAAAGACGGGGAACTAATACTCTAAAAAATTATAAGCTGCAACTATTTTCTTATAAGTTTTATTTTATTTAACATGTATGTTGGTACGTCAAAAATAGTTGTCTCAATTGACAATTGGCTCAGTTAGGTTCGATTTGGTGATCAACTTTCAGCACTTTATGGCCCCGTTGGGAGCTTGAGTATTTTGAAAAAGTTTAACTATTTTGTTTATTTTTGAAAAAATCCATCTTCGTTATATTCGGTATAACGGTTGATATTATAAATTTGCAAAGGTTCAGCTTCTTAAGCCACTGGAGACTGGCAAGTCTGAAACTACATTAGAAACGTAATCCTTAATACTACCACATTAGATTCTTTCCGATAGTTGATTATATAAATGTGCAATATTCAACCTTCTAGGCTACTAGGGATTTTTGTTTCGTGTGTGTGTATATAATATATATCTGTGTGTGTGATAAATAAGATAGATGTATGAATTTTTGAATGAAATGTAAAATATCTATATTATCATAATAGTATGCAATGCTGACTAGGTAGAACAGCAAAATTATCCACCAATTCCACTATAACTAGGATCTTTGTTTTAATGTCACTCGATCCGTATTAACTTCGAGATCAGGGAAAATGTTAAAAATTTTGAAAATTTGAATGAGAGCAGACAGCGAAAATGTTATCAAAATACTCAAAAATCCACTTTTCAAAACAATCGAGCACTTTCATTTGAACTCGAAACTCGATTTCAGTAATATTCGATCTCTCTCAGCCTTCCGGACAACGTAAAAGTTTATGATTTTGACAAATTGAGATAAATGCGACGATGCAAAGAAATAATAAAAATAATTGAATAATATTTTACTTAATTAGATCAACGGAAAATTTTAAAATTTCGAAAATTTGAATTCGGATAGACGACGCAGAGAATATCAAAACGTTATCAAAATTATTCAGTACTTCCTCACAAACTAGAAACTTTGTTCTGATTTCATTCAATCCATGTTAATTTCCAATAAGTATTTGCATTCATATCTAAAAGTATTTGCATAAGTATTTGCATTCATATTTATTCAAACGTATTTGCATTCATATTTATGCAAAAGTAATTGCATTCATATTTATGCAAAAATATTTGCATCCATATTTATGCAAAAGTATTTGCACTCATATTTATGCAAAAGTATTTGCATTCATTTTTAAAAACATTCTATTCACCGTTTCAAAAGTATTTCCATTCATATTTAAATTCAATTTATATAGAAGATTTGTAAGAGCCTTTGAGAATGTTTTATCTTTGCATTTTACTTTAAAATGCGTAGTAATAAAGTATTAAATGTTAATTTCCAAATCAACGAAGAAATCGGATATTTCAAAAATTGAAAATAATGGTGGGGATACTGCAGGGAAAAAGGCTTACTGCAATTTGTCTCTCAAAAATAATAACAAAAACGATCAATCATGTTTACAGCATTGATTACGAAATACTTTCCAACTGAAATGCAATTTTATTTAAACATCCCTAAAATGTGATGCAATCAGTGTTGATATTTTTAAATTATAATAGTGCTGCAGTAATTTTTGATGATAGAATGAAAATGCTAGTTAAACAAAAAATGAATTTTATTCAAATGACGCCATCAAAATATGGCCAATCTGTTTCTCTATGTAAAATCAATGAATATTTCTTTCATAACACTCATATTTCAGACTCTAGAATAAATACTTTTGCATGAAAAATTTTTCAGCAATTCTTATACAACTCACCTTACAATTGCTAGATTTGTTTACATTCTGCATGCCATATTATAGCATTAAATTTAGGCTTCGTTGTAGGAATAATCAAAAGTGTAGTGATCATTTAAAATAAAAAATATTGTAATTGCGTTGGTGCAGAATTTAGATACATATATAATATTCTAAAATAGATCGGTTTTATGACGGATACAACACTAAATATAAATTTAAAAGATCTTCAGGTATCACGATCTGGTTCCTACCCAACGGAAAAAAATGAATGCCATATTTTTGCAATGAGTCACGTGATATCTTTATAATGGGTGTAATTATTATTTCAATTTTTGTTCAAAATGCTAATAAACATATTTTGCTGAAATATTTCTACACATTTTACGTGATAATTAGAGTATTTCCTAAAATTTTCGAAGTAAGTTGTGAATTTTAACTTTGTTTAAAACGTATTTAAAAAATTAAATCCCATATGGTTCAATATATTTCCTTTCTTCAACCAGCGTTAAATCCGAAGCTAATTGGGTTATATTATGAATTTTCATTTCTATATGTATCACAAACGGTCTCAACAACATACTAAAATTTAATTTTGATAAAGTTATTTTTACGGCCGTTATTGTGCGAACAGACAGACACGCAGAATGAACAAAGTCATAAAATTTTTTTAACTGTGTTGGATATTGTTGAATACACAATTCCATACCCTATTGTTGCTAATAAAAAAATCTAATGTGGATAGCACATGACTTTCTCTGGAGACTCAAATTCATTTTTTCTTTATTTCTTTAATAATTCATTAAATTGAGTTTAATTGCACAAAATAACACTGAATTCGCACTTTTAATTCAATTTTTGTTTTTCTTTGGTAAATGAACACATTTTCAAAGGCAACCTAACGAAAATGCGAAAAAAATCAATTATCTGGAGAACGGTTAGTTCTAATATAATAGCGTACCAAAAACTAATAAGCACCAGGGTTCCACAAAAGTGACTTACCAAATTTTTTGAAATTTGGTCCATTAGTTATTGAGTTAGAGTGGATAAATTCATTTCACAGACAGACAGACAGACAGACACACACACACAGACGTTACGCTAAAAGCAGTTTTTTCGCGTTCTAGATGTCCCAAAATATGAAAATCCGTAGAAAAACTCGAGTTGTGATTTTCGGCAGGATTCCAAAACTTTCCCTATGCATTACCCTGCATTGCAAGGAAAGTAAAATTAAACAATTAAACCGTTTAGTAACGCTCAAATATAAGACACCATATTTTTTCCCTTTTAATCTGATAACAATGTGCCCCATTTCATGCTTAAATCGGAAAGGGTGTTTTATATTCAGGAAAGTTATCAATAATATTATGGAGTGTATATATGTTACATTTAAAGACCAATAGCCATTTCCAATGCGCGGATTTAAATGACACGTTTTAATATATAACTGAATAAAATTGTATATAATGATTTCTTCTCTCAAAAATTTTATTTTCTCAGTTATAAAACAAATTTGATGTGGACAACACATGACTTTTCTTATATAATGCAATGAATTTACTTCTTTAACGATAAAAAAGTGATGAAAAGATCCACTGCACAGTGTTTGTAACGTTAAATTGTACATTTGGCGCGATAAATTGTACATCCAAATGCCAACATCTAAAACTATTTCATACCCAATTAACTTATATTATATGCAACTCTAAATTAACAATTAACAATATTGATACCATCCTCAATAAGCAATATAGTCCATGTATTTAAATATTTTAATAATAAATTCATCAATTTATTGTCATTTTCATTAACTTGGCGTCATTTTTGATGATATTTTCGGCAATATGGGGCCAAATATCGCCAATTTGGAGATATTTAAGAACATTTCTTATATTATAAACGGTATGCACATCATATAACAGACTTAAATATTTACAAAATATTGCTTCCTATTTGGGGACGATTTTATCAATTTGGCGACATTTTTCTTAATTTGATAATATTTTTATCAATTTGGCAACAGTTTCGTCGATTTGGCAACATTTAAAAAAAATCTCCAAGTTGACGATATGCCACCAAAATTCGTCGCCAGAATTTTGGCAAGCGTTACAAACGGAGTCTTATGGAAGAGTCAATATTTTTTTTCAAAATATTGAATTTTGGTCAATTAGTTGGCATTTTCATTGATTTTGCGTCACTTTTATCAATTCGCCGACATTTTTATCAAGTTGGTAATATTTTCATCAATTTCGCGACATTTTAAAAACTCGCCAAGTTGGCGATATGCCACCAAATTCGTCGCTAAAATTTCGTCAAGCATTACGGTCGGAGAAATAATTTATTCTTATAGTAGATAAGCGACTAGTGGCGCACAATTACAAAACTACTTCACAAAGTATAATGTCAAGGCCAACGGCCGTACCGTGCTGAAAACACCGGTTCTCGTTAGATCACCGAAGTGAAGCAGCATCGGGCGCGGTTAGTACTTTGTGGGTGACCACCTCGGAACACCGCGTGCTGTTGGCCATCTCGGGTGCGGTATCCCCGTGGTTTGCGCGCTAGATTTGCACGCTACCACAAAATGCCGCCGTGTTCATGCGGAGTACGATCACGTTAAACATGTGGGTCCGTAAGTCCTTCCGAGAGGTTGGTGGTAGGGGAAGGAGGGTGCGGTCCCTGTGGATGCCTCCCCCACTGGGTTCCGGTCTAAATTGGGTGACACTTCCCGGCCGTCCATACAGTTACCTTACACCTTTCTGGTAGGTCGGACGGTCTGGGTCTCAACAACAACAACAAAGTATAATGTCTTATAGTAGAATCTTGTTCTTTCTAATATATTGGATTTCCATCAATTAGTCTTTATTTTCATTAAATTAGGGTCATTGTTATCAATTTGGTGACATTTTTATCAATCTGATGACATTTTTATCAATTTGGCGATATTTTCGTCAATTTGGTAACATTTAAAAAACTCGCCAAGTTGGCGACATTCTGCAAAATTTCGCCAAGCATTATTAATGGAGAAATAGGTTAGTCTTATGGTAGATAGACAACTAATGGTGCCAAAGCTATTACCCAAAGTGTCTTTTCTCGTGAACGGAACCAGCTAGTTATACGGGAATGATAATAATAGATTTATCGCATATTATTAGATGTGAAAAGTGAACATATTTTACAATAGTTAATATTTTTTTTTTAATTTTTTGTGATTTTTTGATACATTTATTTGAAAAATGGGCAATATCTCGAGAACTGTTCATGCTAGCGTTCTAAAGTTTATGTCAATCGTTTTCTAATGAAACATTACATAAGAAAATATTAGTTACGTATCTTTATTGAATGTTTTAATTTTTTGATGACTTTTATAAAATTTTATTTCAAAATTTAGGAGGGTTCTGAACATTCGATTGCTTGTAAAAACAATAGGTTTGCAGTGTTCACTTGTGATTTTTGTACCAAATTTGGTTCGGATCGTTTGATTTGTTTGTGAGATATCGTCTCCACAATCTCACTGACATACACACACACACACACGCACACACACACATACTTTCATACACAAACACACACACACTCAGGGATGCTTGAAACGTGCTCTTTCGTCGAAATTTGAATTCGAATTTTTGACCGCGTCACAATACTTTCTTTATACATTATACAATGTATATAAGGAAAGTAATGAATGAAATGTTATGAATTTTTTCACTTCGTATTCATAGTCTGCTTTTTTTTTAATTAACCTTCAACATTATATTCTAACCCTTTCCAACCAGAACCTGAAATGAAACGTTATGAATTTGTTTATTTCATATTCATAGTTTACTTTAATTTTAATTTATCTTCAAGATTATAGAGTAAGTAGACTTTTCCAACCTGGCTTTGCGTGGGAAAAATGGTTAGCGCCACTCCAATGTGATACCCACACACTAAATAACCAAAATTTCAAAAAGCGTTTCAAATTCAAGTATAATTAATTGGAGTGCGGTTTAACTTGACTTTTTAGAACATAATCTGTTTTTAAATAGCTTGATTAATAATTTTAACTGATTTCAAATATATTTTTACATTCCTTATATAGTACATATAATGTATATAAGGAAAGTATTGTTACGGGGTCGAAAATTCGAATTCGAGTTTTCGACGGGAGAGCATGTTTCAAACATTCCTGAATACGAATCAAACGTTTCTGATATGATGTGTGTGTGTGTGTGTGTGTGTGTGTGTGTATCAGTGAGTCTGTGGAGACGATATCTCAACAACGAATAGAGCGATTCGAACGAAATTTGGTAGAGAAATTACAATCTATGAATACTGAAAGCTTATTGCTTTTATACGCAATCGTATGTTCAGAACCCCCCTAAATTTTCAAGTGAAATTAAAAAAAAATCATCAAAAAATTAAAACATTTAATGAAATTACGTAAATAGTCATTTCTTATGTAATTTTTCATTAGAAAACGATTGACATAAATTTTAGAACGTTGGCAGGAACCGTTCTCGAGATATTGCACATTTTTCAAATAAATGCATAAAAAATCACGTAAAATAAAACACAATATTAATTTTTGTGAAATATGTTCACTTTTCATGAGTAATATCATTCCATAAATTTGGTTACATCATTTTTGAGAATCTAGCTCGTTCTATTCATGAGACCAGCTACTTTGGGTAATGCTTTTCGATTTAGACGCTAGTAGTCATTTATCATCTACAAAATAACTTATTTCTCCGTCCATAACGCTTGGTGAGATTTTGGCGGAATGTCATCAACTTGGCGATTTTTTAAATGCTGCCAAATTAACGAAAATGTCGGTAAATTGATAAAAATGACGCTTAATCAATGATAATGACGGCCAGAAGAGGAAAGTTCAATATCTTGGAAAGAACATAAGAGTAGACTATAAGAATGTCCCATTTCTCCGTCCGTCCGTAACGCTTAGCAAGACATTTAGCGAGACGTCGGCAACTTAGCGACTATTTTATATGTTGCTAAAGTGATAAAAATGTTGATAAATTGATAAAAATGATGCCAAATGAGTCATATGTTATCATTTCCGTCATATGACGGGCATACCTTCTAGTGTATAAGAAATACTCTTCTCTCCGTTTGTCTGTAACACTTGGTGATGCATTTGACAAACTTAGCGAATAATTTAGCAAAGTATTGCTAACTTGGCGATATTTCGCATCAGATTGACAAAAATATCGTCAAAATTTCGAGAATGACGATGAATTAATGAAAATTACGCCTAATTGATGAAGTAATTATTAAGGTGTTTTAATATATTGACTATATCTCTTATTGGGGACACTATCAATATTAATAATTGTTTAGAGTTGTGCTAAGTATAAGTTAATTGAGTATTTTGAAATAGTTTTACATGTTGTCATCCGGAAAATCGCCATATGTACAATTCAACGATAAAAACACAGCTCCGTATATCTTATACATTATTGTTCGACTGTAAAATTAGTAAATTCAGTGCGTTATATAAGGAAAGTCATGTGCTGTCCACTTCTGTTTTTTTTCTGATAATTTTCAACAAAATATTTGTAAAATCTGTATTGTTGGGTTGGTCCAAATGATCACAGTTATAGCATGTTAACCTTCATTTTAAAGGGTTTGAAAATATCTTTCGTTTTATCCCAAGTTTGAAAATGTACCCCATCGGGGTGATGGGTAACTTGATCCTCAGAGGGAGAGCTAATGGTATCATGAACACAAAAATTGAATCGCGGCTATTTTTCTCTTAAATCATTGAAACTTTTAAGTTTCGTGATTATTGAGCCATAAATAACCCTTTTGCGCATTATTTTGTCAAATTTTGTCCTATGCTGTCATCGGAAGTAAATATAAAATTTTGAATAAATTTCGATATTTTTCCCTCGAATTTCAAAACATTCTTTCTAATTCTAGATTTTCCGCTAACAGAGCAGAAAAAAAAATTCTTGAAAATCCATAAATATTTGTGGCAGTTATCATTTACACAAGAAATAGACATACAACGGCATATGGACAGACAGACAGACGTCAGAATAGTTAAAAATTATTCAGGAGGTCCTGAAAGCATATATATTGGCATTGCAATCTGAAATTACAATTTTTGTGAAAGGAATACTTCTCCATTATGCATATTCTATATTATGAGAAAATAAAAATAACACACATTTTATTAATTAAGTTAATTAAGTTTATTAATTATGAGTTATATATTATGAGTTATATATTATGAGAAAATAAAAATAACACACATTTTATTAATTAAGTTAATTAAGTTTATTAATTATAAGTTATATATTATGAGAAAATAAAAATAACACACATTTTATTAATTAAGTTTATTATTTATGAGTTATATATTATGAGTTATATATTATGAGAAAATAAAAATAACACACATTTTATTAATTAAATTAATTAAGTTTATTAATTATGAGTTATATATTATGAGTTATATATTATGAGAAAATAAAAATAACACACATTTTATTAATTAAGTTAATTAAGTTTATTAATTATGAGTTATATATTATGAGAAA
Source organism: Amaurobius ferox (assembly GCA_951213105.1). NCBI lineage: Eukaryota > Metazoa > Arthropoda > Arachnida > Araneae > Amaurobiidae > Amaurobius > Amaurobius ferox. The sequence goes on from OX578134.1 coordinate 106,620,388, forward strand.
ATAAAAATAACACACATTTTATTAATTAAGTTTATTATTTATGAGTTATATATTATGAGTTATATATTATGAGAAAATAAAAATAACACACATTTTATTAATTAAATTAATTAAGTTTATTAATTATGAGTTATATATTATGAGTTATATATTATGAGAAAATAAAAATAACACACATTTTATTAATTAAGTTAATTAAGTTTATTAATTATGAGTTATATATTATGAGAAAATAAAAATAACACACATTTTATTAATTAAGGTAATTAAGTTTATTAATTATGAGTTATATATTATGAGTTATATATTATGAGAAAATAAAAATAACACACATTTTATTAATTTATTTAAGTTTATTAATGAAGTAACACAGTTAACATGAAAATTGAGGTATATAAAACAATATTTTATCTCCCTTCCCTATGTGTTGCCTTATCATCACAGTTTTTAGATACTTTAAATTAAATATCTATTAATTAGAGAATTTTTTCAATTGTTTCATTTAAAGAATAGCTATTGAACTATTTTGATATTTGAAACTTAAGACGATGACTATGGTTACCGCAAAGGAAATTACTATAAATAAATTCATTGATAAAATACATAAAAAATATAGTTTGCTGCATCTATAAATTAAAATATATCAAGAAGGTTGATTATATACTAATAAAGTTAATAAAGAAAATTTTGGCCATTTTTGTTTGTTTATGATAGTTTACAAAGGGATTATGTGTGCCTAGTCACAGCGAAAGGAATGTTAAAACAAAAATTTACGCGATTTCTTAATTTTACAAACAGAATTCTAAGATTTTAGATTTGTGCCATGATTTAAGCCAACATCTCACGTGTGTGCAAAGTTTCAAGCTTCTACGTTAAGCAGATTAAACTGTGTAATCGATATCTTAGTCAGGCAGCATCATTTAGCTGTATGATATAAATAAAGCAACATTTTAGTAGTATTTACATTATTATTTTGCATTAACAAATATATATTCTTGTATCTATAAGCGTCTATAATTGAAAACCAAACGCTCTGTATATATCTATTTTAGAACATTATTTTGTACTGTACATTTTAATTGTCGTAACATAAAAGGTAATTTACAGAAGTGTAATACATGTAATAAGTATAAAAATATATAGCCAAAGATATTTTCTCATTTATCAAGAAGTATTTGAAATTCTTCCTTTTTATCATTTTTCGTTAATCATTAATGATTGCGCTATATTTATATATTTCAAAACTCGACAGTCATTGTTTTTTTTAAATATTCTAGTTCAGTTCGTTTTAATTTCAAATTAATTTTAATATTTTTAAATAAGCAGAACACCGACAAAGTTGTTAACTTGTTACAGAAATAAATATTTTGAAGTTTCGAAATATCATGGTTCATAGATTAATAAGACGTAAGAATTTTAAATTTATTTTCAAATGTATTGATACAAATGAAAGATCAAATAAAATAAAATTATGAGTAAAGTGCTTCAAATATTACTAAAGTGATTCAAATATTATTAAAGTGCTTTAAATATTATTAAAGTGCTTCAAATATTATCAAATTTCCCTTCAATGATTTAAAAAGACTCTCCTTTCAAACTTGCGCATTATAATTTCTTCATATTTTGAAAATGTGTTATAGGTTTTGAAAGGAATTCTGCTCCTAATGGAAAAAACTTTGTAGTAAAACTTTTTCCCTTTTGATTGATTACGAGACCAGAAGAATTTTAATGGATTATTATGGGATGAATTGCTTGAATCTTAATGCTGCATTTACACACAAAATTAAGAAAGATTTACACTAAGAAGAATATATACTTATACACGAGAATAAAAAATAACGTATACCATTTTCACTCACTTACATTTCAGATTATATGTAACACAAAAATAAAACTGCTGCTTGTGAGAATAACACTTCCAATACTTCCTGAAAGAAAGCAGACGTACGTAAGTTACGTAGCAACACTTTTTTGAGCGATATTTGAACCCTCCTCATCAGGTCAAAATAATGCAAGACAGTCTTGTCTAATCTTTGTTAAATAGAAACACTGTTTAGATCTGATGAAGAAAGATCAAAACCCCCCGAAATTGTTGTTTTCACATATTTGAAATAAGTCTGCTTTCTTTAAGGAAGTATTGAAAGTGTTATATATCTGTAAATTTATCAAACGGGTGTGATATAGTAATTGTATTCATTTTATACCATTATTTTGTAATCATAGGTTAATTTATGTTGTTATTTATTGGCTACTTTAGAAAAGACTTAAGATATTTTATGCAGCTAATTAGGTTCCGCTACCAAGACTGGATATATTTCCTCATTTTTCCCAGTCCAACGGGACCAAATTTTTACAAAAACGTGACCCTGCGACTGCTGTGAGCAGAAAACTTTTACATAACCGGATGACAGCATGCATGCATTTAAAACGTATTTTTCAATGTGCATTTCTCAAAAATTCCGATACACTTAAAATTAAATGTCTACCTGCATGACATCAATTTATTGCGAGTGGAAGCATTTTTTAGTGCGAGTGGGAGCATTTTTAGTGCATGTGGGAACATTTTTAGTGGGAGTGGGAGCACTTTTGCTACTTTGAGAGAACATATGCCCAGAAGCCAGGTAATACCTTAACTATTAACACATGAAAATACTGTTATCATAAAATGTAAACACCCATGAAATTTTGAGTAGGAGTTCATTAGTTATTATCTAACTTTTTGGTTAATTATATAAATTGCATTTGTTCATTAAATATATTTTGAGAACTACTAAAAATAACATGGTCGTTCTAAGTCACATAAGTAAAATAAAATGAAAGATGTTCCAATCTACGGGATTTTAAGTTAAAATTGTTCGCTATATTAGATTTACAGTACCCGATATGTTTTAAATCACAAGATAGTTAATTGTTTTGCAAAAATGATTTTTTTTTATGATTTTATGCTTGCACTAGATGATAAACTGTAATAACATTAAGCCACATAATGAGTAACTGAAATATATGACTGAAGAGCTATCACTTCATTTTTATTCTCTGATAATATGAAAACCAACTTGAATAAGTGAATCAACGAATTGACATTCTTAACAGTTTAAGAATTTCAAAGTAACAAATACTAAAAACCACATTAAATCACTATTCATTTTTGCACAGTTATGCCTAGCAAATTCTCTTTCATGGAAAGTACAATGCGACGAAATAAGTGACGTAATTTAAAATCCAGTTCAATTACAGAAAAACTTTAACTAAGAAAACGCCTTTTCGTTTTCAAAGGCTTAACATTTCTACACCGTCGTTGAATTCTCCTGGAAGCTGTTGCTACTGGGAATAATATTTGTAGCATCCCCTTGCCGGTCCCCCGCTTTTATTCTGTAGTGAAGTCCTTGCTGGACTGCAGACTGACTTTCGCCCATAGTTGACACTTGTGTCACAGAGACAGGGTTGAGCATGATGCTGGCTTGAGACCTATTGCGGGGATGATGTCTCAGCCTGTAACGCTGGTAAGTTCTTCTCAACAGATATATTACCTAAGATAAACATAAATGATTAGTTGGATTTCCTATGCTCCGGTACTCAAAATGAGACATTCATAAATGCCTTCTAATAAAGTGATACTTATAAAGATATAGTGACATGTGATGTCATTTTAGCCATGAAATATTTATCTTTCTGACCAGGATAGTGAATTCTACACCGAGAACGTTAATAAGATTAGCTCTTAAAGAATTTAAATTTTTAAGGATTAGCTATTATTTATTTTATGTCAATAACTTTTATGCGAAAATCAAAATTTTCTATTAATATATATATATATATATATATTTTATTTTTCGAATAATTTAGTACAATATCACAAGGTGCCAGGAAACGTACATGAGACTTTTGTCACAATTAAATTTTACAATGATTCAATCACTGTATCTCAGTTATTTAACCTGAAACTGAAGAAAGAGGGGATACTTTATCATCATTAAGTACTTATGACAAACTTATGTTCTTAACGGTTAATTATTGTACGTATGTACTAGATGCTAAATGAAGAACATGTCTTCCGCTCTTTTTTCTGCTTAGATTTAGATCTCTTTGTAAATAAAGATATAATAAATATATAGATAGATAAAGCAAGTGTAGAGTTTGTTTACATTCTTTGTACTTAATAAAAACATAGACCTTTTTATAAACATATCTTTAGAAAAATAATAAATTTACAAGACTTATTTCTGTTTATGTAAATTAGGACCAGTTAGCGTCAGATAGCGCTAAATACATTATTTGAAATAAACATATTTCGTAATGATATTTTAAAATTCCATAGAATTAAAGTATAAAAAATCAAATGCTCGTGTTAAAAGAAGTTATTGTATTGACAAGTCATGAAAATTCAAGGCAAGTATAAAATACAAGTTACAAAATGCATGTTGCTAGAACAAACTATTTTACTGTAATACTTGGGACTAAAATACTATTTTTCTTGAATTTTACATAAGTACTAACTTACGTTATTATGTGTGTCTAACAAAACATCTATGGTGCTCCGAAGGGAATGAGTTTCATCTAATACTTATTTTCTTTGAGATATGTAAACTATACACAACACTCAAAATGTTTTTAGAAACATTAATGGAAATCTTTATGAGAGACGGAATACAAATGCATAATTACTGTTGCTTCATAAATAAAACCATTCGTTAGTTGATGTGCAGAGAGATAAGAATATATGCGGAAAAATAATATGGTGTTGCATAATTTATTCAAATTATCATACCTTATGTAATTCGTCCAAGGTGGTTAACGTCATGCAACTCATGCAATTTATCTTATGTCGTTTAATTCATATTATATTTTATATAAATTAGTATCACCGACCCACGTTAGCTACATAGTCTATTGCAACTTTAATAAGCATCATTAATAACTAGTTAGGCACATTCTGCCATTTCTAAATTTAATATTTCATTTCTTCGTAATTTATGATGCTGCATGTTTATTGCTTATGTACTGAAGTTGATACGATATTCTTTAATTAAATGTTTGAATATATATTGGATTAATCTAATTACTGACATGTAAATTTGGAGCTATTTTTAATATCTTGTAGAATGCAATTCTGTTGTACTAACTCGCATGGGATGCATTGCTAACGCGAACGTAATATAAAATTCATAAAACTATGCTTCAGGGATTTAAATTTCATGCACTGTTTTCACTTTAGTTAGTAGTAATTTTTATCACACTTTAAATTACGGTTATTTTGTTTGTCTGAATATCTGTCGATATTATAAAACAGTAAAACCATTCCAAATATGCTGGTTACTGAACTGAAAATGTAATTTAGAAATATTTTGATTCATTCTTTCAATCCATAAGCTGTTAATATTTATTCATTAACTTTTGTCTATCAATGACAGCGTTCAGACGAATTGAAGCTTAGAGAATATCTAGTTTAACTGGTATTGGCAAAATTGTTATTAATTGTTTAAATTCGCTTAAAAATGATATCAGAAAACTATTTTGAAGCGACATTTTCTTAAAAGCGTCACATACAATGTAAACCTACCTTCCTGGTAGGTCGAACGGTCTAGGTCTCAACAATAACATACAAAGTAAACCTAAATTCTGTTTTATTTATCGTGAATAACTAACTGTTCCATTACATGCAAATTCTATGTTCGTATCACAAATTGGACGATTTTTGCATAAAAGTGTGTTGATCAACTGCGCTAATGCGAGCTCCAATCATAGAGTAATATTTCAATGTCTTAATAACCGTTTAACTAACTTAAATTGTTACGATTTGAACATTGTTTTATGTATCTCATTTTAGGTTTGCCAAATGATTTGTTTTATTTGAAGGTCTACATTAAATGCTAGTTTTTTTTCTTCAAATTAAATATCTGAAATGAATATTAACTTCCACAGTTATATTTTAGCTTGAACTCTTGTGCTGTAACATGGTAAATTTATTGAACTATGTAAAACATAAAATTTATTGATACTTAGTGCAAACTTTAATTTAATACAAAAATTAATCTTGTTTCTTAATGTATTAAACAAAAGAACAAATTTACATTATATGTTTCATTTAATTCCTATGGGATACGCATCAGGGTTTTAAACTAGCACAATAGGTAATGATAAAGTATATTTAATCAAAATTTCACGTTACTTACTTGGGCTTAGAAAATCTATTTGCAGTTTTCCAATTAAAGAAATTAGTTAATTTAATTAAGTGACGCATCATATATTCGTAATTGAATCTTAAATATGCGTAGGATTAATATAACGTAAATATTATATTTGATTAGTCATTAAACATATTTTAAAATTTTCGAAAACTCAATGTTTGAACTGTACAGTTATTGAAGATAATTACACTTTAGAAATTATCTTTCCTCTTTTATCGAATGTAAATATATTTAGAACATAAATTGTTGAAAAATATGAATTTCAAATTATATTTTTAAAATTGAATTCGTGAAACACATGCACACAAACTTGATGCTAGCATACATAACTCTACATTTAAATAGCAAAAAGATGATTAAATTACATGTTAATTGCAACAGACTTGTAATTTAATCATCTAATTTTTAATGATAGTAAAGTTGGGAAAAAATATTAGTTATTAGTGCTTTGTGAATAATGAAAGCAAGTAAAATAAACTCTATTGATTGTTTTTAGTAAAATCTAAAACTGAATACTTATTTCTAGTTTATCTTTTGCTTGTTTAAATTGAAGTTTATTTCAGTTTTAGAGGACAACAGTATAATAGAACATTTCAGAAAGATTACTTTAAGTCTCCATACAAATCACTTTGTATTTTCTTTGTGTTGTTATACGGGCTGTTGAAATACTTTTCTAAATATTCTCCTAATTTGTTTCTGTATATTTTGAGCTTTAAAATGAAGTAAAAAAACTGTTTGCAAAGGATTCTGAATAATGGTCAATTCTTTTATATCTACAAATGCATGACGATTTGAGTTGTTCTTTAAATGAAAAAACAAACAATAGAGATCATTCAAATTGTATAGGTCAAATCCAAACATATAGAAGTTTGATGTTTTAGCTAAATATCATATAATGCCACAGTTGCCATAATTAGACTAAATGGTATTCGCACTAGATGGCAGCATCGGTTATATTGATTAATTGGTGATACGAGTTTTGCCATATATGATTTAACCACAATATTTCTTAAAATATCTATTTATGAGGATTCGATATAGATAGAGCTTAAATAGTGACTTATATGGGTTCAGTATCAAATGCAGCAGAGCAAGATCTAATCTTTAGAGATGTTCACTTTCGGTTCTGAAGTTGTCATTTGCGGATTTCTTTCTGTAAATGTGTCTGTCTTTATGTAATAAATGTGTAAAAGAACATGAAAACGTTGAATAGTTCGGTCATAAAATCCCGTCATTTGTATTGTCTCCAAGTCATAATTGTCTTCAAGTCATAAAATTCTGTCATTTGTATACACTGCTTGCCACCATATGAAGACTCCTTCATAAAATAATTTTGCTCTACTCTGAAATATCGTACGTTTAGATAGTAAATAGATAGTAATTTTACATTTTTGGACAAAACTGTGGAGGTTCAGGTTGCATACGTACTGGTTTTTTTGTGTGGTGTATTTAAAGAAAATAATATTAGACGTCATGAGGTAGACAAATATTTAGTTTATTACAATAAATTCGTCTAGTACAGGATATCCCCATGTGTGATACTTGTTTGCGACCATAAGATAAGTAATTCTTCAGCTGAAGACATTTTAAATTGCCTTATGACAGTGATTACACAACTTCTTTAAGAGTCGCAATTAGGGTGTAACTTCTCTAAAACTATGATATGTTATGATACCATACCATGCTGTATGATGTTACCTTTTTATGCATACTGGCATACTGTGAATTTAGATGTGATGCATGTTTAAGAATATGCATCAAGGTATCAAAGCAGATCTAGTTAGGGTGTGTCCTATCGAATTTGGTGCAACTTAAGATTCGAAAACAAAGGTGGTAGATACTTATTTTTAGGGGGCCAAATGTTTGCATCTTGAGTTACAATGGGTGTAATATATTTTAAGTATAGTATTAAATATTTTTATCTAATACCATTATCTGCAAAATATTATAGCTATGATCATTTTGATTTGAATGTTAACACTGAAATTATGTTTCACATGCACTATTTAGAACAATAACATCGGATGAGTTTGTCTAATTTTCATTTATTAAAAGTAATTTGTATTATTTTTATTTTCCAACAGAAAGTTGTACATTTATATTTTACTGCAAAATAGTATTAAAGATAGAAAGTGACATACACTAGGGAATTACGTGCACTTTTTCTTCTTGTGAAAATAAAATAAAAATATACTCATAGATATTGGGGACGGCATTGACCAGTTAGTCCAATTACTTATTTTGTTAATCATCAATAATTTTTTGATAAATTATTGATTATAGATAAAAATATTCAAAACTTGTTGATATTTACCTTATTAAAATATTTCAACAACAATATTGAAATATTAAATGTGATAGAGTGTGGCTCATGATGTATTAAAGAGTAATTTGACATTTGTTTATTAAAATGTTCTGAACTTATAAGAAATTCTCCTAATAACAGATAAAACCATTTTACAAGCATAGACATTTTTTAGGTACTTTTTACTTAACATATACCCCACATTTTCCTTTCTTTTCAGCATATAATTTACTGCTGTTATTCTAGACTCAAATACGTTAACTCTATTCTTGAAGTATAAAGACGAAAATTTATAGGTATAATTTATAAATCACATTTTATCACCTATATAAATTCAAATTTTACAGTTAAAAGTATTTTATAACGATATAGATGGAAAAGTAGCATTCGCAGGAAAGACAAGTTTTATTGACGAACGGTCTCAGTTCTTACAGCCCTAACAAAACATGCAGAATAATTTAAATTGCATATAGCTTTCATACAAACGGAAAGTGCTACATTGAATAGAAGCAGAACAAAGAGTGCCGATGTCTAAGGAGCAGAAAGAAACGGGCATGAGATTTTTAGTGCCAAATAACAAAATAAAACATGCTCAAGCAAAATAAAATCAAAATGACAACGTACTTCTCTACAGGTTGTCGCAGGCATGATGCCTCTTTATACTATGAAGTGACACTAATTTAGTGGAGCGTCGCTTCATGGATTCTGGTTGAAGTCTGTGTATGGTTCTGCGTCTGTCGATCGAACGCCATATGAGAGTTACAATCTGTCGAGAAATTGGTGTCACTATCATGCTATTAGAATGTTATTCTGTCGCAAACAATTCTGCAAAAACTAAAATAAGAAGCAGACTACAAGCAAATGGGAATCTAGTCTACGAAAGACAAAATGCGTGCATTTAAAAGCGTGAATGGAAAAGATATATACATAAAGATGTTTTGGGGCATACTTTTCTCAACGTTTGCGTCTGTACTGATTAAGAATATTTTTATACAAAATTGCCTTTAAAATCAACAAGTTATGCTATTCGACGTCTAGCAGCCAACTGGAACTCTTAATTTTCGAATTAGATCCGAAACACATTCTAATCGGGTGAATTTTATTTCAAACAAGCATGATCTTATAAGCACGAAAGAACTCACCTGGTCAGCTTTCACTGTCCTGGTGTTAATGTTTTTTTCGTTGACCGGCAAGATATAGAAGGTGTGATTAAAAGTGAATAACAATGGCAGAGGAAGATCGTTACTTTCCAACAAGTGAATATTTTTTTTACACGCGTCACCCCGTTATGTGATAGCAGCTGATTCACTGCTAAGCATATTTAATTGTCTAAAAACTTAGCAAAGAGGGGCATTTTGAAGCAAGAAATCATGCAACCTGGCCAATACATGAGGTTGATTTTGCTTTAATTGCAAAACTAACGAACTAAACTGAGTAACATTTAAGACAGAACTGATTGATACATTAAGTTAATGATTCGATAAATGATTCTTCATCTTCATGACATGAGTTGCGTTATATCAAATTATAGTTAACTTTTATAAAAGAACTTAATGTGCCAAATTTGAACTATTTTACAATTCAAGTATACATAGTTTTCGTTAGTCTCGTGTAATACAATATTTAACTTCATTTTCAAATTTTTATAAATTTAAACTTAGAAACTATAAAGAAACTTTTTCTATATATGTACATAAGTTCGTTTCAAGAAAAGAGTTTAGATGTCTCAAGGATATAAATCTTCTCATTTGTGAAGTAGACAATAAATATCTATACCGCGCAAACTGGTGAGTGACTTTATGATTGGCAAAGTCATCGTCATTAGAGGTTCGACAAAATAGCAATGAGATTGATTTATTTTACTTGTGTACTGTCGATCTTGCGGCTGATGCCATACATTTTATTTGCGAATTTTTCTTCCCCTACTTTTACTACAAGTGATGCGACATTTTCATCGTCTCAAGCAGTTTTTCGATGAATAAATGGTGCAGCATGTAGTTTGGTGCACCATGCCATGGAAATGCAATACATTAAACAGCTGATTACCATCGTTTTGCTTTCTAAAACGTTGTTTTGTAAGATCACAAATTTATGATTCTGTGGCAGAAACTATATTTTGCATCTATAGATAGTACTTACTTATCGTAGATCCATAACTGGGACATTGTGGAATATTTTGCCTTTTTTATGTAGAATTTCTGCTTTTGTACAGAGTTTATATTTCGTGAATATAAAATTCCTGCATTTTGTTTATGAAGAATTTGTATTTTATATCCACTATTTGTATTCAAGTGATACGAAGATAGCTTGGGATATCTTTATGCTAGTTATTGCCGTATCTAGAAAGTCGTAAATCGGCTGTAAGCAGTATTCGATCTTATGTGTTCCACAAATTGTTCTTGCAATGAAAAGATTGCTGTTAAAAGTAGAGATCTAAGCTGAAGGAGACTAAGTGCTGTTATAGTTGTTTGCAAAAAATGTGAACTTTACTTTTACAGTATAAATTATCGTTACATTTTTCAGTTATATGGCATTATGCATTGCATAATGCTATTTCAAACATATAATGTGAAATTAATTTTTTTTATATTTCTAAATTTAACGATGTTATATAATCATGTTTTATTACATTTTTAAAAGTCATACAATGTAATATTTATCCTCTGATTCTGAGCATGCGCGCGATATTGGAAACAAAACTTTTAACTGTTTATTTCAAACTGTTTTCAACTATCATTTTACCCTATTTTTTGACAAAACTTTTCTTTAAATGGGCTGAAAAACCCCGAACTTTCTGATTTTTGAATCTCTGCTTATTTATATCGAAAGTATGTTTATAATTTTGATCTTGTTCCAATACATAGTTTTGCTTTGCGGTTTCTCCTAGACAAGACGTGAAACCATTGTCTACGTAAAAAAAGCTTGTAAAACTTTTTTTACTTAGACAATACCATGCATAATCACCTTACATATGTCACTAAAATGACGACACAATTGTTATTGAAGCAATTTTCCTCACCTTACTGACATATGGCTTTTTTATTCAAGGAAGTTTTACAAGACTTTATCTTACAAGTAGCAGTTTGATTTACTGTAATTGTTTAACATAAACATTTAAAGTTTTGTTAATCTCGTTTTTTCTGTATTGTATTTTGTATATTTTCATTTGATTTCTTTGTAATATGTCTATTTTATGCCTTTTCACTCCGCATTCCTCCTTTCCGGCCAATTGTAATATGTAAATTTATTTTGTGGGTAGGCTGTCTATAAACTTCCAATGTAGTTATACCATCTCTACTTCTGATGAAAGAAGTTTTAAGCTCAAAAGTACTTAGATGGCTTTAATGTAATTTAAGTCCTAAATTTTGAAATAAACTTTTTAATTATTTTAAAGGTCTGTTAGTGTTAATACTTATCTTTCAGAAAAATTACTAAATATTTATGTTTTTAAGTATTCCTGAATAGTAAGTGCCCTTTGATTCTTGGTATGAAGTAATAGGCAGAAGCAAGTAGTAAGTTTCACCTAAGTTTAAGCACCATACACTGAAACAATGAATAGGCTGTATTTGAAACGTGGTCTTTCTTAATGACCTTATTCGTCATTAAATTTTAATTCTTAATTGAAATTTTTGCAATATCTGTTATGATTAGAAACTGTATAACATTTAAATCTTTAAATAAAAGTCAGAAAAAGATATAATAATTAAGTAGTTAGGCATTCTTACCTCTCCATTCATATAGCAAAATATTGATGCAACAATAAATCCCTAAAATAAATTACAAGAAGATACTAAGATATTTATTTCGTTGAACACACACACATATATATATATATATATATATATATATATATATATATATAATGTATATATATATGTAATTATATACATGTATATATATATATATATATATATATATATATATATATATATATATATATATATATATATATATATATATACAGGATGTATATAAACTGATAGTCAGAACTGTAAAGGGTTATAGAACTCATCAAAACAAACAACTTTCACATACAATGGGGATCGGAAAGCAGCCGGCGAACCGCGAAAGGGCGCTTTCTCTGGAGTGGAGGAAACGTTGCGTCAAAATGGAGAACACAGTAAATCAGCATACTACACGTTCCAGACGCCAACAGCAAAGATTCTCCGTGAATGTGTGAACAAGGATTATCCACGACCAATTAACTGGCCCGTATCAGGTACCAGACCGCTTAGACGGACAGAAGTACCTGACCTTCCTGCCAGGTGCTGCCAGATTTACTACGTGTTGTACCAGCAAATCAACGAGTTATTACGTGGTTGGTTCCAGCATGACGGAGCGCCAGCACATTACACCAAGAATATGCGGAACTACCTGGACATTGCCTTTCCGAATAGATGGGTTAGCCGTGGTGATTATTGCGTCTCGTGGCCTTCCAGGTTTCCCGATCAGTCCTGCCTGGATTTTTTCTGTGAGAACAGCTAAAAAGCGCCGTTTACGAGACTCTCATCGAGTCACCAGAGGACCTTGTCGCCCGAATTAGCGTCGCAGCAGCAGACGTTCGTAAAGTGCTAGGAATCTTCCAAAGCGTACGCGATTCACCCAGTCGCCGCTGTGACGCCTGTCTCGCAGTTGGTGATCGTTCATTTGAGCATTTGTTCTAAACATTTTGTCAATAAATTTCCATTATTCGTCTACATTGTATTCGTATTCACTTCACTCCATTTGACGCGACGTTTCATCCACTCACAGAGAAAGCTCCCTCTCGCGACTCGCCACTTGTTTTCCGACCCCACATTCTATTGTGAAAGTTGTATGTTTTGGTGAGCTCTATAACCCCTTACAGTTCTGACTATCAGTTTATATACACCCTGTATATATACATATATATATATATACATACACACACACACACACACATATATATGTATAATTTTTTTTATAAATACTGTAACAAACTTAAAAAATTAAGAATACTTTGCAAATATGCAAATGTAAAAAAAATGTGTAAGTAGGAATAACAATGCAAAATACATTTTATTTATTGCGCAAATGCTGCTAATAAATAAAATGATTTAAATAATAATAAAAGTTTGAAAGTCAAATGGAAGAAAAGTAAGAAGCTATAACTCGAAAAACCTAACTTTCTAACAGCTTACTAAAGTAAAAGTATAAATCAGCAAATCTTCAAGAAAATGGGAAAAAATACAAATTTCGAATAAAAGTATTATAAAAATATAAACATAGACGAAATAGCCGAGAAAAATATCAGGAGACTACAAGCAACAGAATTCCTCTAATAACATTGGACGAAAGTAAAATTAAAATATAACAAATTCTATTACTAAAGTTAGCGCAAATGCAGCATAAATTTGAATAGATTGTAAACTTTTTTTATAAATACTGTAGCATACTTAAAACTTAAGGATACTTTGAGAATATGCAAATGTAAAAAAAAAATAGTAAATAGGAATGACAATGCAAAATACATTTAATTTATAGCGCAAATGCAGCTAATAAATAAAATTATTTCAATAATAATAAAAGTTTGAAAGTCCAATGAAAGAAAAGTGAGAAGCTGCAATTCGGAAAACCGAACTTTCTAACAGCTTACTAAAATAAAAGTATAAATCAGCATAGGTTTTTCGAGTTACAGCTTCTCTCTTTTCTTTCATTAGACTTTCAAACCTTTATTATATATATATATATATATATAGAATGTCATATAACAGAATCAACCATAGTACAAACAGTACAAAAACAGTTATCTAGACCAATAAGCGCAATGCAGCTTGAAATAGCCTAGAAAAGTATAATAGTAAAATTGAAAGATTGGACATGAAGTCAGCCAACAGGTAATACATAAAAGGCCTAGGGGGATTGTGACCCCTAGTTCCCGTTTACAAGTCGACTTTTCCACCAATGGCAACACTCACGGAGCCATGCATTACCTGCGGTTAAATTCAGTACAACGTCGAAACAGAAGACGCCCATACGAAGTATATATCAAACGTAAAATGAAAAAATCCCCCAACATAAGAGCAATATAATTGAAACGACACAAAACTAAACCTACTTAAAATATACGAACTACAAATACAAATACCTTACCTCCATCCAAATCACTCACGTCAATTTTACACGCTTAAATAATTCCTCGCTGTATCGATGCCATTTTATTTCCTGAAATAAAGGTGTTGCCAAAATCCTTACTGAACGCATCGAAAACTTTATTATGTACCACATTGTAACACTGACAAATAAATATTATTATTAAATTAAATTTTGATAAAGGTACTAAATTCAGGTCAGAGGAATTTCATGATATATATGGGAATTATTAAAAAGAATTGAAGGAATTTATATATAATATGGCAATAAAATACAGTTTGCCTATGATTGCATTTGATGAATGGCGAGATCGTGTAAATTTTCAATTTCGTCGATTTTATCAACCTTCAATTCAAAAACGAGAAGAGAGTACTGTAAATCGTGACGAACTGAATGATTTATGAAACAAATATGCAGTTACCTACACAAACAAGGCAGCATCTAATTTCACTTTCACATGCATAGCATACTATATGAAGATTCTTAAAGAAAATTATCAAGATGAGGAAATCTATAAAAAGCTCAATGTGCAACATAATGAAATTAATAATCGAATTTGTGCACTTCATAAGCGAATTGGAATTGATTTGAGACATACAGTATTGTGGCAATTAATTGAGAAATGTCATTTTTTTCGTTTTATCACACGTAAGCTTAGGAAGAAGCACACCAAATTAGCTCAGAGTTCAAATTGCAGTTATTATCAAAGTAGCAGGTGTTCGTATGCACCTGGTAAGAAGCAGGTGTTCAAATTCCTCCACCAGGTGGCAGGTGTTCCGCAGTGGTAGTTTCTCAGTTGTTGCGGGGCTCATTAGCGTCATGGATATCAGCGCGGAAACACGTGCTAAAATGATTGCGCTTAGAGAACACACTTCTAAGACGTTCGAGGAAATAGGTAAAATATGTGGAGTGAGTACAGCAAGTGTCGGGAGGATCTGGAAGCGGTTTCAGGAAACAGGAAATGCTGGAACCAACCGCTCTGGAAGATGTGGCCGAAAAAGATCAACTTCGACTCATGACGACAAAACTTTACATCGAATGAGTGTTAAAAATCCTCGATTAACCAGTTTTGACTTGTCTAAGTCCATGGTGGCAGCTGGTGTTGTTATTGCACCTTCAACAGTGCGATACAGGCTGCTAAAACGCGGACGGAGAGCACGTCGACCATACAAGAAGCAGCTTCTGACGCTTCGCATGAAGAAAAAAAGGTTGGAATGGGCACGGAAATACAAAACATGGACTGAGAAGGACTGGGAGAAAGTTCTCTTTTCTGACGAAACACATTTTGTGGTTCAGGGATTTAGATCTATGTTCGTGAGAAGGAGCCAAGGAGAACTTCTCAATCAGCACCACATCAATCAAGCACCCAAGCATCCGCCCAAAAAGATGTTTTGGGGTTGTTTCAGCGTTTTGGAGACATAATCTCTTGTTCCCGTAGAGGGAATGATGAACAGTGCCAGTTACGAAGTCATATTGACCCGAAAAGGGCTTGCAACCATAGCTAAACTGTGGCCGAACGGAGATTGCGTTTTCCAACAAGACAGCGCGCCATGTCACACTTCGAAGCGAATCAAAAATTTCTGCTCAAAAAAAATATTACCGTACTGGATTGGCCCGGGAATTCACCAGACTTGAATCCCATAGAAAATTTGTGGGCTATTGTCAATAAACGGCTTCACAAATTTGACTGTACGACGATGGACAAGCTAATTTCGGCCGTTATTGACATATGGTTCAGAGACGTTGAAATTAAAACTACATGTGCTAGTCTAGTACATTCTATGCCGAATCGTGTCTGTGATGTTATAAAGTCTCGGGGAGGTCATATCACTTATTAGTTTTAAATGTATCCATAGAAAACTTGAATAAAACTGAATTTTATTAAAAAAACTGCATTTCTCAATTAATTGCCACAATACTGTATACGTTACCCGTATTTGGTCTTGATTTCCAAACTTCACAAAAAACCATTCAAGTTTTGTCCAGTTACAGTGGCATTTAAAACTTATACCACAAGGACTAATACGCTACTGAAGTCATATCTGCAACCTGTATTGAATCATATTTTAAAAAATGGTTCCGTCATGATAAAAACAGCGATCAAGTTTTGGGAATTTTGAACAAACTACCTGCTAAACAATTATATAGAAGCTATGATTTCCAAGATCTATTCAGCAATATAAATTTGGAGGATCTATATAGTATATTGACGCAAATACATGAGACATTTGAATTACAACAAAGTGTCACAATTCAAAAGTTTAAACACGTTTGTACAAGTTTAAACACGGACATCGTATTGTATGAAAATATATTGTATAATGGTACTGAATATTACAAACAAATTAAAGGCGTGCCAATGGGTGGAGGGTGCTCGACATTATTAGCAAATCTATATTTGCACCATTATGAACAAGGAAATCACTTTATAAACGAAATGGTATACTTTCGATTTATTGATGACATCCTCATAGCATACGAAAACACAGGAGACGGGTATGAATTTGATTTTTCCTTTTATCCAGCTTGCTTGAATCTTATTGTGAATATCTCGGATAAAACAAAGGCAATCAACTATCTGGATATAAGTATACATTTAACACCTAGCAAGACAACGTATTATACTATTTATGATAAAAGAAGACAGTACAGTTTTAGAATACATTATATAATTAACTGGTATTCTAATTTAAGTATCAGGATATTTCGCAATATAGTCATTAATCACTTTAAACGTAGTGAAAGAATGCATTCTTATGGAAAGGATAGGATCAAAAATGATTCTATATTTATTAAGGAAGCAATAACAGAAAATTATCCTTTAATATTTATTTGTCAGTGTTACAATGTGGTACATAGTAAAGTTTTCGATGCGTTCAGTAAGGATTTTGGCAACACCTTTATTTCAGGAAATAAAATGGCATCGATACAGCGAGGAATTATTTAAGCGTGTGAAATTGACGTGAGTGATTTGGATGGAGGTAAGGTATTTGTATTTGTATTTCGTATATTTTAAGTAGGTTTAGTTTTGTGTCGTTTCAATTATATTGCTCTTATGTTGGGGGATTTTTTCATTTTACGTTTGATATATACTTCGTATGGGCGTCTTCTGTTTCGACGTTGTACTGTATTTAACCGCAGGTAATGCATGGCTCCGTGAGTGTTGCCATTGGTGGAAAAGTCGACTTGTAAACGGGAACTAGGGGTCACAATCCCCCTAGGCCTTTTATGTATTACCTGTTGGCTGACTTCATGTCCAATCTTTCAATTTTTACTATTATATATATATATATATATATATATTAAATACATTTTAAATTACAATTTGTATTTTTAATTATTTTGAATAAAATATTCCTTTCAACTTATATATGCAAAATGCACTTGTTGTATCCAAATGCAGAATATTGATTACATTGTAACTAAATATTTTTAGCATAGCATAAACTTAGGGAATTAGCATGTGTCTTTTCAGAGCTTAACTGCAGCTGAATTTGAATTTGAGTTAATTTCTTTACAATTACCCCGACTTGAGAAACTGCGTTATGTCTATGAACAATATTATAAATGTTTATAAAATGACTATAGATGAGTGCAAAGAGGTGTAAAGATAGTATTTATATATTTGTTGAAGTTTTAAACACTATAACCACATACATCCTTAAAGAAATTAGAATCATAATATTCACACATCAATCAGAAGAATATACTTCAAATGAAATTAAAACCCAAGTCTAAGTATATTTTTTCACCGTTTAATACATGTTCTTTCCTAATGAATTCAATAGCAACGAAGCCATTTAAATGTTTTTTATAAGATGATCATAATGTAAAATCCTTGCAGGTTGCAACAACTGTAATTGACATAACCGTTATATAAGATTTTGTATATAACCAAAGAGAGGACAGAATACGGAAAGCATTTTAAGTGTTTGGACGAGATGGTCATACTGAAAAACCTATTGGTTAATTGGCGAGGATGGACTAAAACCAATTGACGGGCAATGATAACATGGTTATATTTGAAGTTTCTCATATATTTGAAACAGATTAATTGACAGAACTGTTTGTCTGTAACTAAAGAGTGACCAGAATTAAAGAAAAGAATTATGTTGTTCCTAAGCCTCTTGACCTAAAAAATGTTTGGTCAAGTGTAAAAGATCACACCTCCCATAAAGCACTGAGGCCACCCTCTCCTGATCCTCCTCTAGAAGATTTAAAGAAAAAAGATTCTGAAGATTTTAATGAGGCAGCCAAACTGAAATATCCTTACATGTGTGCAATAACCCTTGACGAAAACGTTTATGTGTAACATAAGCGAGACCAAAACAAACAAATAAATAAAATATTCGAATGGTTTTAATGAGATTGTCATAATATAGGTAACTTACTTATTTGCAACGTCCTACATTGATGAACCACCTCTCTGTAGCCGATACTAAGTTTAAAATGATCTTAGGAAGTATTTAATAGTTTAAAAAAAAATTGGAATTTTACTTCATTGAATGCATATTTAGTGTGTTGATATCCTCAGGTCTTCTCTCAATTAAACGTTGAATACTTTTATTTATTTGTAGAAATATATTTCGTACTTTATGACCAAATGTTTTCTTTTTATGCTGCAATAAAAATATTTAAAGATGGATTTGTTTTACAGAAATGCTTAAAAATAAATGATCCTTTAATATTAAATTCTGCATTTACACTTACGATTTCTTTATTTATGCTAACACCTAATCTGGGAAGAATTTAAAACTCTACGTTCGGTGCAATTTCAACGTATGGTTTTTTTTTTTTTTTTTTTCATAACACATTTTATTCTGACTGGTAAAATAAGATAAAAATATTTGGGATTTTCTCGATTTCATATTTAATGATTATAAGGATACACAACTATTTTTAAAATTTTAAATGACAGGATTGACAAAACTTGAAAGTTTTCAAGTGATACCGTTAGCAGTTATTGTCGATTTGATAGAAAATTTAACATTCAGGATATTGGTATTTCCATGAGAATATCAATCTCATATTTGCTTCCAAATCTATTCCTCGTTTCCCTGAATCTTATAATATGAACATTTTGAAACCGTACTTAACATATGGATTAGATACGTTGACGACATCTTCGTTGTATAGCGAAAATTGCTCGAATTTGTTTAATGATTTTCTAAATCAATTTAATCAAATAAATTACCAGATAGAGTACAGTACATCTTAGAAGTGCAGAATAATTACCAGCTGCCGTTTCTTGATGTTTTAAAGAAAACACCAAATAATAACGAAAGATCTATTGTATTGTAAACACATGGCCACTCATTCAATCATTCTTTACAATGCATAAGCACTTTACTAGATACTTTGCAAGAACTTTGCAATCACTTAACTAATAATGTATCAGAATTTTTCCATGGCTTTATACTATAATTAAACTACAATATTGTCCACAGTTGATTTTAAATTGCTAAAAATTCAAGAGTTTTAAAATTGTTTATGATCTATCAGTTCGAATCCTATTCGAGAGGATGGGAATGGTTGAGGTGCGGGATGTAAGGAGATAGGAATTAGCTAATCCTGAAGTAATTGTTTTATTAAGGGATCGTACATTTATTTTTAGGCATCTGTACATTAATTAACATTAATCGTAACAATATGTATGGCCAACGTGAGTTCGGGAATTTTAGGAGTGAAAAAATTGCAATAGGACGGCAGGGAGAAATATTTTATGACATGTATGCATACAGTTATATCACGTTCCTATATCTAGTATTAGAATATTAATCTAAATATAACTTTACCTGCAAACCATCCATTGCGTGACTGAAATACGTATAAATCTGCAACAGAATGCAGTGACCAGAGTTCGGCCTGTAAATTATAAGACAAAACTGAAGCCCAAATAATGGCACGAGGACCAATGTGGCACGGACAGCTTTTCTGTAAAAGAATAATCAACTTTTAACAGTCAATTTAAGACAAAGCTGCATAAAAATTCAGTTAAATTAAAAAAAAATTATTTTAAATCACAAGTTCAATTTAATTTGAAAAATTGATTTAATATGGTGTTTTGTGTGATAAAAGAGCTCAATTTAATGAACATAAAAGGGGCAATACGGAAAGCAAATAATGTAGTGTATAAATAAAATTACGTGCAATCTATATATCTTTGAGTATTATTAGAATCATGCATAATAAATTGGAAAATGGTGAAGTCCAAAGGTACTTTTCGTCATGATACTTATTTATAATCATTGCAAGAATTTATGAATTTGAAAATAAAAATTTCATCGTGAAAACGTTGAAGGAATCAACTTATTCCAAAGACTGAAAGTAGCCGTCTTCGCTAGGATAAATGAGACAGAACACCAGCACCAACAATGGTAAGATAGCGTCTATTGAAAAATGGCCGTATCACGTGAACCAGCATGATCAATATTGCCAGACGAAAGTTCAAAAGGAAACTTAGAAGACCTGAAAAATTAAAAATTGAAGGAAACTACGAATTAGGTGCCCTACGATGAAAAGTAAGGAAATACCTGGTATCGAACGATACATATGTAACAGCATAATCTAACTTGTAAAAACATGGATCGAAATTATGATGAAGAAAAGGACTTGTAAATAGCAATGAAGGAAAACAACCGATTGCGGAAGCTGGATGGACTAATTTCAAAGAAAGAACAAACTAATATAAACTTAAGAATTAAGAAGATAGCAAAAATTAAAGGAAAACATCCAGTTTCAAAAAGATACTTGAGCAATTTTTGGCTGTGAAATTAAGAAGAATATGACACAAAATATGATAAAAGTGAACGATTTCGAAAGCTATATGATATAATTTCATGCACTAAATAAAAATGACGATTTCATGATCTGTATGAACTACATTCATCAACTAAATTCAAAACACATTCGATTGAAATATTAGAAGTACCACAAAATAAAACTGCTGCCCGAATATAGCAGAAAATTAAGTATCTAGTTTCGAAAGCAACATTAGCTAAAATCGTTAGCTAAATTCAACTTTCGATAAAACTACTTGAAATTGTCAATGAATAAAACTTTGCAGAAATATGAATATTTTGAAACAAAATAGGGAGAAATTGAACAGTATCAGATGCTATACAAATTAACTTTATCAATTAAATTCAAATTTTTGTTTCGAAAGCTAAATTAACTAAAATGAAATTGAATACGATTAAAACATTACAAATGCCAATAAATTAAAATCTGCTGAAAAACTAGTGTAGCAAAAAAGGAGGTAACATGTTTTTAAAAAAACATGAACTCATTTCAACAAATAAGTTCAGCAAATACAAATCGATTAACATATTAAAAGTACAAGCCTGCTAAAATGACTATAACACAAACAAATAAACTGTCACCTTTTTCATATATTGTGTCATATTCTTCTTAATGTCGCAGACTTCTTTTTGTTATTATTATACAACTGCTTGGTCAAAAAATATTTGAATTTAGTTGATGAAGGTGGCTCACATAGCTGGCACTTCATTTTTTACTCTATTCCGAACAGCAGTCAGTAGTACTTTTAATGTTTTAATCGCCTGCTAAATGAATTATGTTGAATAGTACCTTTTATTCTTTCGTATTTTTAAATTGTTTGTTCGAATGTTATTTGAATGTATTGATGAAATTGCAAATCTTTTGGTTTTCGTTGAACTTTTGTTATATTCTTAATTCTGAAGTTATATTACAACTTGTTTTATTCGCTGCTTTTGGCAACGAAATGTTCTAGATCAACCCCATTACACCAAGGTGATCCATTCTCAAGATATTTAAGTTTGTTTGGAATGTTGAGGAGCAGAACACATTTTTCACTGCAGTTAAAAAACTGTTGGATGAATATTCCTAAGATGTAGCAATTTTAGTCTTATGGGTTAATTGATGCTGATCAGATTTTGGCATGATTCTGAGAAACAGAACAAAACTTTTATTTGCAAAAAACCCCTTAAAATTCGTCCAAATCTGAAATAAATGACTAAAATTGCTGAAATATATTAATTAAATATTTTTTCTTTATGTGAGAATATGCATTAAATATATAAATTAAAAATGATAACACAAAAGCATACATCTTATTTGCTGCAATAAAACTCCATTTAATGCATCAGGAAATAGAAAATAAGAAAAGGAGACTGTAGGAATATTATCAATGGTACTCAACTATCTGTCGGTGTGTCACTGATTTTATATTTTGATGTAATCTAGATGATGATTCAATGAAACAGTGCACGCGTTTGCCTTTTTATGAAGAATAAACACGATTTACATAAACATGATTCACATAAACATGATTCACATAAACATATTCCGCAAGTTGTCCCTCACACACCTTACCCCCCAAACTATATATAATAGATAAAAATAAATATAAATCTGGAATCAGTGAATTAAACATTGTTGTTTACACAATAAATTTCTACATGAAAATACCATATTAATCAGTGATTGAACTTAAGATAACTATAAATAATTAACATAACCTAATTTGGAAACTCTTGCAGGATTTAAATCAACATTATGTTATAAACTCTTGAAATAAAATATTTATTCATATTTAAGTGGGCTCAAAAATAAAAAAAGAATATTTTCCCCCAGTATAAGACTCACCTATACTGACTTGGCTCATTGGAATGTGTAGCACGCAGCTTTGTAACTAATACTCGAATTATGTTGCAGAGAAAGAAAAAATTCACCTGAAATGAAACAGCAGATATGTAAATTCACCTGGAACGTAACAGCAGATATGTAAATTCACCTGGAACGTAACAACAGACTACAAGATTACTACATTGTTTCAATTTTTTATGTTTAATACATACAAAACATACAAAATAGATAAATCAAATGATTTTGATATAAACCAAATGTGTAACCCAATGGATATTTGCATCTGAACCAAAAGCATCAACAGAGGTATCAAATTTTAATTGTAAAAAATACATTAATAATACAGCACATAACATATCGGTAAAAGTAATAACCGGATTGAGAAGTAAAATGAAATTTCGTCCTCCTTCAGGACAAAAACCATACCAATAAAAGACACATCAACTGTATCAATAAAAGAACATACGCTTTCTTTTTCTCTGGTGTTTATTGTTTCTTTGTCCTGAAGGAGTGTTTTTGCTTTCAAAACAGGTTGATACAGATATTTATTTGTTACCATGGGGATTTTTAATAATGAAAATTTTGAGATTTTTTTAGATTAACAACGGGTATTTTTAGATTTTGATTTATATACACTTTTTACAGAATTCTGAGCAAATTCATTAATAAATGAAATCTTACATCTGTCATGTCGCAATTCTGCGCCATGAGCCTTTCGTGTTTTTCTGTGAGAAAAACAACCTTCTTTCCTTCCGTGCCTGTGCTGTATTTCGGTAGGCCTTGTCTGGATTCATTTTGCATTAAAATCTGTGTTTCGTCGAGAAACCGTTGGCGCGAGCCAGGAATTCTGTCTCGCCTGTGTTGTGTGACGTATGGTCGGAGGAGAAAGCTGTTGCCGGGCGCGCTTGCCTGCCAATCAGGAAGCGGCGTGGAGGAGAACTTTTTGCTGGACTCTCGAGACCCCGGGATTCGACTTGGAAGTTTCGCTTGGAGCGGTCGCATCGGAAATTTTGTCTTAAAACCTAAGACAAAGGCTTTGGCCAAAATGGCTAAGTGTTCTTGGATGGAGATATTTTGTTTCTGATGAAACCACGATCCATTACCGGAGCCTGGATGAAGATGTTCCTGGAGTAGATTCGTTGTTCTATATTATATTTCTAAATTTTACTTTTTTATTCCAGGATGATATCTCTCGGATCGAATTTGTCCTGTTTGGGTTTTGAACCTGGATGGAAGATCTCCTTGGAATTATCTGGCATAAAGCCCTGTTGAATTTTAAGATGTCTTGGACACTAGTTCTGGAAAATTAATTCGGTTCCCTTCAAGTCGTGTTTTCCGAATCCGGAACTTTTCTGTGAATTTTGATTAGTGCATCTGTACAGGTAACCCCTTTATGTCGTGGAACCAGAAGTTCTAACTTAAGATCTGGTTTATTTGAAAGAAGCGCAGGCACACTAAAAATGTTTAATTTTGAATAATACTGGTTTTTGTTGAATTTAAAGAAAATAAGTAACTTGAACTTTGTGGAATCTCATGATAAAAGTAACAGCTTTTTAATTGAATTATAATAATTAATGATTGAATTATTCTTGAGCAGAGCATAATTTGAATTAATGATTGCATAATAATAATGGAAGCTCTGAATTATTTTGAATAATAAATTTAAGTAAATGAATGTTGATAAAAGATATGTTGATGAATAAATAAATTGAATTGTTTAATTTGAAATGTGCCTTCCTTTTTGTATTCCCTCATGTTCTTTGCTCACTGAATACCATCTAGAATATAATTCTTCTAGACTGGGAAAACCTCATCTAAATAACATTGCCTGGGTTAAGTTAAATATCACAATTACCACTATTTTTGTTTTTGCTGTAAATTTTACGATCACTGGCCTTGTGTGTAGCGGAATCGGTACTTGCAGGTTGGTTCTGAAACCGCTACCACACATCACTTGAGTATTAGATTTATACCATGCAATTCATTTATGCACTACTGAATTATTAAAGTTTAAGATTGACAATTTGAAAAGCTTTGTCCCAGATAATAGATTTTCACCTAAAATTGCTAATTCAGCAATTTTTGATTTTTTAGACTGCCACAGATTGAGAATGTTTCCGTTGCAGTATTTAATGATTTGAATAATTAACTATGTACCACACATTAACTATGTAGTATTTTTTCTGTCACCTTGGATCTGTAATACTTTCATAATAGTAAACATATCGCATACAGAGAACAGTTAGATACATATACTTCGGATATTGCAACGTTTTTAGTGTAGAAGAGGAAAGAAAAATTTATTTCCATGGAACGCCGTTGAGTGAAAGCAAATTCCCAAGAGCAACAACTACTTTGGTAGCAGAGATTTATTCCTAGATATGTTTAGTTTAAACACATTCTAAGATATGTTGAAAAGCCTAAAATAGATTATTTGCGAAGTTTTAGATGATACCTGGCGTGCAGCGTAACTGGAAGCAGAAAAAAACTATTGTAAACATGCTGGGTTTTCAGGAGAAATTTAACAATCATTTGATTCCAAGCGTGAGTATGAAGATGAGTACTTAATTAAACATATCAACGTGGAATAGGTTATAATACTAAGACAATTCCGAAGGAGATTTTACTTTTGACGATTATGCTATGCTAACATTGACCGTGTTGAAACAGAAGAATATGACATATAATACCATTATTGCTACAGTTCATGATAAATACATCTGATCAATCCGAATACTAAAATACCGAAGTTAATTTAAAAAGAGGAAGAATAACATCAAAAACTGCTGTGTATCTGTCAATATTTAAGTGACTCTTTCGAAGAACTTAACGTTAGCTGTCGTGACAACGTAGCTGCAATAGGAATAGTAGTATGCAAATGTGACGTAAATTCAAATGTTCAAAAAATATTACATATTTTATTTAACGTAAATAAAAGAGCAATACATTTTAATCTGACGGCAATGGTTTTTTGTTTTACAACATGCAGTCAGATAAGTTATTCTTATTATTTATCTCATACCTAAGGTTTTTATCGGTTATGACAAACAGTTTTCTTGTCCCTTACGACTTCGATATATGTGAGCTCCACTGTATTATGTACTAGTCGCATTAAGCTATCAGCTCTTTAGCTTTTAAAAATCCTCCTGATTGCAATAGCTTTCTTGCAGCAGACTATGTAGCGCAAGATATGTGGATGGATACGCTTGCAATCTGCACGGGCAATTGAGGTACGTCCTATACGACGTCTAAGCAAGCCTACATCAGCTGCGTCAAGCACACTTACAGTGCATTACTTGGCCTTTATTAGCTTAAGTTAAGAAGTATGATACGCATGCAATGCGGGTGCATGCAATCCGCATATTACCTGCGCGAGCGCAATACCCTCTAAATAAACACTTAAACTCGCCTTCAACTGCTACGCGGGCGCTACACACTCTTTTTTAGCTCATGCTAGGAAGTATATTTCTTAAAACTATGCTCTAGCAAAGTTAACAGCTTAGACATGATCAAAATAGCAAAGTGTTTGAAGTTGCAATATTGACCTACACAATTTCAATAGTGCTCGTCTTCAATTTGTCGATGTACGGCTTTCAAAATAATTATGTTTGGAAATGTTGAAAAATATGTGTTTTGATCTTTCTCCTAAAAAATTTAAATATGAAGGTACTACCTTATGGATTTTTTCGAATCTCATTAGAAAGGGTCACCTTTATCCTTCAGTGCTAAGATGACAACTCTGTGATAATATTTACTATCTATAAGATACCAATTTGTTAGAAAATCACTCAATATCGCTGACTTCACCTTCGTGAAATAAATCAAACGCGCTAATTCAAATTCATAAAAAATCGCACCATGATACAACATCGGAGAACCTGAGATACTATATTTGTGGCTATGCTCTCAAAAGACTAGCAGACTAACTTATTATTATAGATTTAATAATATTACTTTCCTTCCACTCTAACCAGAAATTTATGCTAAATGTGTTTCTAAAGTT
Source organism: Amaurobius ferox (assembly GCA_951213105.1). NCBI lineage: Eukaryota > Metazoa > Arthropoda > Arachnida > Araneae > Amaurobiidae > Amaurobius > Amaurobius ferox. Next base: position 106,647,623 of record OX578134.1, read on the forward strand.
CTTTAAATACTTGGTTTTAAATTTGTTTTCTCTTCAATCAATAAAAATAATTTTCAATCTCTTAAAAATCCCGATGCTTCATGTGATTGGGGCATTAATAATATCCCTTGCTGATGTCTGGGATACTTTCGAATGAAACTAAACGAGCCATAAACTAACTCCTGAGCGAACATCAAAATTATATAATGAATATTTTATTTCGGAGTTAGTCATCAGCAACGTGCCAGTCATTAGCAATATTCTGAATGAATAACCTTTGGTAAAATTTTCATATGCTTATCAGGTTTGATTTTTACAAAATGCTATTACGGATGCTCCTAAACTGCTTTATGCTAGCCAACCCAGGTAGCATCAAGTCGGGGTCTTGGTGTCACCCCGTATTTTCTAGCGTTAGATGATCTCACCCCGCGAGTTCTTTCGTGCCGCCTGTTATGCATGCAAAATACGCCTGTTTGGGGGTTCCGTCCCCTGTTCACTGGCACTCACTAACCCATAGCGTTTGCTTAGCCAGGTATTTTAACCTGACCGCAATACATCCTCGTGCTCGTAATCGTCTTGATCAATTAAATCTTTGCCCATACTGAAGCAAATATTTTACTTCAGAAGTGCATAAACAAAAAATAACTCATAAACTTAATCGAATTTAAAGAAAATGCCTCTATCTTGTAAAACTTCAACTATGTAGGTATATACTTGAAAGAATTCGTAGTCATGAAGAATTCGTAGTCCACATAGAAAGAATTCGTAGTCCAATTTTTTTGAAAAAAAAAATCCATGCACATGGACCAAAGACCTGGTCAGTTACTGCACAACGTTATAGGGTTACCTTACACCTTTCTGGTAGGTCGGACGGTCTGGGTTTCAATAACGTTATAGGGGCTTGTTGCAGAACTTCCTTATTCCTCAAACAACGAGGATGCCTCAGCTCTGCCGTTTTCCAACAAGATGGAGCACCTGCACATATTGGCCTTCATATTCAACAGTTGTTGCGACACATTTTACAGAAAGTCTAGTAATCAGTGGCGCATTTCTATCTTTATGGCTACCCCGTTCACCAGATCTGTATCCTTGTAACATTTGGCTGTTGGCTGTGGTGTTTCCGGGAAAACATGGTTTATCGAGGAAATATTAGTAACCATCCAGATTTAACGGACAGCGTCATCTTTCACACGCGCAACATCTCAACTGATCGGTGACATGCAGCTGTCGAACACGTTGTCACACCAGTTGTTTCTTGTTCAACACTGTGGACACATAGAACACTGCCAATGACTTGTCTTTCTACAGCCTTTTTCACTTCAGCGTTCCATGTGTAACATTGTTCTAAATGGATTAATTAAATTGACATTTGAATGTTTATGACTATTGTAAGTATCTATCGCACGCTTATACCACTTACAATTCGTAATTAATATGCATCACCACTGCGAAGCCGTTTCATTGAATTATGTTTTTACTGTGGATTGTTCCCGCCGTCATCTCTTCTCCTATCATCATTTTTTACTTTCCTTTTATACAATAATGTATAAGGAAAGTATTGTGATGGAGTCGAAAATTCGAATTCGAGTTTTCGACGGAAGAGCACGTTTACAGCATCCCTGATCACGAATCGAACATTTCTGAGGTGACGTCTCTGTGTGTGTGTGAAAGTATGTGTGTGTGTGTGTGTGTGTGTCAGTGAGTCTGTGGAGACGATAACTAAAGAACGAATGGAGCGATTCGGACAAAATTTGGTACAAAAATCACAATGCATGAATACTGGAAGCCTATTGTTTTTTTATACGCAATCGGATGTTCAGAAGCTTCCTAAATTTTTGAGTGAAATTTTGAAAAAATCATCAAAAAGTCAAAACCAACAAGCGATACAATTATTTTAACCACCCGGTACATTATTTTTATCTGAACCCTTTTTCTGACAAAACAAAGAAAACTATTTAGATTTTTATTTATTAAGTTCGGGATATAAGCGTCCAAACTCTTTACACATTTCGAAACGCTCCTTTTTCCCGCCAGAGAAACCTCAACTACAGATGTTATTGACATCAAAGAATAAGGTTTACATCTATTAATGGTTTTGTAAAACAGTGCTAAGATACAAAGATGCTTAATTTTTTAATGACGAAGATAAATGGCAAAAATGTTCTAAATAGATGGTTATAAAACATTAAAGTTACTTTTTATTAATAATGGAAATGCTTACCATAAGACTAAGCATGTTTGGAGCATTCATAATCCATTCATAGGGTTCAAAAGGAAATGCCCAACATCTGGAAAAGAACAATAAATTATATAGTAATAAGATATATAATTAGCTATTATATAATAATACTCAAAAATTAAAATATTTTTATCTGTGCCAAAAAATTATGTTTTTCGTAAAAAATTGTGTGAAGAGCAGGAAGCTAGATTGTACACAAAATTCACCACTGTCATTAAAGAGTGTTCATTACGTATGTTATGATAATAAATCAGTGATTGTATAATCCAATTTTCAAATCCTTTTTATGAGAAGTTATTTCTTTATGATTTAATAAACTATGAAAATCCTTATGCGTGTCCACTACTGGTTCGGCACTTTATATTCAGTTTTGCTATTACGGATGAATTTAAAGCCAGATTCAAAGTGGATTATTGACTTTGTACCCGGTTTAGTGTGTGTTGTTCGCAGTTAATGTAGAGAACATAAAAAATTCCGTGCATAAACAATTTTCATACTAGTATACTGCAGTGAGCTGTTGTAATTTATTATTTTCATTAAGTACATGTGCTTTTGAAAAGTTAAATAGATTTTATCTAAAAAATAAATCGCAAATTTGAAAAGGAATAGAAATTAAATGGGAAAAAAAATTAAAATTGCTTCACCTGTTCAGAATCATAAATGATTTACTGTTTATTATAGGTTTTAAAATATAATATTATAAGAAACAATTTAAAACTGCTTTAATTTAAAAATAAATTATTATATATTATATTTAGAATCCTCACAAATCATATAAATGTAATAAAAAATATATGCATAAAAATATATATACATATAAACATATTATTTTTAATTCCCAGAACATACACACAGCTTAATCTGAACTTTCAGTTAAAATTTACTGTATAACAAACTTAACTATAAAAGACTATTTGCACTCAAAAAATTACGGAGCACATTACAACAACAAAATAAAAAAATAAAAAAAATGAGAGGTGGATCATCTAGTCTGATGAAGCCGAAATGGTTTTGCCTAAATAACATTTTGTAAAATAAAACTTCAGTAAGATTCAATTTGTTTGATTTTTTTCTTTTACAGGTTCATTCGTTTGACTCATTTGTTTCGTTTACAGGCTTTCAAAGTGCTACAAATTACTTGCTAACTGCTTATAGCTAGCTAGCACTTTTACTTTTTGTGCCGATTTCCTCTGGATACTTCGACTCTAGATATGCAATTTTCTCAAAATATGAAATGTTTTTATTAGCTTGCTTTGCGGTCTATATATATTAAACTTAACAATATATATGACGAAATTTTGCATTCAAGTTAATTTATAAACTTGTCTGGCGGCACATAATTACGTACTTGATTATGTATATTTCTCTGTATTATGTTCAAACCTCACCAATCATTAAACATCTTTAGAATCCCCAAGTTTATTTAATCTTCTAATTTCTTTAAACAGAATAAAATATCTCGTTCTTGTGCACCCATATTTTACCAAGGAGTAAGTAAAGACACTGAGCTGCAACAATTGTGAAATTTTAAATATTGCAGCTTTCCCAGCTATTGGAAAATCCAGGTTAAAAACTAAGCCATCGAAATTATAACCAATCGATCCAAAACCTAATTATATACACTTGCAAGACTTTAAAAGAATTATAAATTATTGCTTATTGTTCATAACTAGTACTTTTAGTTTTTATAAGCATTACAAACTTGTAAAACGAAAACATTTTAATATTTCTCAACTTGACTAGACGATTAGTCGAAAACTAAGTTTAGTAAGGTTGAATAAATTAGCTTTTACTTTTTTCAAAAATTAGATTCAGAAACTAAATTTGCTAATACATATTTTTGCGCTTACTATTTATATCTATCTTTTGAAGTTTGTGTGAAAGTAAGAAAAATTAAAAAGTCACTCCCTCAGATAGATGCTTCAAGAGTTTTCTAAAAAAGTTTAAAAGTATTAAAATTATTTTATATATTCATAATCTGGACCAACAGAACAAGAAAAATATGTACATTTTAATCTATCAGGTTCGGAGAAATTGGCGTACAAAGTGTTTGCATTTTTCGTAATTCTCAGATTTCCACCACAGATACCCTAAACGTAGATGCCACGTAATAGTAATAATAATAATAATAATAATAATAATAATAATAATAATAATAATAATAATAAAGCTTTAAGAAAAGGGTATCAAGTTAACACCTCAAGTTTTAGCTGTCACGAAATATTTATCGTTTCTGAAATCGAGCGCCATCACAGTAAAATCTCTCTTAAGCAAATTGTCCGACTCCCCTTCAAAAACTAGGATCAAAACCAGGATCCATGTTTTCAATAAAATAAAATAATCATCAAATGATCTAGATTCAAACAGACCAAGTACAAAAGTAAAATTTCAATTGTACACAAAATTAAACCCCTACTACCCTGCAAATATATCAAGGCAAAACGCGATAGAATGTTGCATCACAGGTCGAACAGGCCATGTGACGTCACAGCCAATCACGGGCCGTTTTGTGTTTGAGTAGATTTTGCGGTTTTTCATTTCTTGATATTTAAAGAAATAATTATTTTAAGAGATTTTCGCTTGGATATTTGAAATCAGAAAAAAAATTCTCTATAAATATCAATTGGTTTTCACAGCTTTATAGAAAATCGGAATTGTCCATTGTGCGTTTTATATAAAGTTAAAATTTAATATTTTACAGCATTTTTAGAAAAATAGTTCATAGTGAGCTTCTCATTCCCCACAGTTGAGGTCTCCTTGAATTTTATGTTATTTTAATTTACTTTTTTAATATATATATTTCGTCTTTCGTTTATAGGTCTAATTTTTTGATAACATATAGGAATATCGTAGCTCAGTTGGAACTAGTCAACTCGCTCGACGGATATCCAAGATTCAAATTCATGGTTTATTAAAACATAAAGTCTTTACAAAACTTTCAGAACTTTATTTATTTAACATAAAGATACTAAACTTTAAAAAGTTTCACAGAAGTCAGATCTATCCGGCCGTCCAAATAGCTGCTCTTAGTCCTCTGGACGAGTCGGACGGTCTGGGTCTTCAACAGAAGTCAGATCCGGCCACACAAACAGCAACCATAAGCCTTCGGGTTAGTCGTGTGGTCTGGGCTTTCTACGGAAGTCAGATTACAGCTGAATCTATTTTTGTCAAATCAATTGAGGATGGAGCAATTTTCATCCAAGTATTTCATTGGTTAAAGCAAATATTTTGCCATCTAACGAAAATATACGGTTTCATAAAGATATTGTGATACGCATTTTTATTCTATGAGATTTGACTCTGTTTAGGTTTTATTTTGAAGTATATGTTATTAAGGTTCTTTTGCTGTTCACAATACAACTTTAGAAAGGATTCAGAAATCTTCGAACTCTAAAAGAGCGATATTAAGAATAGTTTTGTTAATATACTTTGAGTTCCACGTATTATTTATACCGGACACAATAAAAGGGAAAAACATGATTAAAAAATTTAGGGGATTTCGTGTATGCCAGAAATATATTTTTCTCTTATATTTTATAAATGTATTTGCAGTAAAACTTCTTAATGGACAAATACTGTAAAGAAAAAAACGCATAATGATGCTTCTTTGTCATATAGAGAAGTCACTTATATCTATTAGACAAAATAAATATAAATCTTACTTATCATCTTCTAAGATCTTCCTTAGAATAGCATAAATACTCACGGGGATTACAGGAAAAACTAAAATACAGAAAAGATATTGAGGAAATCATACAAAAATAAAGGCAAATACAATATCAGTTAAGACAGATTAGATAAATGTAATGTAAGTCAAAAATATAAATACTATAACTTAAAACACGTTGAATTATTCTAACCCATTGAATAAATCTGTGCAATAGAAAAAATACGTTAGAATTTGCAAGCACAACCTCTTAGCTTCAACACCGCAATATTTGAGTGAAATAGTAATATGGTAAAAATCAAAATTTTTCAGACATACACTACTTTTATGAAAGCTGCAGTATCATGAAACACTGACGGTATTAACTTGAAACTCATGGAATTTCATTAAGTTATATATGGAACTTTAAAAAAATGTACTAAATAACGACACCTCAAACATTTTACATTTACAAAGATATTTTATATGTAACAATAATGAACATCTACAATCTCAACCAAATTTAATTTGTTTTAAAGTAATTCAAAATTACGTTATGCATTTATTTGTACTGAAAAGGTGGACTTGAGTTCTAATTTAACATTTTATTTCCCTTACATATATACACTTGGATAACGATCTAGAAAAATATCGCCAACTTCGTGATATTTCGTGGCAGAATGATGAAAATATCGTCAAAATTACGAAAATAAAAACGTTACCGAAAATTACGCCATTTTTTTATTCTTTTCTCCAATGGCCAGGCACTAGACTCTAGTACCAGACTCTACATCGATTTACGTCGTTTGCCCTATGTACGGCCGAAATCGCGAACCATTTTGCCGTTCTAGAACGTTGCCCCAGGCGCACCAGAGGGGGGCGGAACACACTGCGTCCACAACACTCAACATCCATGTCTTACGTGGGACTCGAACCCACAACAGGCGCACCAGACGGGGGGGCGGAACACACTGCGTCCGCAACACACAGCAACCATTGTCTTACGTGGGACTCGAACCCACAACAGGCGCACCAGAGGGGGGCGGAACACACTGCGCCCACAACACACAACATCCATGTCTTACGTGGGACTCGAACCCACAACAGGCGCACCAGAGGGGGGGGCGGAACACACTGCGTCCGCAACACACAGCAACCATTGTCTTACGTGGGACTCGAACCCACAACAGGCGCACCAGAGGGGGGCGGAACACACTGCGCCCACAACACACAACATCCATGTCTTACGTGGGACTCGAACCCACAACAGGCGCACCAGAGGGGGGGGGCGGAACACACTGCGTCCGCAACACACAGCAACCATTGTCTTACGTGGGACTCGAACCCACAACAGGCGCACCAGAGGGGGGCGGAACACACTGCGCCCACAACACACAACATCCATGTCTTACGTGGGACTCGAACCCACAACAGGCGCACCAGAGGGGGGCGGAATACACTGCGTCCACAACACACAACAACCATTGTCTTACGCGGGACTCGAACCCACAACAGGCGCAGCAGAGGGGGCGGAACACACTGCGCCCACAGCACACAACATCCATGTCTTACGTGGGACTCGAACCCACAACAGGCGCACCAGAGGGGGGGGGGCGGAACACACTGCGTCCGCAACACACAGCAACCATTGTCTTACGTGGGACTCGAACCCACAACAGGCGCACCAGAGGGGGGCGGAACACACTGCGCCCACAACACACAACATCCATGTCTTACGTGGGACTCGAACCCACAACAGGCGCACCAGAGGGGGGGGCGGAACACACTGCGTCCGCAACACACAGCAACCATTGTCTTACGTGGGACTCGAACCCACAACAGACGCACCAGAGGGGGGCGGAACACACTGCGCCCACAACACACAACATCCATTTCTTACGTGGGACTCGAACCCACAACAGGCGCACCAGAGGGGGGGAGGCGGAACACACTGCGTCCGCAACACACAGCAACCATTGTCTTACGTGGGACTCGAACCCACAACAGGCGCACCAGAGGGGGGCGGAACACACTGCGCCCACAACACACAACATCCATGTCTTACGTGGGACTCGAACCCACAACAGGCGCACCAGAGGGGGGCGGAATACACTGCGTCCACAACACACAACAACCATTGTCTTACGTGGGACTCGAACCCACAACAGGCGCAGCAGAGGGGGGCGGAACACACTGCGCCCACAGCACACAACATCCATGTCTTACGTGGGACTCGAACCCACAACACGCGCACCAGAGGGGGGGGGCGGAACACACTGCGTCCACAACACACAACAACCATTGTCTTACGTGGGACTCAAACCCACAACAGGCGCACCAGAGGGGGGCGGAACACACTGCGCCCACAACACACAACATCCATGTCTTACGTGGGACTCGAACCCACAACCTGGCGGCCGATAGATCGCTGGAAACGCTCGCCTTGACCGTTCGGCCACCACGTCGACTTAAATGAGCCAACAGCACACGGTGTTCCCAGGTGGTCACCCACCCAAGTACTATCCGCGCCCAATGCTGCTTAACTTCGGTGATCTAACGGAAATCGGTGTTTTCAACACGGTAGAGCCGTTGGCTATAAATTACGCCAAATTGATGAATTAATTATAAAAATATTTTGATATGTGGACTATATTGTTTTTTGAGGATGCTATTTATATTAATAATTGTTAATTTTGATTTGCTTGAAATATAAGTTAATTGGGTACTTGGAAATAGTTTTACATGTTGTCGTCCGGAAAAATGACAAAGATACAATTCAACGTTATAAACACAGTACCGTGTACCTTATACATAATGTTTTCACTGTAAAAGAAGTAAATTTGTTGCATTTTGTAAGGAAAGTCATGTGCTGCCTACATCAGATTTTTTATAACGTAATGCATAATCGTACTACACACTGTTTTGCTATCAATTTCATGTTAGTAAATGTCGTTTAACTAATTGTTCCGCTGCAAAATAATATAAATATTTTAAACTACCAGCCACTTTCTGTTCTGTGTTTAAAAAAATTTGACTCATACTTTACTTTCCTTATACACATAATGTATAAGGAAATTATTGTGACGTAGTCGAAAATTCGAATTCGAGTTTTTGATGGGAGAGCACGTTTCAAGCATCCCTGATCACGAATCAAACATTTTTGAGGTGATGTCTGTGTGTGTGTGTGTGTGTGTGAAAGTATGTGTGTGTGTGTGTGTCATTGAGTCCGTGGGGACGATAACTGACGAACGAATGGATTACGGGAATTCCCGTGATTACGGGAAGCCTATTGCTCTAAAACACAATCGAATGTTCAGAACCCCCCTAAATTTTCGAGTGAAATTTTGAAAAAATCATCAAAAAATCAAAACTTGTAATAAAGTTACGCAAATAGACATTTCTTATGTAATTTTTCCTTAGTAAACGATTGACATAAACTTTAGAACGCTAGCATGAACCGTTCTCGAGATATTGCACATTTTTCAAATAAATTTATCAAAAATCCCATAATTAAAAAAAATATTAACTGTTGAGAAACATGTTCACTTTTTATATGTAATATCATGCGATAAATTTGGTGACATCATTATCGTGGATCTAGCTCGTTCCATTTATGAGAAAAGATACTTGGATTAATACTTTTGTATTTGAACGCTAATAGTCATTTATCTGCTGTAAGAATAACTTATTTCTCCATCCATAACTCTTGGCGAGATTTTGGCGACGAATTTGGCGGAATGTCGGCAACTTGGCGACTTTTTGAAATGTTGCGGTGTGTGTGTGTCAGTGAGTCTGTGGAGACGATATCTGACAAACGAATGGACCGATTCGAACGAAATTTGGTACAAAAATTACAATCCGTAAACACTGGAAGCCTTTTGTTTTGTACGCAATCGAATGTTCAGAACCCTCCTAAATTTTTAAGTGAAATTTTGACAAAATCGTCAGAAAATCAAAACCTCTAATAAAGTTACACAAATAGACATTTTTTATGTAATTTTTCATTGGAAAACGATTGACATAAATTTTAGAACACTAACATCAACCGTTCTAGAGATATTTTACATTTTTCAAAAAAATTATCAAAAAATCATATAAAATAAGATAAAAATATTTCCTATTGAGAAACATGCATGTGCGCTTTTCATATGTAATACCATGCGATAAATTTGGTGACAGCCTTCTCTTGGATCATCTCGTTCCATTCATGAAAAAAGATACTTTGAGTAATATTTTTATATTTGTACGCCAAAAGTTATTTATCTGCTGTAAGAATAATTTATTTCCCCGTCCATAATGCTAGACGACGAATTTGGTGGAATGTCGCCAACTTGGCGACTTTTTTAAATATTGCTAAATTAACGAAAAACTTACCAAATGGATAAAAATAACGCTAAATCAATGAAATTGACGACTCATTGACGAAAATTCAATATCTTGGGAAGAATATAAATATGTACTATAAAATTAATCTATTTTTTTACTGTAAAGGTAGTAAATTCATTGCATTATATAAGGAAAGTCATGTGCTGCCCACATATGATTTTTTAATAATAGTAATATACTGAATTAGCAACATTAATTGCAGAGATAAAGTTACTTTTAAACACTCATAAAACTGCATGTTGAGCTTCCCGATGGTATGGAATTTGATTACTTATTCTATACTACAATTTGTCTATAATTTTATGTAATTTGGAGTGGAATTACTCAATCCACTTCTTTAGCATCATCCCAAATCCTCGGTTGTTAAAGTGACTCCGTATTTCAATTTTCTAAAGACCATTTTCGAAAATGCAGTTTTATACAAATATATGGAACCAAAATAAACGTTTAAATTTTCATTTTATTTTCTCAAAATATAGTACCGGAGGGGGAGGATTGCATATTTATTTCCGAGCATAACCAAATCACTCAAGTATGAAATATATTTCGCTGATCTTGAGTCTTTCAACGAATATTTACGTAAATTTGGTGAAGTAAGTTGTATTGTTAACAATATATTTTCTTGGAAACTTTAAAGCATGAAATGATTGTATAGCTAAATATGATTGTGACCTAGATGAGCGAAAAAATAACTTGCAAACAACAGAGAACAATAAATTAAATGTATTCAAAGTGCTTTCAAAATTTGCTTTCGAAAGCTATTTATTTTGGTATTCGGTAAATTTCAGCTTCATACAGACACTTTCATTTACGTACGAGTAACTATCATATATTTAAAACTGAGCATACTTTTAGTTACAAAATTTTAAAAATGGATGCATGTGAACGCGCTGGCGTAGCAATATCGGACTTACTTGTATATACATGTGCTGTGGAAAATAGGATATTGAAAGGGAATATATTGTCATTGCGAGATTTCTTCCCGCCTGACATTGTCGTTAATTCCGTGTAAAAATCCAAGAAATCCTATTTAGATTGCCTTCCGATAGTTATTCATAATTGTGTTTATTCTGTGTTAAATTATGTTTTCTAACTCATAATAGCAAGAATTTTGTTCGGCTGAGCCCTCTGATATTAAAATAAATATTTTAGGCATTGAGAATTTCAAATCTAATCATATTACGCAGATCGTATTTATTTCGCATTTTCATAACGTCAAGTAAAGGTTTTATTTGCTATTAATTCCTGTTTGTTTGGTGTCGGAAGTGTAGACTTAGTAACAAAGGTCCTGGCTTTTCATAGTTGGCGGGAACGGTTGAATCTTTTTCAAACGTATAAAACTTTGAATTTCAAATGTCACGTGATCTGGTGGTCGCTTTTGCGCAGGTCCTAATAAAACACATAAATAGGAGTGGATTCTGTTCTCGTGGAGAATGGCAACAAGTCAAGCTAAATGAAACCTCGGTCGTGCGGTCGAGGCGGATGTCGTTCGTTCTACGAGGAGGTTGCCATCTTTCCCTCTGCTAAATGTTCCATACAGGTTCATCAGTCGATCTAGTAGATCAGTCGATGTGACAGCTCTTAATGATATTATACCAGAGTCTTGTATCGTTTCGTCAGAAGTGATAATGGTGAATCTATGACTCATGCTGTCTGTAATTATGATCTGATGATGTATTCACAAATTACTTCGTATTGGGCAGCACCGTGTTGTGTTATTTACGAAAATGTGTAGAATCAGCTCCTAGAGAACCTGCTTGAGCCAAGTACCACGTCTTGTCCAGCTACTTGTCATCGTGTCGATTTTGCTTCTTTTACACATATTTTGATACGAGTCCCATTCCGGATCTCACCGTGTTTCCCGCCTTATCAGGGCGCCTGAGGACAAATTCCCGGCATGATTGTCGATTACTATGTCTGTGGATCCATTGATGTGCCCGATGTTCTCTTGAAGGTGACAGCTTTTCGTCGACATTGATGTCTTCGTTAATTTCTTGCGCGTCCGAACTTCCCCTGTCACTTTACCTGAGTCATCAAAATCCAAGGTGAAGTTTCCATATTTCGTTCTACATAGTTGGACCTGGCTTAGGAACGTACAGAACTAACAGCACGTGCTCTTGGATAAATTAAAATTAATATAAATTTATTGATTGATTTAAAGTTGAAATTGAATAAGTTAAATTATTCTCATTGTATAAGTGAAAATATAATTGCTTAAATTATTATGTGCGAGTGCTCAAGTCAGATTCTAACTATACGCATTTGTTCTACTGCTATGTTTAACATCTTGAAATGGAAAGTGAGGTATACAATAATTGACGAGTTGAAATGTATTTATCTGTATTGTGATCCAGTGGGGTTTAAAGTTCTGTCTGAATATGATTTGATAATTTCGTATCTAAATAAAATTGCTTTGGCACCAGCCTTTGTCTAATTATTAAAATCTTTGAGTTGATTTAATTAATTTAATTTACAGGCAGAAGCTGCTGAAAGAAAGCAATGGTTTGAATTTTTCTTTATTTATTTATTGTTTCGGAGCAGACCATGTTGGAGATTTACTCTCTGGACGGCAGGAGCGAATCTGGAACCTTTATGATCTTTAGAAAATTTAAGTTATATTTCAAATTCTAAATTGGGTTTTCGACCCATTTGTCATCTTTAATGATCACGATATGACAATATGTGTATATGAGTATTATTTTCAATCAACCAAAATTTATTTCCAATCGACTGGTAGGTCGTGTCTGATGTTAAAGACACCACACTATAAACAATGGTTCAGGTGTTGCTTCTAAAATACTACACATTGATCATGATTCAATGTTGTAAGAAGTGTTTCCTCCTACGTCCTACATCATTGAATGATTTTCTCTAACTGCCTCGTATACTCTGTTCTTTGTTTAAATTATTGGAGATCCATGAATAACTTCGCAGGAGTATAAATAATTTTAAGTAGGCGTATGAATAACTTTAAGTAGGAATATGAATACTTTTAAGTAGGAGTATGAATAACTGTAAGTAGGAGTATGAATAACTTTAAGTAGGAGTATGAATAAATTTAAGTTGGCGTATGAATAATTTGAAGTAGGAGTATGAATAATTTTAAGTTAGAATATGAATAATTTTAAGTAGGAGTATGAAAATTCGCATTGTTGTGAAATGCGAAGCATCTATTATAACATAACCTATAATGAATCAAAGATATTAACAGACGAGTTAGAGATATCTTGTTCAAATCTAAACTGAGACTACATTTTTTTTTTTTACACCAATGTCTTTTCAGGTTAGATGCAGTGGTTGACTGATGTCAAAACAATATCGAAATTATAGTTTTTCTGCTATATAATTTATATCAACGGCATAAATTCATGGAAAGTTGCGTCAAACAAGATACTACCGTGTGTAGAAAAAATAGGAACAATGGAATAGTATAATCGTACAAATCACAAGTTCAACTTCAGCTTGATATTTAGCGGAAAATAGTGGCACGCATACAGTTTACTTTAAATATAGAAGGTCATTTAATCAGCTATTAAAACTTTGAAAACCCGCAGATTGGAGGCTCGATTACACTTTGAGGCCACAGTTCTTTGCATGCTTCTAATTTGCCTGAATTGCAAGTTACGCAATTTTATATACTTTTAAGATAAATAATACTGAAATAAAGTCACGAATTGGAGAGACATATTACAAAACACACCTTGTGATATATTGTTATATGATTTTAATTTTTGAACTGTCCAGATTTCTTTCATATGGATCACCAGATAGTTCTCTGTTTAAACCAAAATATACTGCATCAGGAATACACTTGTAACAGGAATAAACTTACATTAATATGGAGATACAACAGTGTATAAAACATTGTTCTAAATAATTGAATTTGAGAGAATTATTATTTTTCATATTAACACTTACCCCATCCTATGATGTAAAACATAACAAGTGTCTTCTGTTCGGCAAAGGCTGCCGCGATCAATTTATGGAGATAAAACCCTTCACAAAACATCCACATAAAGTTTGTCGATCTGAAGTATTTGGTCAGAATGAATAGGAACTTACACCACTCCTGTATAGAAACACGCTATTTATCAGTAAAGGTCTAGGATAAAAAAAGTCATAGTAATATGTTTTAGGGGAGAGGGGAGTTACTTGGTCATTTACCAGAACCAAATCACTCAAGTATGATGGATATTTCTCTAATCTTGATTTCCTCAACGGTTACTTATGCAATTTTGCTGAAGTAAGCTGTATTGATAAAAATATATTTTCTTGCAAACCTCAAAAAAATGTTTTGCTGATAAAATAGATTGTGACCTGGATATTAGTTCAACTTTTACGTACATATACTGTTTGGGAAATAAAAACAGTTAGTAAACAACATAGAACAATAAATTAAATGTGTCAATCGGTTGCAAAGGAGGAAGAAAACTTTTCATTGATTTTGAAACTGGTTGATGTATTTAATCAATTGGTTTATGCTTTTACTATAGAAGAGTTATTGTTTTTAAATTATTTAAGATGGCAGTTCGAGCGGTTTCTTTATAATTATGCAAAGACTATGCCATTGCATTCATAGAAATAATTATTTGATTTGTATTGCAATTAGAGATGAGAAATTTAGATTCTTTACATGAATGTGTATTGTTATGTGCAGTATATGGTGATCAAACTTCTATATTACACTCCACAGCTAGTGTTATCGAATGTTCAGAACCCCCCTAAATTTTCGAGTGAAATTTTGAAAAAATCATCAAAAAAATCAAAATCTGTAATAAAATTACGCAAGTAGACATTTCGTATGTAATTTTTCCTTAGAAAACGATTGGCATTAACTTTAAAACGCTAATATGAACCGTTCTCGAGATATTGCATATTTTTCAAATAAATTTATCAAAAAATCCCATAAATAGAAGAACAATATATTAACCGTTGAGAAACATGTTCACTTTTCATATGTAATATCATGCGATAAATTGGGTGGCATCATTCTTGTGGATCTAGCTCGTTTCATTCATGAGAAAATGTAGTTTGAGAAATACTTTTGTATTTGAACGCCAATATTTATTTTTCCGTTATAAGAATAACTTATTTATCCGCCCACAATGCTTGCTGAGATTTTGGTGACGAATTTGGTGGAATGTCGCCAACTTGACGACTTTTTAAAATGTTACCAAATTAACGAAAATCTCGCCAAATGGATAAAAATGACGCTAAATCAATGAAAATAACGACTCATTGACGAAAATTCAATATCTTGAAAAGAATATAAGTATCTACTATAAGAATAACCTATTTTTTTAGTGTAAAAGTAGTAAATTCATTCCATTATATAAGGAAAGTCATGTGCTGCCTACATTAGATTTTTTAAGTAGTGGAACATGGTGCGCGGGAGGCGTACACAGCGTACTTAAAGTGTACTAACTCAGAAACAAACACCTTAATTTGAGGATATGCTTCAAATATAAAATATACGTAAATACGAACGTACGTAAGTATGATGTATAACTGTATTTCGAAAATGAATATGGAGCCAAAATGCCTTGTGAAACACCTGTATTATCTGTCATGGATCCACTGGAGGCAATACCACTTGTGGTGCACATTTTAAGAATATTAGTTAAACATAGTTGCGTTGATCTTTGAAATGCCGCAATAATCCACCATTAAAATTAAGTTCCACACAGCCTCAGACGATTTTGCATCAAGTAACTCATACAGAGCAGTGATGATGCGGTGGTTCAACAACCAATGATTCCTAAACGTCTAAATACAACAAGAAGGTATGTGCTTAACATATATAAAAGGTCATAGTCGGTTTAAGAATTTTTGTATCCCTGATCTCTACATGCCCAGTTTCCTCCGTAAGTATAAGTATAATTCTTGTAATTTAATTATGATTATAAAGTGCTTAATAAATATATATTTTAAAGTTAAAATGGGTAAATAATTTTGTGACATTATGTTAATATATTTTATTCCAAGAACTCGTATTAAAGATTTAATGGTGGGTTGTAATGCGGTACAATGCAATATACACGAATTAATGACCACATTAATGGTGGGTTATTGCGGCATTTTAAAGCAATCAACGAAATGTGTTTAACTAACTTCACTGTTTTTGTTTGTGCACCACATCACTATTTAAATTTAATATATCATTTTTTATTGGATTGGATGGTTGATCTATCCCACATGTTTTGTTTTTGATATTTTCTTTTCAACAGGAAATTAATTTTAATACATAAGCACATATTTGATACTTTTATCTCAATAAAGAGCCAATAGTTATCATGGGTAATTAACAGAGGGTTAAAGTTGTGCTGACAGCAATGTGAACACTACATCATATTCTAAAACTACTATTGGCTCTTACAAAAATTGACCCTTTCAGTTTAGTATTCTGTAAAACCATTAATTTTTTGAAAAAATTAAGGTTAAAAACTGCAACTTTATGAACTGTATTCAATGTTTTTATGCCATACATTTCATATAATTTCCAATCATTTAAATTACAATGAATATTTTTCTACTATAATCTGACATTAAAGAATCCCATTAGTAAAAGATAACATACGTAAATAATAACATACATAACATTTTATCAATGATTCAAAACAAGAAAACTCTTTGATCACCCATTATATTATATAAAAATTTCATTTAACATTCTTCTCACTTTAACATAAAACAAATCACAAGATATGAACATGAAATATTAGATCAAAAATGTCATAAGAAAGGAAACACTAGTTTTAGAAGTTGTCAAGCTCCGCTCTTGAATCTTTTAGAAAATTACATTTCTTTTAAATCTTTTAATATAAACATGGACCTTTTGAAAATAAACAGAGCGTTTCAATGTAACACGCAACAGTATTAGTGTTTTTGTTTCATATCTAAACCAATTTCTAAATATGCCCGAAGTAAAAAATTATTTAGTTTGTTGGGAGAACCGAAATCATGACACATTGCCAGATTTTTCCTTATTAAAATATGTTTGAACAAAAGTTTATTGTTTTGTTTTTTTTCTTTTTTTTTACCATAAAAATTGAAAATTACTTTGGAAAAATTTAGAGAAGTGGAAATAGTGGAAATTAGAGAAGTGGAAATAGTGAAAATAGTGAATAAAACGGCAAAATGTATGGTTAAAATGTTCATATAATAATGAAGATGTTGAAAATGAGGTAAGACAATGAAGTATTGAGTAGCAGATGAAAATCCTAAGAGGTAGGAAGTTGATCCCTAAAATAACCAGAGAAAATGATGAGAAATTATTGCATTTTATAACAAGTGCAATAAAATGACCAGGAATAATTATGCGACATTAATGCTTTTTAGAGTATATTTAATAGCAATTTTAAATTTTTAAAATGCTTTGAGATTTTAAGTAAATTTTATAATCTGGGCTAGTTAAACCCCCACACACACAGAGGATGTGATATTTCATAGCTTGAATAATTATATTGAGAAACATGTACGTTTTTTTTTGTGCAAATATGTACAGTAACACCTTATTATATCTCCCCTAAGCATAAATTATGGCTTTGCCTAAAATAATATTAAAATACAATAAATTCGGTGAAAGATCTTAAATATTTTAGTGATAAATATATTCTCACTTAAGTTTAATTATCCAGTCAAAAGTATGTACATTGGTTAAGCCATTTACGGATTACAAGCGATCACTACAGACCAGCAGAGCATTTTAATTGTCGTTCTTGTGCAAATTAATAAACCCATATAAAGAGGTATATTCTAAATAGATAACAACTGTGTGTTTCGAAAATATATATCTCAAAATAATATGTAAGACAGCAAATTCTGAAGAGGCGAGGACAATTGTACGCTATTAATTTGACAAAGTGAGACGTCAAGCAGTAAATGTAAAGAAGTCGAAAATAATGTCTCGATATTGCAAAAATACCACCGTAATTCTGCAAATCGATAACACTAAAATACAATAAACAGTTAGACTGGAGATGATTCAAAAACTGATCACAAGAAAAACCACCTACAAGAAGACAATAAGATTAGTCCACAGTGAACGACCTCAATAAGAGAGAGGCTGACATGGAATAAAAAATTTGACTGCAGGTGAGGCAAACAGACGGAATTCATTAGGACAAACATTCTGGCCAAACAGATATAATTTAACGAGGAGTTACTGTAGTTTTGATATTTATTATTGGATTCGAAGCTATATAGTAAACGCTTCGACGGCTTTGAATGGTTTGTTAAATGCACGAATTGAGAAACATGGACAATGCCTACACACATTAACACACTCCTACAAATATATAGTCTTCTCAAGTCTACATCACGAGGCTTAAAAATGAATATAGACTAAAGACTACAGAAATCATTAAACTTTTGGTTACTTAAAAAGAATTCCTTACTTCAACAAGATATTTAAAATTTAAATAATTTTATCATTTAGACTATGCTTTAAATTACTATAAGCATAAACACGCATTTACTGGTATATAAAAGAAACAATCAATTGAAAAAGTTGTAAATGGTCTGTTAAGCGATTAATTTTTTGAAAATGACCAACCGCACAGACACCATCAGGGCCCTGCTAAACTCCTGTCTGGACGTCTAGACGCCTAGAATGTGGCTTTTCTTTCGGAAATGATATTAAAAAATGTATAAATAGTAATATACACACTGAGACAACTTTTATAACGACACTACAATTTAAGAAGTTTCATTTATATTAAGTGTTATAGTTTAAGCTTAAGGTTGTATCATATTTTAATATACCATTATTAAAATTTATCGATATTCCTTGATATCTAGTACGTAAATTGATACTTTAAATTACAAATACTACTTCACATTTGGGATAAAGTTTTTCTTCGATTTTCACAGCAAAAAAAAAGGATAAATATGATCTATATCTATCTAGATTTGAAAATTTCTAAAAATGAACTTACTCACAGATTAAATCTCAAAAAAATTCAAAATTCTTTCAAGTGTAGTTGTTTAATGCTCTTTGGGGAAATAAACCACGTTTGAGAGGAGATGTTAAGGGGTAGGAAAAATTATAGTGTAATCCCGATTATTCGAGGTTTCGTATTATTCGAGATAGTTCTGTTTTCACTTACCCATCACATTTTCTGATGATATTGAAACATAAACTCTCGTGGAGTTCAGGAAATTTATTTTCAGTGAAAATGTAGATAATGATGATGATGATAATAAAACTAATCTTCTACTAATAGAGCTAGTAAATTCCTTTCAGTTTCAGTATCTATTGCGACAGAAGTTCTTCAAGATTTAATAAATGAAAGTGAGCAACAGGGTGACAAATGACATGATTATAAATTTTGTGAGTCAGGGAAAACAATTGAGTGAAGACGAGTATGATGTGTGATCAGAAGAAAGGTCAGTAATTTCGCCTAAGGTCAGTAATTTCTAAAGGTCAGTAATTTCGCCTAGATGAGATTGAGATCATTCTGCGATGCACCAAACAGGAGGATGAGAGCATGTCGAGTATGTACAATATGTACTAAACGAATAAACACAAATGAATAGTATTTTATGTACATACCATTTATCTTACAATCCATATTTCCTCGATGGCAGGGAAGAAGGATATACTTTGGGGGGGGGGAAGCACTGTCGCAAGTTCAGCATTAAATTGTACAGCACACGATGTTTATTCGTGTTAGCTGAGTTTTGCACGTGTTAGCTGACATATCCTCGGATAATCAAGACTCGTTTGTACTTAGGTAAAATATTAGTGAAGTAAGGGAAATGAGCCTCTTAAAATGATGCTGACATGCAGCATTTGCCTGCTTTAACCATTTGTGTAGCAATTAAATTGGAATGTGGTTAAACCGAGACCGGACAATTGAGAATTTACTGCAAAATCATGTTATATTTAAATAGTGACTCACCCCATTTCGATCAATTATTGACTCGTAGGTGAGGCTCCTGTTGAACTCGTCCGTGACAACAATAGACATGAAAAGTAGAGTCACGACTCCGTTCAGGAACAGAGAGAGAAACAAATTTTTATGCATGGTGATGCGGTGGACTTGAAGCTGTCTAGGAAGAATAAATAACATATAAGGAATGTAATATACTAAAAGATATAAGGCTTGTGTAAAAGTAATTTCCCATTTTACACCACGAACAGAAATATTTTTTCCGAAATAATTGTGTATTAACGCGACTACATATTTTATTTTAGTTTGAAAAATGAAATTCCATATTTTTACCAGACTACATGCGAACGAAATTACTATTTACATTCCATGTTTTTCTGAAAGTCTGCATAGGTGTCTTCACATCATATAATAAGAAACTTACATTGTATAAATATTGAATCTATAATCTACAGTAAGTATGTTACCTTACATGGAATTTTCTAACGGTTTTCATCAATATTTTGACATTATGATCCATTTTGTAGGTACTCTACAAAAATGGATTTTATTAATCAAATCAATTTGGTGAGAGAGAGAGAGCGAAATTTGGTGTAACTATGTAAGCATGAGTGTTTTTAAGTACATCTGCTTCAAAGTGCTTTTAAGTACTTTCATTTCAAAGTTCCGTTGCATGGGAATTTCGTTTTGTTCCTTTTGGTCGTGGGAAGCAACCGTGCTAGAAGGAGAAAGGTGGAAGGAGAGAGTGTGGCCCTTTTTAAAATCTTCATTTTTATCTACTATCTTAGGACTCTTGCTTCGGTTTTAAATCACAATTTTCATGTTTCATTTTCTACTTTGCAATGGACACACACCAACTTCTCAAGCTAAACTTCAGCACACTTTTGTTGCTTTTCGACTTCAGCGTCCGCACAGCGAACTAAAATCTTGTTAAATAAACTGATTACTATAAATACCAGTTGCTAAATTTAGTGACTAGGCGCGGACATCGAAGCTAGTAGAATAATAATTTGTGCTCAAATTTTTCATATCCTTTGTACAAAGTATTTTTTACTTATATTCGTAGAAAGCTTAAAAAGACTTATAAAGTGAAAACAAAAAATACATTTTACATAAATATGGTATGACGAAATTTTAATAAATTCTTAGTAAACATTATGTAACGGTTTTGTTTCTTCTGTTTCACAAATTAATTTACATCATCAACTGATAACACATAATACATCAGCATCCACTGATAATGCATAATACATTAACTGATAATACATCAGCATCAATAGCTAATATCACGTGATACATGAAAATGCACTTACTTGTACAAAGAAAAAATGATGAGTGCAGGAACCATGGATACAACTGATATTGCATATGTGGCAATATGAAAATATAAATACCGTCGATACTCCTGCAGATTGAAAATAAACATTAGTATTATTAAAAGACTTGAAATGTGCATATACACAAACTCCACTCCACATTGTGTTTGTAATGAGTGAAATACAGTGTAATGAGGGAAACACTTTATAAGTGAAACACAGATAATGGCATAAAAAGAAACACCATCTTGCACCAGGACCCAATGGAATTTTACTAATTGTTGAAAGTTATACCTATTACTGTATTAAATAATTGTTTTAAATCTTCTTTGAATTTTTTTCTACATTTAAATTTATCTCTATATCCTTCTCCTTTAGATTTCAGAATAAAGAGCAACGTTTGAAACTTTACAACTACGTCTAATTTTTAATGGGAAATACTTTAGGACGGAGGGTACAGAGTAAATCATAAATGAAACGTGAAGGGAATGAAACGGAAGTGTATAACAGAAGTGGCATCACGTACATTGTTAAGGATACCTAGCAGAAAACCATTGTCATAATTTGAAGGTCTGAGTCACTTGACCTCGGTGACAAATTCGACCACCATTGTGGATTTCATAAAATATCGCCAATTTGTTGACTTTTGGTAAGTTCTATAAACGTCTCGAATTTTGCAGATTAGCTAATAATTTCAGGAGTAACGTGTTTTTTTCTAGAACTTTCCACATTAGATATATAATGTTTTTATCTTTCAGTTGGGTTGTTGACGTGATATGAGCAAAAGTATCTGCCGAACTTCATAAAGAACTCTATATGTAATTTTTCTTCAGTATGTACCTTTTAAGATGTGTTATAAACGAAAAAATGTGCAGTTCCGGTGTAAAAGTGTAAAAAAATAATTAAATTAAATTAGTTAGATCTACTTTTGTGTATACTCATCTGCGCTATACGCAAGTATACGCAGAACTCACGCCCACTCGATGGATTTAGTACAAACTTTATCCAAACATTCCATTGTTGATAATTCTGTCATTTGTGGTCCTTTCTGGGAGAAGTAAACTGCATTTTATTAATCCATAAAAACTACAATTTAAAAAAAAAATAAATAAAATAAAATAAATAAAATAAAATAAAAGCATTAAAGACATTAGAAAATATCGAAACATTTCCCTATGTACCATGTACCATTGTCTCATCCATTTTATTACATTCGAAATATTTGAAAAGAGGGATTCTTTACAACAATCTATAACGAGTAACAGAGTTACTCACTATTTTTTTATGCGGGATAACATATTCATTATAAATAGAAAGGACTATCTCTAACACTACTTCACAACAATCTATAACGAGTAACAGAGTTATTCACTATTTTTTTTATGCAGGATAACATATTCATTATAAATAGAAAGACTATAATTTGGGTACTGTCAATTTCATCACTTCCTGCATCTAAACTGTGAGGTAAAGTTTTTTGAGTGTCATTACAAGAAGCACTTTCCACAGTGATGAAACGAACTATTTATATCCGAGTGATCAAGTGATGCTCTATCCAATAAAATACCGATGTTATTGTTTTCCTACTATATTTTAAGTGATCCCTACAAAGAACGTACCCGACATACTTATACTCTGTAAAGTGTTACATTCTGTGTTTTGAATGTTGTTGCCATTTAGCCTCATTTTTTCCTTTCTTATGTTATTTACCATAAAATAGTTATTTGATGTTTGTTAAATATATATATTGTGTTTTTATAAATATTGCATACGATAGATACAACTGTTGAATATATGTCTCTATTCAAATCGGTATTATCAAATGTCTTAATTGCTCCATTGACGAATTTCAGGGCTTTGAAAAAACTCCCAGAAGCTTGTTGGGAGTGCATAAAATTCTAGTACGGTTTCTTTCTGAATATGTAAACGCGTTGTATATTAGGTTATCGAAAAAATTAAGCCATTTACAGAACTGAATAAATGAGAAATTCTACAACTTTAATGCAAATGCTGGGCTTTAGCTTACGACGCAAAGGTTTCTTTTGAATTTAGGCCCCAAATAATAAAACTGGACAGAATGAAACAGAACAATGTGGAGTTGTGCATACTACTTATATTACTATTATAAAAGCTCGGTGGCAGCATGCCAGTTTCTCGATTGCAACCCTGAGAGCTAAAAAAACTCCTATAAACTAACTTCACCAGACTAGATCTAAATCTGAAATCCGTTTTCAAAATTACCCCTGAATCTGGACAATAGCTTCTCAAAGTTTGTAATTTTTGTTTGTTATTTTTGTGAGAAAATACACTAGAAAGTGATTATGGGTGTCTCAGGAGCTGAAAAAATTTATGCAGGTCAGCTCACTGATGCTAATTCCACTGAAAAAACAACAGTCTTTAAATAATACCCATTCTTCTTCGTCGTCGACCCAGCCCGTGCGACTTACTCGAAGGTGTAAGGTATCTGTTTGGACTGCCGGGAAGTGCTACCCGATTTAGACTAAAACCCAATGGGGAGGATGGCATCCATGGTTTCCATACCCTCCTTTCCCTACCACCAGCCTCTCGGAAGGATTTATGACCCACGTACTTAACGTGCCCGTACTCCTTGTGAACACGGGGGCAGTTAAGACAAGGCCGGAAATCGAACAAGTAATACGCCTTAAATTGAGTTTTTCCTGCAGATGCTAATAGCTTTGTGCAAAATTCAATCTCGTCGAAGTGATTGATCGACTGGTGTTGATGTCCGCCTGTTCCTGTTTCCCATAAAAGGCCGCATTTCCTCCATTCTTGTGTACTTCCTCCGTCCAAATTGTTTAGAACACCAATCAAACAACCGTGCATCACTGCTATTCAATGAAAATGGCAAACTTGTCACTCAATCAAATTCACAGAAACTTCCATAGCAAATTTGAAAAACGTCGATACATCGTTAAAATCGAATTTTCACCACGAAAGACGGACTTCTTTTGTGTTATTTCATTTTTTAAAGTTTTGGAGAAATTTTACACGCCAGTGCCGAAGTTGTATTATTTATCACAATTCCAAATGTGAACACATTTAATCCCAGTTTCATCGAATCTAAACAAGTGCAAGCAAGGCGTATTTCTCAAAGCGCGTATGCTTTGCTGGTGTAGAAATAAATAAGAGACAGTAGCCTGTTCGTTGAATATTATTTAACGCTAATTTTATTCCACCAGAGTAAAATGCATATCATCAATTGATATTTCAACTATTGTCACTGGTCTTTAAAGATAATGGGACTTATGTGTATGTGATTCGCATACTGTCTTTCATTGAATCAAGGAGTACAATACATTTTGAATTATGATGTTGGGAACTGCCAATTCAATATTTACAGAAAACGCAGTTGTGTATTGAAAACTCACAAAGTGACCCAAATTGATGATATTTAATTGAATTAACAGAATTTAATAATTATTTATTCTTTTACTAGCCGGTTGTGGATTTGTAAACCAATATAGCAAAGAGATGAAATTACATAAAATTATTATTGGGAATGGTAAAATATCGGTATTTTTTATTTTCTTACATTTTTATTGTCATCGTTTATCTTCTTAAATGTTATTTTGTAATGATTTGTTGTGATTGTTCTGAAAGATTAATATTTTAGGGGTGGGTCTTAGTGATTGATTAATCGTTTAGAAGTGGGTGGATTCTGTAATCACCTTTTTCTGAATTATTATATTATTTTTATAAACAATATAGCTACTGTTTATGGAATTCAATTGTTTATCCCGATATATCACGTCAGAGAATATTTGATATCATGCTTCAAAATGTTGTTCTCTAAATCGAATTTTATGGTGTATCAAAATGTTCTACATAACAAGATTGGAATACATTTAAAGTCAGCTAGAAAAGGATTGAGAAATAAATGCATTACTTTAAACTAAGAAATAAAATTTCGAATTTTTGACTTGACAATATTTTATAATGCCAACGTAAGAAGTTTTATGTAATAAAATGTATCTTGCTCTCTGTATCATTTTAGCTAAAAATCGAAGCTTTGGACATTGACAAAAGGTACTAAGCCCCCTTCAGGTCTCGAACGAAGATATTTCGACGATTTTTATCCTCGGCAATATTTTTTTAAATATCGAATTTGTATAAAAGTCACGAACTTGAAAAGCCTATGTTACTTTATGTTCATTATGCTTCTCGGAACATATTTTTACCAAAACATTTGCCTTGACAACTTTCATTTCTGAATTAAGTTAATGTTATCAATATTTCTGTTAAATTCTATGTTTTTGAAAATATTTATCTTCAATTATAAGGTTCTAAATTTTAATAATGGAGAACCTGGTGGACCAGGCTAGCTGTGCATCCTTCAGAGAGTTGGAATGTGGTTGGTCTTCTTCCGATAGTCCACCTTATTGATCCAAACCTCCGGGTGAGCCGGACAGTCTGGGTCGTGAAAAATTAAAACTTTTACATGTGAAAATATCACATTTTCCACCATTTTGTCAAATTCATATATCCATCACAATTCCAGACCAGACGATATTCCGTGCTGACGTACCAGACATGCGTTCTAGGTATAGATTGTGAACAGTATCTCAGGCGTTCTGTCTAGACATAAACTGCAATAAATTTCGCGATTTCATTAAACTAAGTTCGTTAAATTAAAAGTTAAATTTTTGAAACATGGAATTCTTTCACTATTATAAATGTGCTCTGAAAATATTACTTAAATATAATAGAAACTCACTCAGATACCAATTAATTTGCCGATTTTTACTTCTGGGGTAAAGGGATTATTTTTCTTTTTTGTGTCTTCAAATGTTTCCATTTATTAATGCTTATTTTAACCAATCCAAAAATCTCACTTCTTGTATATCGGTTTTCTATATTCACGAATTTTGAATATATGGAATATAAAGTATATGAAATATTTATGGATCGTAGAACCAGATGTTACTGCGCAAGCTTGGAGAATTGCAGCGCCCTTATTTAGGGCGTATCAAAAACCCTATTTAAAGTGCATATGTGTAAACGTAATGGTGTATATGTATTATATCAGTTGAATACGCTTATGTCGGACCAGAAAAACGCTGGGTATATTTCTAGTATTAAATAAATTGAGGTGAAATTATAAACAATGATAATTTTTCATGAAAAGATGTGTGTACGTAAGTCACGTGTGTTTCATGTTGATTATAAAATATTTTAATTTTAAAAACCAAACAGCTTTTTCGTCTCTGGCATCTGATGAACTGAACATTTCGGCGCTTACTCTCGTTTGCTACTTAACAAAATAATGTGTTTCTAATAAATGTGTGTCCTTTAAACTCTCTGTTTGTGCATCCTTGGTCGTTAGGAGTTTGAGTACTTGTATTTCAGGATCGATTTTGAGTTAATGTATTTCATGTGAAGTTTCCATAAACAGGGAGTTTGAGTATTTCTGTTTCAGGATTGATTTTGAGTTAATTTATTTTAGGTGCAGATTCTGTAAATAAGAAGTTTGAGTATTTCTGTTTCAGAATTCATTTTGAGTTAATTTATTGTAGGTGAAGATTCCATAAACAAAAAATAAAACTTTACAATGTTCTAGGTAAAAAGAAAAAATCCTTTGAGTAACACAGACCTGACTGTTGAGAGCAATATTTTTACTCAGTTCCTAATTCAGCCTTGTTGCCAAATCTGTGAATTAGCATAAAAGCTAAAATATATCTAGAAGACTACACAACTTATAACTTGTATAATATTAAGAAACGCATCTGTCATTGTACACCTTTTAAAATTCTTTCTGCAATATGAAAAACTGTAATTTGAGCTTATTATTTTAAGAAAGATGAATAGGAAATATTTTTCATTTTACTTACTTCGCCGCGGCCACATTTGCTGTAATTAGTCCACTCCCGATTGTTATAATTCATGAACCATGTCCCGTTCGACGTGCACACCTTGTATGAATATTCTAAAAATTAAATAGTTTTCTGCACTCTTAAAATAGCTTGAATAGAAAATAAAAATGTCAATGAAATTATATGTAGCACATCTGACTATTATGCAGAAAAAGAATAGTGAGAAGGCTAGCAATATATATTAAATGCTGTTAACATGGCCCAATGCAGTGGTTCCCAAACTTTTAACTCAAGGACAACTTCGTAAATTTGCATACCCCTTGACATCATAAATTGAAATAGGCCATATATATATATATATATATATAAATTTCTAAATAAAAATGAAAGTTAGCTGTAATAAAATGAACATTTAGGATATAGTAATGAACGACACGTATTAAGAACGGACGGCCTGGGACGGCCTGGACGAACCTCGGACGGCCTGGGGCTTTCACGTATTAAGAACGACAGCTTGGCCAAAGGTGAGGTATGAGTAGCTTCATCTATACGCATTATCGACAAGTGTCACATGCAGTATCGACAACAGAGTGTCACTTAATTTAAACATTTACCACAATCTGTCAAATTTGCTTGTCATTACGCTACGTCATTACGCCCTTTATGTACGTTATTACGCCCTTTACGTACGCCACGACTGTATTTTTACTGCACATCCTATACGAATACCGGTTCAGATAAATGTTTCCTGGTTCTCTCACATCGATCCATGTATGTTATTACATAGGTTTGAACGGATATTACATGAAAACGAAAAAATAAAAAATAAATTTTGATAAAAACAAAACTTTTCATTTCTCTCCCCTATTCAACAGTACTGCTCGAAAAAGTAGAGAATAAATTTTATTCGTACAGATAATTGAACCAAATTCATCTGGCAGACGAAATAGTTTTGAGAATTTGTCATAACATCAATTTTAGATAAGGATATATTTATAGTAGTGTTTTGAATTGAATTTGCCTACACCTTCATTTCCCTTCCATTTTGCATAATGTCAGTTTTGGATAATGATAAGATTTATGCATTATTATTTTGAATCGGATTTGCCCACACCGTCAGTTTGGCTCAATTTCTTCCGTGATGTATGTATCTTTTATTTTTCCATGCGCTACTGTTGGCGTAAAAGGGGGCATTGAAAATTGTTTTTTTTCTCTTCATAATTTATTCATATGTACGTTATGCCAACCTAGATAATAAAAACATTCTAGCAAGAACCAGTTTTAGGAGGCGTTCGTAAAGATAGAACTGCGCTCTCGTTGTATATAGAAAGAATCATTGGTCGGGTGTTGCACTAATTATGTGTTCGCCAGTAATAATGGCATAATGAAGAACTGCAACGGGAGGAGCAAGAAAGCTTGGTATACACACAATTTTCAAAAAGACCGACAATACTACTACAAGATTTTCATGATACAACATAATTTACCTAGCGCTCATTATGCTCTGTTTTAAAGATGAGAACATAATAAGCGCGACTTCTGTTCATAGATGCTGTTATTACAATATGAGCGCGAACTTAAACAATACATAGTGTAAGTAATATTTTCATATTAAAATTTACTGAGTTAACAAATGATCATAATTGTGGGTATGTAAGTTTAAAAATACGAAAAAAATAAATTTATTGAATTAAAATTGAGTATAAAATATGATAAGTATGACATACGCTTTGGCTTGCATTTTAAATTATATAAGCATGCGTTTTGAGTCGTAGAAATCTTTAGTTTTCTAAGTGTTGATGCCTTTTCTAATTTCAGTGAATTTTGCCTGAACCCACATATTGTAGATTATAGTACTCGTCAAAATAATTTAGAAAGAAAGTAATTTAATCTATAATTAATTTAAATATAATAATTTAATTTTAACAATTTTTTCATAACTGGAAGAAATATTTAGATATATAAAAAAAGCAAAAGTGGTTTTAAATATAAATGCAAATTTACAATAAATATATATTTCATGGACATGTACGCTATAAGCAGAAGAGTTAAATTAATGTTGGTTAAATTAATGTCAACCTATTTAAATATCTCTCTCTGCAACTGTCAATCATAACTTAATAAGCTATTAATCGATATCCAGTTCATATGGAAAGCTGACAAGCAGTAACGTTTTAATCATACTGAGTGCTCTAATTTATCCCAATGAACGGCGTCGGTAAATCAGATAATATATTTATATATATATATTTAACCTAATCCATCACATTACGCTCAACTTTGCAAATGTCCGAGGTTTAAAAGCATTTGCTTTGCGAGAATTCATTTGAATTGATCCATGTAAGAATAAGGTATTTGCAAGGTTCTATCAGAGAAAAGGCAGCGGTGAGCATTCTGTCAAACGATGTCATATAAATCATTATTACTTTCCAATAGAAGCTAATTTTGCAATTAAATCACATCCTGAATAAATCTAAATTCATTGAACGTCAAGAAACGCCATTCCAAGCCGTTTGGAGTGAATGAGTCACACGTGAACATTTGCATTTTATTTGAATTCTTTCACACAGCAAATTTTTAAAAAATCTCACATGATAGTATCGGATATTCAATCATTGTTGGGATTTGTAGACATCTACTTTGCACTTTTTGCACTTGTCATACCACTATCAGTTTTAAATAAAGGTCTGTAAAATTTTATTTCTTCGTGTTCTCAATGTTTAGAAGTCTATTCGATAACATTTATCATTGAACAAAGATGACGATCACAGCGATTGTGTTGCGCTGTAGTTATAGAATTTTAAAGGCTACTCATCGCTATTTTGGAGTAGATTGAACTTTTGGGAAATGTTTAAAAATGGCATTGCTACTGCATCCTATACATCATCAATAGCGGCTCGTTCAGTTAGTTGTTGTTGATGTTGAAACCCAGACCGTCCGACCTACCAGAAAGGTGTAAGGTAACTGTTTGGACGGTCGGGAAGTGCCACCCAATTTAGACCGGAACCCAGTGGGGGAGGCATCCACAGGGACCGTACCCTCCTTCCCCTACCACCAACCTCTCGGAAGGACTTTCGGACCCACATGTTTAACGTGATCGTACTCCGCATGAACACGGCGGCAGTTTTTGGCAGTGGCTGGAATCGAACCCGGGCCTACCGAGTGCAACTCCAGCGCGCTAACCAATGGGCTACCGCGCCCATGGCTCGTTCAGTTAGTAATGTGGCAGTGCTATTTAATAATTGTATTGTGGTGTCGCATTCTTATGGCAATATTAAATGTCATGAGCTGGAGAATTCTCCAGCTCTACTCGATATTTCACTCTTACCACACAATTAATCCGTGTTCTATATACAATGATGCTACAGTATTTTAATCTGAATTAAACTGTTACCATGAAAGTGCATAACGATACATGTTTTACACAAAAGACACTCTCGTCTTCTAAACACTTATTCATCTCGAGAAAAAAAACAGAAACAAACTGTTTATGACTCAAAAATAGAGTAATAATAGAAACAAAATGGTGTGAACGATACAAATAAAACGTTTTTCTATAATCTAGGGTTGCATTCTTTACAGCATAGCGTAGAATGAAATATATCTCTCACCTTGTCTCTATACGTCCACTCTGAGCCTTCTAGCGGAGGCAAAGAAGCTTCAGGTTCTTCAGCCGGAAGAATGTCACCCCCTACACATTTTAAGGGAATAAGAAAATCCATCTTCCGACTTATGTGACTATTGAATGAATTTATGTGTATTCCAATCGGCATTCATTGCAGATGCAGTGCGGGGATATTAATAAATAAAAATCTGATGTGGGCAGCACATGACTTTCCCTGCAGATTTATATATACGTTCTCTTTATTTTAATTAAATTTAATTCACTTTTACTTCAATTTTCGTTCTCATTTGGTAACTGGACTTATTTTCAAAGGTGGCGTAGAAAAAATACAAATAAAAACTAAAATATCTCGAGAACGGCTAGTCCTAGTGTAATGGGGTTGGTCTTATTCTTTTCTTCGTTAAAAATTACGTATAAAACAAACATTTAATGGATATATTTGAGCATATGTAGTTTTTAATTTTAGATTTTAACGATTTTTGCGGGCCATTTTGCAAAAAAAGGCAGGTTATTTTTTTCCGAATCGTATTAAAATCTAATCAGCACCAGGATGACCCACGTGACCTACAAGCGACTTTTTTACCAAATTTTGTGAAATTCAGTCCATTAGTTTTTCAGCTAGAGTGGATAAACTCTTTTGTTGGTCATTTAGCAAAAAAAAAAAAGCGGGTTCTTTTATCCCGAATCGTACCCAAAACTAATCAGCACTAGTTTCACCCACAAGTGACTTATCTACCAAATTTTATGAAATTCGGTCAATTAATTTTTTAGTTAGAGTGGATACAAAATCTGAATCGACAGACAGACAGACAGAGAGACACACACACAGACGTCACGCTAAAAATAGTTTTTCGTTTTCTAGAGGTCTCGAAACGTGTAGATCCGTCGAAAACTCGAATTGCGATTTTCGACATGATTCCAATACTTTCCCTATACATTATCATGTATTGCAGGAAAAGTAAAAATATACTTTCTGAAATAAATTGCGAGGATGGGGGGAGGTTATAGCTCAGAAGCACTTATACAAGAGACGCAACTGTATCTAATGCACTGGTGGGCAATTTTTTGAAAATAAAACTGTAAAAATCAACACCAGGTGTTTTTGGCATTGGTGATGAGATTCGAGGTATGTAATTTCGAGAGAAATAAACCAGAAAAGTAAACCCTGAAATATAATCAGTGAATTTTAAAGATATCATGAGTTAATTTCCCAAGAACTACAAAACAAATGTCATCGTTATTAATAAACACTTTCTCAAACAATGTATTAGACAATGTAATGATCTCATACTTTTCATACCAGAAATATTAACATGAAGCACCATAGGTGTTAAATTGTACAACAATAATTATTTCTCTGAGAGTTTTATTTATTATCACCTCTCGCAAAGCTAAATAAAACGCATTGCAATTTTTTTAAAGATAAGTGTGTTGAAGGCTCTATACATGGATACTTTAATTATGATCAATGTGCATGTCAATTAGTCCTGAAGCACACCGTCGCTATCATGAATGTTAAATGAGAAACCGAAGATAAGAGTAGAATTATTTCACGTTCATCTGCGTATTGAAAAGTGTAATACTCTTCAAAGCAGCAAGATTTTGATTCCAATAAATATACATGTTAAAACAGTAAAAATATATCTTCAAAGAATATAATATGAAAGAGATCTAAAATATTTGAAATCAGCTTTGATCAGAGTAAATGGTTTCAAATTTGGTAGGTAAAGGAGACTGTAGCATATAGAACCCATTAAAGGAAACCAAGTTACATCTCAAGCGTAAAATGCAAAAAAATTATAATAAAACTATAAAACAATACTCTGTTATATGGTCTTTACAATAAAATACATCTTTTTAACACTTTACAACATAGGTGAAAAGTGCTTATGACTTTGTTCATTCTGTCTGTCTGTCCGTTCGCACGATAACTGCCGTAAAAGTGAATTTACCAAAATGAAATTTTAGTATGTTGTTCAGACGGCATGTGGAACATATGGGAATATAAATGAATAATATCACCCAATTAGTTTGGGACTGAATCCGAGTTGAAAAACTGGAATGCAAACCTAAGGGATATAATTTTTCAGACATATTTTATGCGAATTTAAAATTCACAAATTGCTTCGAAAGTTTTAGGAAATATTCAAATTATCCCATGAAAAATATGAAAAAAAAATTCAAAATATATTCAGTAGTTTTTTCTTAATAAAAATTAAAATAATAATTATATCCATATTATATGGAGGGATCAAGTGACGCACTTCAAAATAAAATATGGCATCCATCTTGTGTCAAAATCGCTGATTTTTAAAGTTATTTTTAATTTATATTTACTAGTGTTGTATCCGTCCACAAATCGCTTTATTTTTGCTTAATTTTTGTGTACTTATATTCTGAAACAACGCAATTACAATGTATTTGAGTTTAAATGATCCTCAAACTTTGATTATTTCTACTACAACGAAGCCTAATTTTCACTTATGGAGAATGTAAGCACATCAAGATGCAGGATGAGTTGTATAAGAATTGTTGAATTTCTTTAACGCAAAATTATTTTTCTCTGGAGTCTTCAATATAGCTTATATGAATGATACATTCATTGATTTTACATCGACGAGCAGGCGATTTTAAAGCAGACTTTTTCGATGAAGTTTTAAGCATAGAGTTAAATTATTGTTACATTCATGGTTTCAAGTTTTTAAGCAAAATAAATTATTGCAGTATTGTGATGAATGAAAAAAAATGGAATAAAAGTGTATGAATAAAATATTTACTGCTTTTACATTGAGAGACAGGCGATTTATATTTCAATGACGCCATTTGAATAAAGTTCATTTTTTTCGATGAAGTTTTAAGTTTTCAAATATAATAAATTATTCTAGTATTGTGGTAATTTTAAAAATATTACCGCTGAATGTTTCGCATTGTCAGAGATGTTTAAATAAAATTGGACTGCAGTTCGAAAGTGTTTCATAATCAATGCTTTATGCATGATTGATCTTTCTTGCTATTAATTATCTTTCATTTCTCTGCAAAACTAAATAAAATGAGGATCAATATAAATGGTCCAATCTGTTCGGTAAGAAATCATTTATCAAAAAGTTTTTACTTGGTACTTTGCTCCTCGATTGTTTATTTATATTGCAAAGCACACTACAACATTACAATTCAATTCATTGAATAAATTTTCATAAAACTAACGTTAATACTGAAAACAAAAGATCTGCGTATTCAATATATGTTAAAATATTTTTATAAAATCAATCGTATTGAAAAGTAATCAAAAGTTGATTGTCACAAAACTGGAATATCAAAGAGAAAGACAGGTTCATTCTCTATTTGATCATTGTTAGACTAGATACTAAGGAAGGCGTTTGGTGGTATCTATTTAGCATATTTGATTGTTTAAAATGTAGTAAATAACATTAACTTGAGTAAGATAGTCTTCTATGTATAAAATTATTCTTGCCGTATAAAATAGGTTCCAAAGATGACATATAAAACCATTTTACACGATTGAGAAAATTTTTGGGTACACCATGGTCACATACTTGCAGAATTGAATAATAAACTTTCTTAAAAAGAAGTAAAAATATATATATATATTTACTTGCGCAAGAAGGAGGGTCAGTCTGAAAATAAACGTGTGTTTGGCAAAGTTGTTTTCCTGTGGTACCAGCGGGAGTATCATCCCAGCACTGCCAACCGTCCCACGTTCGAGGACAGTATGCACCATCTACGTAGAAGTATGAGTAATCGTAAGTATAAGACATAGATTCTCCCAAATATTCAGAACAATTATTTTCGTATTAATTTTGACAATATACTTCAGAATTAGTTTATTTTATTTGTTTCCCAGTATCACATTCTTAAAGCAGGAACAAATAATTACACTAACAGCGAGAATACAAATAAAATGCATCTACCCAACGAGGCGTAATGCCTCGTCCAGGCAAGACATCAAATAAATGAAGCGTAAATTAGAAACGAAAGCTACTGGCATTCTTAAATATATCAATATAACATCTATGAGCAATAGTTTTAAACACACTGAGATAAAAACACGGGCAGTAGATTTCAATATATAGAAAAATAACTACACGTCTAATAGTTTTAAATTAAATTTAGAAATTAATTTCATCCATTACATTGACATTCTAAATACAGATATATTATTGTTATCGGAAAACATATATATTGTTGTTAATTGGAAGCAATTGTTTCATGAATGCATTGCAATGAAAGTTTTATTCTGAAGCATAGCCTATTATGCAATAATTCGAAAACTGTTCTTCCTCTCTTGTTTATATGTAATCCATACCTTGCTTTAAATCAGTTGCTTTGCATTACCTTAATAAATCGAATGTTTGTCAAATGTTTGTCTCTTAAAATAATAAAATATTTATATCTACGTATTTTTATATAACTATTTGCTTTTATGCAAAATTTCATTTCTTTAACGTAATGTGCGTTTCAAATTTATTCCAGGCTTTGAATTTCTTGTTTTGCAGTTTCAATAAACTTGAAATATTTTATTTTGTCGACCGATCCATCTAATTACCAAAGTTTAAATATATCTTGTTTAGAAATTTTATTCATACTTTCATTGAATAACTCGAAAGTTACTTATCTTGTACAACCCTAGAAATATAAATATATGAAAACCACTATTTTGCTAATCTTTCTAATGAATCGCTTATCATTTTCCTCAAAGTTTTACACTTTTTAAAAATTGTATTGCAAAGCACGTATTTAGCGTTTGCAGAAATTCGTAAATTTTGTCCTGACCGCACAATAAAATGCAAACATTTTAAAAATGCAATTTTTCTGCTAACTCTCTGTCGGGCGATTTATATGTCTAATAGTTTCAAGCCACGCCACTCATAAGTAGGAATGTCGTAATTAATTAATAATTTGAATGTTTGATCTGCGACAATTCTCACTGTTTATATCCAGTTAAATTATGTATAACAGTTATTTTTTCGTTATTTTTTCACGATCTACCCATGAAAATGTGTTATGTGTCTATGAAGTCACAAAATGTCTTTTGAATTTATTGATCAATTCAAATAGTCTACTTTGCAGCACCTCTTTAGATAAACATCATCTCATATATTATTTTACATGTTATTTTGTAGAATAACCTATATGTTTAAAAGAAAGTACTTACCTGATTGTTCCGCACTATCTGTGAACTACATCCTTAACAGCATTTTTTTTCACAGTGACGTAAGATTTACGTCACACTGTGACTTTGGGACGTCACAGAACGTCGCAGTACGTCTCGGCAATGTCATATTGAGGTCACAGCGAAGTCTTTTTGGTCATTTTCATGGTCGTTTGTGACGTCGCATATTAATTTGTTTGTGACGTCAGATTGTAATTGCCATTGTAATATCGTCACATTGTTACGTGTTAATTAAATTGTGGAAACGTCACAGAATATAGTCACACTGAAGTAGTGTCGCGGTTGTTACAACCAGTCATCACAGGACAGGCAATAAGAGGTTCAGTGGCCACCAAACATCTTAAAGTTAAAATATAGAATTTTCTTGATAGAAGAATGTTAAAGAACAACCTATATGTTTAAAAGTAAGAAGGTGCTCAAATGACCTTCTTTCACTATCTAGGAACCATAGTTTCTCGGCCATTGTCACTAGTAATCGCAGGATGGGCAATAAGTGTTCAGTCATCGCATGACTTCTTCGCAAGGATTTTAGAATTTTCCTAATAGGCTAATGTTGAAGACCAACCTATATGTTTAAATGTAAGAAAGTGCTTAACTAATCATCCCACACTATCTATAGATCATAGTTTTATGGTTATTTCCGCCCTAGTCATCGCAGAACAGGCAATAAGATGTTCAGTGATCACAAAACTTTTAAATTAAGGATTATATAATTTTTTTCATAGAAGAGCATTAAAAGACGACCGATCTATATAATTAAAATTAAAAAATTGCTTATCTGACCATCTCGCAGTATCTGTGGAACATAGTTAGTTATAACAGGGCAAGCAATAAGATGTTCAGTCATCACACGACATTTTTACAATAATTTTAGAATTTTTCTAATTTTGAAGAACGAACTCTAGAATTAAAAGTGCTCAACTGATTGTCTGGTATTCTCTATAGACTACAGTTTCCGAGTCATTGCCGCAAGGCATTAGAATACAGACAATGAGACGGTCAGTGAACAGTCTACAAAGAGACAAGGGTTTTAGAATGTTTATAATAGAGGAATGCTTGTAAACGTACTTCTCCTTTTAAAACCATACCCATGTTTCTATAATCGGAATAGCGAATATAGTTTAAGAGTTAAATATAGTTTAAGAGTTACCTTCCTTAAATGGACACACATCATTGAAAGAATGGTTGATACAAACTCAGGATGCGTATGTATAGATTGATTAAAGAGTGCAATTTTTAATCCCATCACAATACATTTTGACACTTTACAACATAGTTGAGAAGTGTTTATGAATTTGTTCATTCTGTCTGTCTGTCTGTCTCTCTATCCGTTAGCACGATAATTGCCGTAAAAATGACTTTACCAAAATGAAATTTTAGTATATTGTTCAGACGGTCAGTGGGACCTATGGGAATATAAATGAATAATATCACCCAATTAGTTTTGGATTGATCCCGGGTTGGAAAAATGAAATACATTGAACCCTGTGGGACCTACGTAATTTTTCAAATATTTCTTAGGCAAATTTAAAATTCACAAATTGCTTCGACAGTTTTAGGAAATATTCAAATTATCCCATAAAATATATAAAAAAAAATTCAGCAAAATATATTCAGTAGTGTTTAAATAAAAATTAAAATAATAATTTTACCCTTTATATGGAGAGATCACGTGATCATTATACAAAGAGATCACGTGACGCACTTCAAAATAAAATATGGCATCCATTTTGTGTCAAAATCGTGATTTTTAAAGCTCTTTTTAATTCATATTTAGTGCTGTATCCGTCCTAAAACCGCTTTATTTTTCCTTAAATTCTGGGCATCTACACACTGAAACAACTCATTTACAATTTATTTGAGTTTAAATGATCATCAAACTTTGATTATTTCTATAACCTGATTTTCACTTATGGAGAATGTAATTACCAAAAAATGCAGAATGAATTGTATAAGAATTGTATGAATAAAAGTATATCTGATATGAATGAAACATTCATTGATTTTAAACAGAGAAACCTTTTTGATGAAGTTTTAAGCATAGAGTTAAATTACTTGTAGCTCCATGATTTTAAATTTTTAAATAAAATAAATTATTATAGTATTGTGATGAATGAAAGGAATGGAAGAATGTTTAAGAATGAAATGCTGTTTTTATATAAAGGCGATTTATATTTCGATGATATCATTTGAATAAAGTTCATTTGTTTTCGATGAAGTTACTAAATATAATAAATTACTGTAGTAATATGATAATTTTAAAAGTATCACCGAGGAATGTATCGTAATTTAGAGATGTTTAAACCAGGCAATTTATATTTCAATGCCGTCATTTGAATGAAGTTCATTTTTTTTTTTTGATAAAATTTTAAGTTTTCAAATATAATAAATTACTGTACTATTGTGATAATTTTAAAAACTTTACCGAGGAATGCATCGTATTTTAGAGATGTTTATATGAAATTGCATTGAAGTTGGAAAGTGTTTCATAATCAATGCTTTATGCATGATTGATCTTTCTTGTTCTTTACCTATATTATGCACTGAAGGAAAGGTGAAATATGTATACCACACATGTTAATAGAAATTTGGTAAGATGTGGAAATTTTACACTCTAAACGATTAATAAAGAAAAGCAATTCATACTTTTTTACTTTTGTTTTTAATTGCAATACTAACCTGCAGCTGGAGGAGGTTGTGATAGCATGCGGTCACAACATTCGACGGCTGCGAAACAGCAGGTTCTCCATTTAAAGACGTACAATTCTTCAGAGAATGAATCCAACAATCCCTGACTGGTATTTAATGGGTCTGCTTCATAGGTTTGATTTGTAATTGGATTTCTGAGAATTCCCGACCAATTTAGGTATCTGAAACGAAATATGTTTAACTTTTCGCATTAAATATTTTTATAAGAAATTTATAAATATTATACGTACTTGAAGTGAAGACTGTTAGATAATGAACACTGGTAAGTGTACAGTTTTCCGATTTGTGAAAGATGGAACTTTTGATTTGTTAAAGAGGTGTTCTGCATTCACTAGATCATTTGAATCTACGAGTATTTATTTATTCCTGGTAATTTTCTAATTTTACAAATTACATAATGATTGTTATTACATTTAATATTGTCCCTACTGATTAATACTTTTTGCTTAGTTCTATATCAAGTAGTAAAGTTATAAATCAGTTGCTGTACATTTCTATACCTCATAGAGAAAAATCCTGTCGTTATGTAGAGAAACAAAGATTACTGTGCTAGTTAAAAATTGTCAGAGATTATCAAATCAACAAAGAAAAGTAATACTACTTTTGCAACATGTTAAAGGCATATGATGAGAATAATAGGGTACTGCATGCATTCCTTGAGCAATTATATCCATGTTCAATGCTACCTTTCACAAAGGTTACGAATTATCTTATCTAATTAAATAACAGTTTAATTTTCGTATTATCAGTTTAATTATTGTCATTTAGGAAATTTTATTTGATAAAAATCGTCTGCTAAATTAAAACAATGTTTGTCTTATTCGGATTAATTTTTTTTTCCAAAACTGAGTTTTGTGGACCATATTGGCAACACATAGTGTAACTATATGACTGAAACAAACATTTTAGGAATTTTACCACCTGAATATCTCGAATTACTTTGATCTTCTAGAATTGTGATTGCTATTCAGTTTTTCTTATGCAATTAGAATGGACAATAGAAAAAATGTGTGAGACAAAAGTTGATATTTTTCACAAAGTGAACTAAGTCGATCAAAATTATGAACTTGAAAATCACGAAAAATTTACCTAAGACTATAAGAAGTTATAAATAGCAAAATTTTATGACAGATTGTTATCTGCAAAGGAAACTTATTTAAAATTTTTATGAACTCCCCATACAGACTTGTTCCATATATGTTAATATTTAAAGATAAAATGGTTAACGTAAATGTATTTAGAGGTAAAATGGATAAAGTTAATGTATTTAAACATAAAATTGATAAAGTGAATGTATTTAAAGATAAAATGGAGAAATCAACTGTTAACAATTGTGAATGTTTGAAAATATTTGAAAGAAGGACGAGCACTGAAAAATTAGGGATGCTCTTTGATTTCTTTAAATACCGTTAAAATTACAGTTACTGTTTTCTTCAACAGAAGGTAGTTACACAAAAAATAGTCGATACAGCTTACGCAATTATTTTGCACTGTCAATGCCCAACCTTAATTATACAATAATATAGCGAAAACATAATCTCAATTTCTTAGAAAGGATATAAATCCCGCCAATTCTGGTTTTCAAAAGAATTGAGTTTCCTCTGTAATTACTTTACTTACATACATGGTATAATATATTAGAATAATATTGTGACTGTGCTGAAAATTCAAATTTGAGTTTAAGACGGATTTAGATGTTTTAAACATCCTTGAACTCGAATGAAACATTTTTGAGGTGATGTTTATGTGTGTTTATATGTGTATATATGTATGTTTGTATGCATGTATGTTGTAAGTATATTTGTAGGTATATGTTTGCAAATGCGTGTGTATCCTTGACTCTACAGACGCAATATTTCACAAAAAATGGAGTGTTTTGAAAGCATTATGACAGGATTATGAAAATCAGTGCAAACTAGAACTCTATTAATTTTTAAACGCTATTAGATGTTTAGGAGACTAACATTTTCAAAAGAATTTTTAAAATCATAAAAATATCGGAACATTTATAATGTTAAATAAGTAATACTTTCATTCGAAATCTGAAATAAATCGTTCTCAAGATATTGCATGTTTGCAAAAATTATTAGTAAATGATATATAAAATTAAAAAGTAGTGAGTATTGTCATTTATATAAGCAATGCTATCCGACAAATCTATTAACATTATTGTCGGGAATCCATTTTGTTCATTTCACAAGAGAAGACACAATTTATAATACATTTGTAATTTAACACGTAACATTTTACCTATTGTCATTATTAAGTATATTTATTAAAGGACAATT
The DNA here is from genome assembly GCA_951213105.1 of Amaurobius ferox. NCBI lineage: Eukaryota > Metazoa > Arthropoda > Arachnida > Araneae > Amaurobiidae > Amaurobius > Amaurobius ferox. The sequence continues at coordinate 106,688,726 of OX578134.1, forward strand.
TCATTTGGATGTCGTTTTTACACGTGAGTGCAAACAGTTATTTTGTTTTGATCAATAAATTTCCTCAAACTGCAAATTTCAATTTACTTGATGTTAATTCAAAGCTAATAAAATTGTGTTATGGATTTATTTATTTATACGCACATTAGGTGATTTTACTTCGTTTTAAAAATTAAATAAAAAAATGTTGCATCCATATTGCTATATGGAAAACATAATTTGAATTTAAATTTTGAATGTTAGGTATCTGTTGTTTTAAACTTAAATCGTTGGTCCCATATAATAAAATATTGACAGTTCGTTAGTAAAAGCGTTTAGTAGATAAACTACATTGTTAAGCGAATGATGACAATTCTTTCCATCACTGTGAGTTAGATGTAAGCTCTAAATATAAGTTAATTTTGTTCTATAACTAACTTTTTCTCACAAAAAAAGCACTAAATGTTATATTAACTCCATGTAAACTCCAAAACAACTGTGTCGTTGATTTGGTGCTTGATTATTTTGCTGTTAAATAAGTAAAGTCATTCTATTATATAGGATAGGTCTGGTGCTGTCAATTTTTTTTCTCTTTCTAATACAAATAAATTTATGAAAAGAAAACGATTTTCACGAAGAATTAAGTAATTATAAAAGAAAAATTAATCATTTTTCGAAGAAGACAAAGAAACTAAATAAAGTTTACAAGGTAATTTATTTATTAACTATTTTAATTTCTTGCTTTTAAAAAAATAATCAATATTTAAAAATTGCCGAAATTTAACAGCAAGAAATTAAAATAATAAGTAAATAAATTACCTTATAAACTTTATTTAGTTTCTTTATCTTCTTCGAAGAATGATTAATTTTTTTTTTATAATTATTTAATTCTTCGTGAAAATCGTTTTCTTTTCATAAATTTATTTGTATTAGAAAGGAAAAAAAATTGACAGCATGTAAAATGTATTAACTAAGAGAGCAAAATGATAAGAGTAATTATATGAGGAAAATTGATTTAACAAGGCTGTTAAAATTTCAAAACTGTGCAAGACTCATTTCTAGAGAACTCTAATTCAGCAAGATTACAGAATTAACAAGCTACAAATAAATGTGTAAAAATAAATGCTAAAAATAAATGTCATAGATTTTCATTATTATACTGTAAAATAAATTTATTATGATTTTTTATATTATAAAATCAAGTTAAATGAACTATTGGATCAATATATTAAAGTAATTCAGCATAAAACAATAAAGTTAAAAAAATGCAACAATTAAAATTAATTTAGCAATAAAATTAAAATTTAATTAAAACAAAATTAAATATTAATTAAAAAATTAAATATTAACTAACGCAATTAAATTTCTTTTGAATTATCAAATTAAAATATATTGTCCTAACACGATCCTACATGTTTAGCTACTATTATTAATTTAATATTTGCACTTTATTAATTTTTCTTATCATTTTGGTCCTTTAGGTAATGCAGTCTGCTATCTAATCAAACTTAAAAAATATTGAGAGTTTACCTGGGGGTTTCAACCTTTGGCACGCATACATATCTAAGGTTCATAGAATATGCGGAAAATCCTCAGTATTATCGGAAGAGGACATTTTTTTAATGCAACCGACATCTCGAACTTCGATAACTTGAATTTTCCGATATATCTAAAAACGATTCCTTTCACTCCGCTTACTATTCAAAAAATGTAAAAATAATCTCAATATGTCGAATTTTTCTTTTGATAACCCTTATTTATGTATCTTATGATTTTAGATATTTTTTAAAATTAGCTTAAGAAGTTTGACTGTAAAATGATTTGTCAAGAGCAGAAAGATTGCTATTTTCGTATGCAATTACACTGCTTATTGATGCGTGTCAAAACTGCAGTCAATTAAAATTGTGTTCCTGCTCCCAAACATTATTTCAAAATTACAGTCTTTGTAACTAGGTATAATGGTTAAAAAGGAATTATCGGCATCAAGTTGTAAGAAAAGGCACCGTTGAAGATGAAATCAAAGTCTGCTTACCACTTCCGTATCGCCTAAAGAAGGACAATTTTCAATGAGCATTAGGCGAACATTTATAGAATCCCTACACTATATTATTTTAAATTTTTTTACGCACATGGAAGCTATTGATCGCAGGACAACCAACAACAGGCAACAAACTGTTTTCCTTAACGTTAAAATGCCTTCGGAAACGTAGCTTTTTGTACATAAAATCAAGACAACATGTACACATACGTACATATAAATACAGTATTACATATACGCTTTCTATAACTTCATCTACTGCCGTTCATATAATTTCTGACTTATCATAATGTTCTCTTAGTCGAGTAAGTCAATTGCAATTGAACTGTTCATTTTTAATTAATCTTTGATAGTTTTTTAATTTTTTATGCTTCCTACAAATTTGAGATATAAAGTGTCGATTGCACAAGATTTTTTCGTTTCATTAAAACTTCAGACTAAAAATAAAATGTTAATTACATTTATCAGGAAACTCATTCATATTATCTTCCCAATAAAGTAGGGGATCATTTTAACAATTTTTGAGTATATTTCGCAACATTTCTCTAAATGTGAAAAAAATATACACTGGGTACATTATCCAAATATAAATTCAGCAAAGAAAAAAAAAATCTGAAAATGTATCTAGTTCAGCTGCAAAATGGTATTTTGTTAAAAATCCGTGATCTTCCCTAATCAGAAATACCGCTGAAGTGATTTATAACAAATGTTGGTATATTCTGTATATTTTTAAGGTGTGAATGTATAATATTTTTAAATGCATATAGTTGCATTTTTAAATGCATATATAATGCAAACAAATGTCAAATGCCTACTTTTTTCGCGAGAAAATTCTCGGAAATCGCCTAATTTGACAATGGAAAAAAATAATTATAACAATATTACTTTTAATCAAATAATATTATTTTTAATTAATTGGTGTACAATTTAAAATTACAGGTAATTAGAAATATACAAATGAATGTTTACGGCACTCAGGGGTACAATTAAGAACAATGCAATGGTAGGTGGTACAATTGAAAACAAAATTTGACGGCTATGGCATGTAAGGTAAGTGACACAAATATGGGCACTACACCTTATATGGGTACTGCTGTAAAAAATACACAGATATTCATAAATTATCTATCTCCGATATTTTAAAAAGACCAACAGAAGAAAGGCTTTAAATTATCGAGCTATAAGACTGGTGAAATCGTTTTGTCCAGAAAAATAGGTGCCCAAACATAAAGCAGCTGGCAAGTTCAAACGAGCAGCTAGGCCGAAACCAGCACCCAACCCTAAATCCAAGACTAATGTAATATCAACTGTTGCAGCTCAGCCGTCCTGCAGTGGTCTATCCAGCTCAAAAGTGTCCTGCTATTGTGTACTGTGTCGTCAAGAAAAACAATTAGACATGATTCAGTGTAATACGTGCAGTGTTTGGGTACATGAAGAATGTTGTGGCCTTACAAGTAAGGACAAATTTTATATTTTTGTATGTCCATCTTGTGCTGACTCTGATTAAAGTTTTACTTTTTTTTAGCATAATTTTTAAGGGTGCCCATATTAGGTGCAAAGGTTCCAAATATGGGCATAGGTTCCCAACATGGACACTGTCCATGTTGGGAATGATGTTTTTATCTCACTGATGTTTTTATCTCAATTATCATTTTTTCCCTGTTACCCTCTGCAAGGGGAATACATTCAACAATTTTTAAAATTTTATCTGCTAAAACAAACATTATAATAATTAAAATGCTTAGGGGTTCCCATATTTGGGTCACTTACCTTATGAAATAGACTGTGAGGAAATGCAATTAAAATAATTGTATGGATCGAAGTGCCATTGAATGAAATGACATTCAGGGGGAATTGTGAACTAACATAGTTGGGATGTCAGATGATAGAACATAAAAATATCTGAGACGTGGGCTGAAAAAAAGAGCATCTGCGAAAAGCAACTCATTAAAAACTCTGAACACACAAAGTAACATAATTTCAGTCGGATTACGCGTATTTTACGGATTTATTGTTGAGTAAACATGTAATTGCACAGAATAATGCAATGCTGATTTCGAAAATGTTCAATATGTTATACAAACAATTAGGAGTTAAAAGTTGTAAAATTTGCCTAAATAAATAGTTTTAAAGCAAATTTAATGATGTTCACAGTGCTCATTAAAATATTGATGCGTAAAACATCGGTTGCAGTATTTTTCTGAAGTTCTACGATTTAGATGTTATGACATGTAGTAAATGAAGTAACTCATAAAACCATCATACCCGAATTTTATCTTGAATGAGTGAGATGGCATATAGTGGTAACATCGGGCGCAGGTGTCCACTTTGAAGTGGTCATACAGGAGCAACATTCGACGCTCTGTGCGACAGGCTGAAGGCTGACTGACACCGTGAATATCTGAACTAGTATTTGCAGAACTTTTCAAAATTTGTATCTGAAAGTATGAAAAGTAAACAAGATTGAAAATAGGCTAAATATAAAAATAACATTCGCATTAAATTTCTGATGTGTCAACTTGGATATGCCAAGTTTCTAAGAGTTTCGGACCCAAAGTATCTTACAATGGTTAATTGAAATAACTCATAAAAAGTAATCCAGACAGTAGGTTTTGATTTGTTCAGCAAATAGTATCGATTGGGACCCAAATAGTATCGATTGTTCAGCAAATAGTATCGATTGTTCAGCAAATAGTATCGATTGTTCAACAAATAGTATCGATTGTTCAGCAAATAGTATCGATTGTTCAGCAAATAGTATCGATTGTTCAGCAAATAGTATCGATCTTGTTCATCATCGCATAACGATTAACTAATATGCGCACAGGGATCATTTAAAGCATTGGAATAAATCCTATTAATGGATTCAATTAGCAGAAATCTTGCTTTGTAGCTCCGAGCAAACTCAACTCATTTCTCAATTTGATTCGACAGCATGGTATGACTAACTATATTAGTCACTAGAGAGATTCACAGAATTGCGGTACATTCTTTCGTTACCAGTGCAGATAACAACTATTTGGAGATAATAACATCTAACAGATGGGAAAATGCTTTTTGACTTTTAATTAAAAACAAGTAATTTTATTGTATTACCCATATGAGCTTAAAATAAATAGTGTCAAAAATTAAATAAACTAATTGACCTAGAATTGCTTTACCGTGATATAATTTTGATTTATACAGTTTTATTCTACTGCGCACCATATAAAAACTCATGACTCTATCCATTGAACATATCAGACAATAGAATGGAAGTGATTCTACATTATCGATGTACAGAATTGAGATCGAAGCTGAACTTCAAATAATGCACATCCTCTGCTCTTTTATATGAAATATCATCTTCTTTATGGTAGTACTCATGCAAAGAAAATCACTGCTATGAAACATCAGGTCTTTTTGAAATTCAAACCTCGCTATTTTTTATACTTCAATAATCCACTGCATCCTCCCTGATGGATAAAATTGCTCATGATCCACTACGAAAAACACGTAACTCAACCGGAGGTTTTACTACGAATCTCTGCCAGGCAAGTTTACTCTCTTTATATAAAGCTACTTCGATTACAGTGTTTACTTCTATAATTGAAATCAGCAATATTACAACCCTGTAATATGCGTGATTATTACAAAATAACTTAATCTGTGTTTGACATTTTTGCAATTTAATTCTATATCCGCATAAAATATAGATTTTCATTATACATAAATCTGATATGGGCAGCACATGACTTTCCTTATACAATTCAATGAATTTACTACTTTTACAGTTAAAAAATATGTTATTCGCATAGTAGATACCTATATTTTTTTTCAAAATATTGAATTTTCTTCAATTAGTCGTCATTTTCATTGATTTAGCGTCATTTTCATCCATTTGGCGAGATTTTCGTTAATTTGGCAACATTGAAAAATGGAGCCAAGTTGGCGACATTCCGCTAAATTCGCCACCAAAATCTCTATGTTAATCGCTTTCTAAGGAAGAATTACATAAGAATGTCTATTTGCGTAACTTTATAAAAGCTGTTGATTTTTTGATGATTTTTTCAAAATGTCACTCTAAAATTTAGAGAGGTTCTGGGCATTCGATTGTATTTTAAACAGTAGGCTTCCAGTATTCACGGATTGTGATTTTTGTACCAAATTTCATTGGAAGCGCTCCATTCGTTCGGGAGATTTCGTCTCCACAGACTCACTGACACACACACACACACACACACACACACACACACACACACACACACACATGCACACACAGACACACATACAGACATCACCTCAAAAATGTTCGATTCGTGATCAGAGATACTTGAAACATGCTCTTCCGTCGAAAACTCGAATTCGAATTTTCGACCTCGTCACAATACTTTCCTTATACATTATTGTATATAAGGAAAGTAACTAGCATACTTTCAATCTAAAAAAATATATATTCTTCAATGAAGTTTACCCATCAGTATCGATGGATAATAAAAGGAGCAATCTATTACATGAAATACATATCACTCAATGCTAGAAGCCTTTGAATTATTCATGAATGCCAACTCATTTAAATAACATTTAGAATTTTAAATATATTACTCTCTTGTGGTATGAAAATGGAATAAGAATTTCCCACTAGTATTCCAGCATGTGCTTTCTTTTCAGTAAGGAAAGAGAAATAAGAAATGGATATAACTTGAGTAAGAAAAGTCAGGTTACGTAAAAAACCGGCAGTACGTGGAAATCGAAATAGTTTTGCACGAATAACACATTTCTTTGTAGGTGGTTGGTTTGCCATCGCTAGATATTTTTAATATAGTTCAAAATATTGAGCTATTTTAATTTTTACCACCTTTACAAAATAGTTAAAAATATTAAAATGCCGAAATTATATCCACTTTATTTCTTTCCCTGCAATAGATGGTAATGTATAGGGAAAGTATTGAAATCATGACGAAAATCGCAACTCGAGTTTTCGACGGATCTACACGTTTCGAGTCCTCTATAATACGAAAATTATTTTTGGAGTGAGGTCTGCGTGTGTGTCTATGTGTCTGTCTGTGTGTATGTGTGTCTGTCTGTCTGTCTGTGTGTCTGTGCAATGTATGTATCTACTATAACTCAAAAACTTATGGACAGAATTTCATAAAATTTGGTAGGTAAGTCACTTGGATATGACCCTGGTGCTGATTAGTTTTTGGTACGATTCGTAAAAACAGAACCCGCCTTTTCTTGCGATATGGCCCGTAAAAATTTCATGTATCCACTCTAGCTAAAATACTAAGTGACCAAATTTCATAAAATTTGTAAGATAAGTTACTTGTACGATACTCTGATGCTGATTAGATTTTGGTATTAATTGGAAAAAAGAACAACCTGCCTTTTTTTTACAAAATGGCCCGCAAAATTGTCATATATCCACAGCTGAAATACTAATTGACCAAATTTCACAAGATTTGGTAGATAAATTATTTGTGAGATATTCTGGTGCTGCTTAGATTTTGGTATTATTCGAAAAAGAACAACCTAGCTTTTTTTACGAAATGGCGCTCAAAAATTGCCAAAATCTAAGTAAAAGCTACGTATGTCCAAATATATCAATTAAATGCTTGTTTCATACGTAATTTTTGATGAGGAAAAGAATAAGAACAACTCTATTACTATAGGACTAACCGTTCCGGAGATATTTGAGATTTTTCACATGTAGTTATGCCACTTTTGGAAATATGTTCAATTACCAAATAAAAACAAAAATTGAATTAAAAATGCAAATTTAGTGTTATTTTGTGCAATTAAACTCAATTTAATGAATTATTAAAGAAATAAAGAAAAAGTGAATTTGAGTCTGCAGGGAAAGTCATGTGCTGCCCACATCAGATTATTTCGTATTTAAAGAACCTCATCCGAAATTCATTTATATATCCTCGTAGGTGCGCACCAATATGTTACCAAGGAGATAACTCATTGAGATGCAACATTTGACACTTTAAACATTACATCTTAATTTCCCATTGGGAAACTTTAGCACTTTATAATATTACAATATCGAAATTATAACTAATATCAAAGCCAACTAATTTAAGAAACTAATTTCAAAATCCAAGATTTGAAATCCAGTTATATATCCTTGCTGTTCATTACTACCACTTTTAGTTTTTAAGATTTTAGCATTGCAAATTTTAAAAAGATGAAACTCCTAAACTATAAGACATTTGTGAAAAACAATATTAATTTAAAAACTGAATTTTCTACTGAATATTTTGCTCTTTATATTTATATTTTGTAGTTTAAAATATATTTCATGTAAAAGAAACAAAGATGAAATAAAATTTCGTTCGAACGTTTTAGTTTTTATAAGAATAAAAACTGATCAAAATATTAAAATATAGAAATTAGTTTTATATATTCATAAATGGTACACTATTTAGGACTAAACGATTAAATATTGCTAACATTTTTATCAAATAGGTTTGAATATATATGCATCTTAAGTGTTTATATTTTCCGCTCCAATTTCAGTCAAAGATGTTCCAACCATTGATGTTATTCACATTAAACAAAATCAATTTTGATAAATTTCACATCACTCAAAAATGTAACATAACTCAAAATTCAATAATTTGTAGTTAGTAACACCGTGATTTACGAAAGATTTGCCTCTATTACGTGAAGAACTTACATTTGCGTATTTCGAACTAGCGCCTAATAATTCAAAATATAAAATTCCGCTTTACAGCAAAACTTGGTTCAATTTGATTTGGTTCTTCTGTTCTCCTGAAAACTGATTTTTTGTTGTGCCACATTTATATTGATGATGTGCGATATGATCACGTGTATTCAATTTTTCTATTTTCAAATTCATTGTCGTATTTTGTACTAAAAGTATACCCATCGTTTCTCGGGATTTAAAACAACGATTAGCTGCATTCAATTATTCAATTTTTACTTTCCTTATATACATATAATGTATAAGGAAAGTATTGTGACGGGGTCGAAAATTCGAATTCGAATTTTCGACGGGGCATCACGTTACTAGCATCCCTGATCACAAATCGAACATTTTTGAGGTGATGTCTGTCTGTGTGTGTGTGTGTGTGTGTTTGTCAGTGAGGTTGTGGATACGATATCTCACGAGCAAATGGAGCGATTTGAATGAAATTTGGTACAGAAATTACTATCCGTGAATACTGGAAGCCCATTGTTTCTAAACACAATCGAATGTTCAGAATACCCCTACATTTTTGAGTGCAATTTTGAAAAAATTATCAAAAAATCAAAACCTTTAATAAAGTTACGCAAATAGATATTTCGTATGCAATTTTTCCTTAGTTGACAAAAATTTTGGAACACTAGCAGGAACAGTTCTCGAGATATTGCACATTTTTCAAATAAATTTATGAAAAATTCCCATAAATTAAAAAAAAATATTAACTGTTCAGAAACATGTTCAATTTTCATATGTAATATCCTGCGATACATTTAGTGACATCACTCTCGTATATTTAGCTCGTTCCATTCACCAGAAAATACACTTTCAGTAATTATTTTGTATTTGAAAGGCAATTTGCTATAAGAATAACTTATTTTTCTTCCATAACGCTTGTCGAGATTTGGGCGGAATATCGCCAACTTGGTGACTTTTTAAATGTTGCCAAATTAACGAAAATCTCACGAAATGGATAAAAATTCCACTAAATCAATGAAAATGACGACTAATTGACAAAATGACGATATCTTGGAAAGAATATAAGTATCCACTATAAGAATGACCTATTTTCTTTTACTGTAAAAGTTGTAAATTCATTGCATTATATCAGGAAAGTCATGTGCTGCCCGCATCAGATTTTTAAGAGGTGCGAGTGACTTAATTGGATTCTGAATGAATTTTCGATGTGTACAAGCGTGTGTGTGCAAATAGTTATTAATTTTAATAGCTAATTATTTTTACTTTCTTTATATACATAATGTATAAGGAAAGTATTGTGACAGGGTCGAAAGTTCGAATTCGAGTTTTCGACGGGAGAGCACGTTTCAAGCATCCTCTATCACAAATCAAACATTTTTGAGGTGATGTCTGTGTTTGTGTGTGTGAAAGTGTGTGTGTGTGTGTGTGAAAGTGACTCTCTGGAGACGATATCTCACGAACGAATAGACCGATTCGAATGAAATTTGTTACAAAAATCACAATCCGTAAATACTGAAAGCCTATTGTTTCTAAACTTAATCGAATAATCAGAACCCTACTAAATTTTCGAGTGAAATTTTGAAAAAATCATAAAAAAATCAAAACCTTTAATAAAGTTATATAAATAGCCATTTCTTATGTAATTTTTCCTCAGAAAACGATTGACATAAACTTTAGAACGGTAGCTGGTACCGTTCTCGAGATATTGCACACTTTTAAAATAAATTTATAAAAAAAATCCCATAAATTAAAAATATACATATTAACTGTTGAGAAACATGTTCACTTTTCATGTCGCCAAATTTATCATGCGATAAATATCATACGATAAATTTGGTGACATCATTCTCGTGGATCTAGCTCGTTCCATTCATGAGAAAAGATACTTTGAGTAATACTTTTGTGTCTGAACGCCAATAGTTATTTATCTGCTATAAAAATAACTTTTTTCTCTGTCCATAACGCTTAGCCAGATTTTGGCGCAGAATTTAGCGGAATGTCGCCAACTTGGCGACTCTTTTAAATGTTGCCAAATTAACGAAAATCTCGCCAAATGAATAAAAATGACACTAAATCAATGAAAATGACGACTAATTGACGAAAATTCAATATCTTGGCAAGAATATAAATATCTACTCTAAGAAACACCTATTTTTTATTGTAAAAGTAGTAAATTCATTGCATTATATAAGGAAAGTCATGTGTTGCCTACAGTATATTTTTTAATAACCGTACATAGAGTGTCATATTCGCTTATTATATATGCGGCTGCGCCCTTCTCCCTCTAAGCTGCCGTAATACGCCCAAAATAAGCGTCTAAGCATGCCTTCGTAAGTTAATACGACCGCATATGACAGTACTTCAATTTTGCATAATAATCAGATAAAGTATAAGTCATTTTTAAATTTTGAATACTGTAATTACCGTTGTTTACAGAACACCTCACATTGAGGTAACAGAAAAAAATATAAAAAAGATATTCTATATTTAAAACACAAACAAAAAAAACTTTTCAAACTCAATTTCCTAAACGTTTTAATTTCCTATAACTCGGCAGATATTAAGATGTAAATTTCCAGAACTCTCAGCGAATTTTCGATTTATCATTTATATAAGTTTTAAGTATATAAAGAAAATAAGGGTAAAGAAGTATATGAAGTATATACGTTTAAGTTTTGCACAGAAAGTAGAATCTCGTAAGCACGTGTTTTCTGAGATGGAATAAGGTTGATATTATTTTGTTATTGTAACCGAAATGTAAAGCTTGATGCCTTAGTTTTAAATTAATAACAAAAAGGAATATATTTAGTTCAATTCCTGCTTCGTTATTTACTTTCTTAATTTATAGGACCTTTCTGTATTTTCCGAAGAAGAAAAATTAGTGTCATTGAAAATCCGTAACAAAACACATTTATTCTTATGGAAAAAGTCACAAGTTGCTCGCCAAGTATTCCGCTATATTGGTTTGATATGACTTCTTTTCATTATTAAATAAATTTGTTATTTAACTGGTATAGTACAATAAAATAAGCCTCACATATAAAACTAATATTTAAAATAATCCTCCTCGGATTGGTATAAAAATGATTAAACATATGATCAAGTCCAGAAATCGGGATAGTTTTATGCTATTTGTGCATAAATAAGAATTTACAAAAACAAAGGGCTTGTTACAAACGATCAAATTTGAGACAGAATTGATAATTATATTTACAGTTGTTTGATAAACGGTAAGATAGATTCATAGATCATAAAAGCTAAGTTACTTCTCGACCATTCCAAACTGTCACGCCTCAACTCTCTTATTGCAGAGTTATTATCCCTCAGCAATTTTTCAAAACAATGGTGCTCTCACAAGACTTTCTGGTTGACTCACATACTTAAAAGCTGTTTCTCTGTCGAAAACAACCTTGTGATTCTACACGCATTTTAAACAGTTTACAATTTTCCGGCTTCTTTTTGGTATTTTCTAAAACTCGCCAAATTCGCGACAGTTTGCAAATCCCTAACTAATTGCATGACTTTAGCAGACAATAAATAGTACATTTAGAAGATGCAGTTTGACCTATTCAAATTAAAATTTGATTATTTTTCAAACCCTTTCCCCTTCCACTCCCTTCATGCCTGCCATCTTGAGGGGTGTTGTTGTTGTTGAGACCCAGACCGTCCGACCTACCAGAAAGATCTTGAGGGGTGTAAAAAACCCGTCTTGGCGGCCATATTTTTTACCACAATGTTTGATCAGGTTCGTACGAAAATCACACATCGCATAATAGACGTGATTGGTTGAAAGTAGAACACCGAAAAGAGAAGGAAATTTATGAACGAAATTTGAAGAGTACGGTTCGGTGGATGAAAAATTTAGATCTATACTTATGAGATGTAATGCCAACTCTCAATTATCTATGCATATTCACATGTACGTGTATTATTGAATATATTTTAAAAGGCCAATCTTCCATAAATATTAAATTTCGCTGACAGTTTAAAAGAACCAATATATCCCCTTCGTAGATAAAAACGAAGTGGATTAGCACACAATTTCATTTTCTTAATGTTGACTAATTGCTTGTAACAATCTAAATATAACAATAATTTCATATATACCGTCATTACGATGTTGTTGCTTTGTTGACAATCTTTAATTTAAACATATTTGCTTCAAAATATGCATGTATTAAATGATATTGAAATATTTATATTGTGAAATATTATACCTAAATTTGCTTAATTATTTTTTTAATTACTCAACTAACGTAAATCTAAAACATATTTAATTACTAACGTAACAAAAAATGAAAACAAAAGTAATTTAGATTGTTCGAATGCTGCCCATTAAATTCCGTATTTTATTAGCTTTAAAAAAACTCGCAAAAGATCCTGAATCATGCACAATACTCCCCTGCGTTTTGGTATTTTGCATAAAAATTACAAACTTTTTCAAACGGAATTTATTATATCTAGAATAAATATTGAACTTTATAAAATTTTCTGATCAGGAATTCTTTTGATTCCTCGAAAAGTTCTCATGCCGCCGACATGAAAAGGTTCTTTCTTTGAAGGTTTCTTTCACTTAGCTTTTGTTCCGAATATTGGTAGAACTTTAATATTACTTGAATTGTTTGCCTTGACACTTAGCAACTCTGGTTAATCTCTGACTTTTTCATAAATGTGAGTGGAAAAAAAAGACATGCAGAGCAGAAAGAATGTTCGGATATTCTTGGATAAATTATTATATTTTTTCACACAAAGTAAATGAAGAAAATTTAACTTTAACTTATTTGTACATGAATCTAAAATTTATATGAAAACACATTTTATTTCATCATATTAAAATGTAGTTTGTTATTTCGTATTAGATTTGCTTATTGAATTTGCTATGCTTCTTTTCATCTAGGTCGGTGTGCTTATATATTCCTGGAGGCTCTATATCTCACAAACATTACAGACATCATCTCACGTACTTTGTAAACCTATGGTGTATTTGACAAAGTTGTGTAGAATCGCATTTTAATTGACATCGAATACTTTTGACCAGTCCTCATTAAGTATAAAGGCCTCTGGAAAAGTGTCACTGTTGTGTAATTTGTAAAATACACATTCAATTAGAATTGCATCAAATTTAGTATTCAAGTTTAATTTGACTCAATTATGAAGTTATATTTAGCATTAGCACAAATTATCCGACGACATCCAGGTTCTAAGTAATCGCCCGCTGCTGAAAATAATACAGGTAACATCACCCAATTTCTAAAACGCTTGTTAAAGCTCCTATTACACGACAGTAATTTGGGACAACAAACCGTTCGCAAAACAGCTTTGGGACGTTTGGGACGTCCTCCACGTAGAACAGAATGAAAGTGACTTCACTTCAAGCAACAAATGGAGAAGTTTAGCTTCCCATTTGCTGCTTGGAGTGAAAAAAATGAGAAAAAGATCGATGAGTTAATGAACATTGCTAATATGCAGTACGAAAGGTCTGCGTCTAAATGAAAGAAATTCAAATGAATTTATAAGAAAAAATTATGACAACCATTTATTATTTTAATAATAATTCCGCCAAGCAGCATAAATATAATATTTTCATCAATATTGATTAGAGAACATAGATATACTGTTATTCAATATTTTGAAAAATAACTCATAAAAATACCATTAATTTTCTCTAAAAGCATCATTATTCAGGATTTATGGGACAAGTGTTTTAAATATGTTAAATCAGTGCTTTTCAACCTTTGTGAGACCACAGTCCGGTAAATACTTTGTACATAAACCGAGAGCCAGGTTCCAACAAATTTACCTGTAAATACCTTTCTAATTTATTTTATAAGTTCATGCATTAAATAAACATGAGTATTAATAATTAATCATGACATAATCATAAAGCGTATTAGTACATTTATGTATACAGTATGGCATGTTGACAAATATAAAATTACATTTAAATAAGTTATCAATCACTGGACTAATTAAATCGTGTAACATATTGTGATTTCCTCATGCCGACATCATTCAATTAATTTGTGTTGATTTTCATTGACATATTCCATTCTAATCACCAACAATTTATAATATTATTCAGTATAATATCGATTATTCTATTGTTAAATTGATTTTATTGATGTTGGGTTGGACGAAAAAGGTATTGAGAAAAATATTTATCTATTAAAATTCACCATGGAAGTCAGCCGAGCAGTCTCTTATTCATATTAAAATATAATAGCGCTTGGTCACTGATATTTGCTTCATAAATCTTATTTAGGCGTTCTGGTTGGCACATTCCCGCCTTCGGCACATTCTCAAATATTATTCTCCTCAGAATATCCATTCCGACTGTGAAATATTTATTCATAAAATATTGCATAGAAAACTAAAACGACAAATTCCTGTAGAATCTCTCGCGGCTCTGTATAATTGGTTTCGGGTTCCGTTATCGAGAAACACTGTGCTAGACATTCCACTTTTTTCATAGAGATCACAATGACTCTTGAAACAATAGAGTGTTTTGCGTAAAATTGTGTATATTTAATTTATTTAGAGAATTTAACATTTCTATTTTATTCCTGTTTACGCTTGTTGTTTTTTAAAATAAAGACGACGCCTTCCATATCTTCAATCTCGTTCATGTATCATGAAACTATCTTCGATAAAGAAGTTGCGATGTGAAAAATATAAAAATATTTAGAGGAATACTATTAGTGAAAGATACCAACAAAAAATGCAACCTCTTAAAATCATCTGAAAGATATGATATTGAAATCGAACCATTAACTTTAAAAATGAGGTTTTTGAAAATATCAAATGAACAAAGCGTATATATGTTTGGAATAAACAAGAAAATAGCAAAGAGAAAGTTCAATAGCTTTTCTATCCTTTTAAATCCATTTTCGGTAATTCGATATAGATGGTGTATACTGAACATTTCATGCGTGAAATGATTTAAAGTCATATCCGCTAAACTTAATGTAATATTTTCCAAGAAATTTCTATAACTTCAGAATGAGTACTCTTTGCCCTGTTAAATGTTTGCAGAAAAAAATATTTTTTACATCCCTCCGTTTTAAATCTGTTTCTTTTATAAGGCATCTTATCATTCATAGTATCCCAGTAAATATAAAATATTTGAGCCGTTGTTTCTTTACGTACTATAAAATTCAAAGTATAATTTAAAGTAATATTTTTCAAAAATTGTTTTTAATTTCAAAATGAATATTTCTTGTCGGTTTAATTGATTTCATTAAAAATTCTTTAAAAATATTCTTCTATTTCAAACTATTTCTTTTATAATACAAATTATCATTTATAGTAACCCTAGAGGACATAAAATATGCAAGCGGTTTTTTTCTTTTTACGTATTACAAAATTTAATGTATAATTTAAAGTAATAATTTTTAACAAATTTCTATAGATTCAGAAAGTGTACTTTTGGTATTGTTTAAATGATTTTATTAAAAATTCTTTAAAACATTTATTTGAGTTAAAACTATTTATTTTATAAGACGACTTATCATTTAACAACTTGTGATTTTAATAGGTTTTATTTATTTAACTGCAGTATAAATCATGTTCCTTAAAATATCTCAATGATTCATAATAATGAAATATGCTTAAAAAATTGCCTACTAATGTCATGCTGAAATATTTAACTTCTTATTTTTAACTGTTATCATCAAA
Source organism: Amaurobius ferox (assembly GCA_951213105.1). Classification (NCBI taxonomy): domain Eukaryota; kingdom Metazoa; phylum Arthropoda; class Arachnida; order Araneae; family Amaurobiidae; genus Amaurobius; species Amaurobius ferox. The sequence continues at coordinate 106,705,087 of OX578134.1, forward strand.
ATATATAATTGTTTAAAAGTGTCTAACGTGTTTTTGTCTTACCAGACCTTCCACAAGCACCTTGGTGAACTAAAATGCTGAATATTCGCACGCTTATACTGATTACGTTACTCCAAAAGTCCTTTGATACACTAAAAGGTTGAATTTTTTCACACTTTTAGGACTGACTATGGTACTCCAAAACCCCTTGATGAACTAAAAGGCTGAATTTCTTTTGCAACCTTATAGTATTGACTACTGTACTCCAAAAGCCCCTTGGTGAACTAAAAAGCTGAATTTTTGCACACTTATAGTACTCCGGCCGTCCAATTAGTTGCTCATGTCCACTGGATGAGTCGGACGGTCTGGGTTTTCAAAACTTATAGTACTGATTACGCTAATGCAGAAGTCTCTTGGTGAAATAAAAAGCTGACTTTTTGCACACTTATACTCGTAGTACTGATTCCAGTACAGAACCTAAAGGACCAAGATATTTTATTAATCCCCCCAGGGGTTAGAGGAAATGGAGTTTCTTGAAAAGTATTTTCAGACTCTACAGAAGAACCCTTGGTCAGCTAGGTGGTTGAATCTTTCCACACATAGTATAGACTACACACTAATGTACTCTTAAATTAGCCGGAATTTCGATTTGTTCGCAGGAGGCGGAGAAAATGTTTTTTTTTCCTTAAAGTATTTTCGAATCCTCAGAAGCCCTCTGATAACTTAAAAGGTATAATCTTTTCAGGTAATCAGACTGAACGTAGTCGGATTTTCTATCTCCTCTTCCCCTCTTCATCTGAGGGGGAGATTATGCTTTTTGAATGTCTTTATATATCTTCAATCAACCCTTCAGTTATTTAAAAGACTGGAAATTATAAATTCGACCCCTTATGGCGTATCGACTACTGAACCTAATAGTTTCTCAGAATCCTCTTAAAGGCCCCATCGGATACATAAAAGTCTGAAACTGGACTACTGCGCAAAACCTATTCGGACTAATTTTCAGTTGAGACAGCTATTTTCGATGTTAAGCACCGTGCATTGTTAAACAAAGTAAAACATTTTGAAAAAAAGTTACAGTCTAATTTAAGAATATTAGTTTCCCTGTCTTTGAAAAATTTAAATATTAATATAAATATGTTTTCCTAAATCGTATGATCACAACTTAAAGTTGAACAAAATATTTACCTCTAAATAAAGTAGCCACATTAATAGCATTGTTAAATATGTCTTAGGAAACTTTCTGGTGATATCTTTAAGTTCAGCCCTTCAGACGAGAGGTACGTAGACAATCACGGCGCCTTTTTTATGTTCCTGTTAGAATATAAATTTTATAGAAATAAAAATATCATATTGAACATATAAATAGCACATAAATGAGGTTTATATATATATGTAAAACAAGATAAAAGACAAGATAAAAATATAATTAATGTGCATGTAATCATCTATAGTTGTATAATATTTTTATAAGGATATACAACTGCGGAAAAATGAAACGAACCAACCCTCGTTATTCGCCATCGGTCATAGTAGAGCAAATTCAAATAAAAACTATTTGAGAGGAAATAACATCATCTGCATATTCATATGCTAGATGATGTTGCTTGTCGGGTCGTCTTTGTATCTAAATGCACACCGACCTCAAAATTTCCAAGGACAACCCGCAAATTGATATTGGATTTTGAATCTACATTGAAATTTAATCTCATTTAAAAAAGGCAAGTTAAGTTTCAAGGCATTTGGTCCGGCAGTTTCTGAAGTACCAGAATGTAAATTTTTATTCTCCTAATGTCAAATAAGTTTGTTAGATTTTATGTACATTTTCCGAAATAATCATCTTATCACATTGCATTATTTTATGTTACTATAAAATGTCTTTAACAAAATCTATGACATTTTTCTTTTGTTTCTAATTTTCTGTATGCGATGTAAATTATGAAATATATATTCGAGAAAACTATGAATAGCAACCTTGATATAGTTTGATGGGAATTGATTGAGAATAATTTTTATATGACTACGAAAAATTTCAGCTCTTTTATTTTAATTGTTTTTCGATATTATTTAAGTTTTCATGAATAAAAGCAATAAATCCAATAGTAGGCACTAAATTGTTAATTCTAAATACCTAAATTTTAGTATACAGTACTAAAATTTAAGTCTTCTACTATTGAACTATCAATAAACTCAGCTCTGTTGAATACTACTTCTATTATTGAATTTCAGTAATGCCTACTTTGAAATTTAGGTGTTCTTTACTGAAATACTACTGACCGACCCCCACTGGACCATTTCTATTGTTGATACTGAACTACTACTACTGCTACTACTACCACTAACTCTCTACTAAACTACTACTGAGTTACTGTGTCTAATACTGAAATTTAAATGTGAAACGACCTGTGGTATACAAAATATAAATCAATGTGTTATCAAATATATACATCACCCATTATTTTTTTTATTCGCAATGCTCCCACTCACTTTGAAACTTCAATCGGAAGGCATTTTGAGGTCTTAAACTATTTTAAGAACTTTCCATTGAAAGTAGAATACCCATACGATGTTCATTTAGCAAAAGTGCATTTAGCATTTGTTTTTAAACTTTTGAAGCAGAAAAACATACATAAATGATGCAATGTAGAAAATTTTGCATCTAAAAATAGAACATAAATTTTACCACATACAATTTAACAATTTAGTACTTTTAAGGGACGAAAACAAATTTATAAAATAAGACGGTATTCTGATGATTATGGAAATCTCTTTAAGCTATACACATTTAAAGTAATCCAAAAGTTTCTGTCAGAAAATCCTCCATAGAAGCCAGCTGTTCTTTAGCGAATTGGCAATACAGTGCGCTTTCTAACAAAAGTATCTCAATATTTTAAATCTAATTTTCATAAAAATAAATTTCTTTAAAGCCAGAGAATTTCCTGAAAAAGCCTTGATGCTATAATACGTTTTCTATAATTTCATTTGATAGAAGCTTTAATTTAAACATTTAGAATGAATAATTTGATTATATCCAATAGATAGAATAATTATAGTCGTGGTGCTATAACTTAGATACGCCATGTGCAAAAGTAGGATTAATTGCTAATGCCGTATATATTCATATTTAGGTTTTGACGACTTTTCTGTACACATCGATTTCTTAGAGTGTACTAGATTGATTTTGATGATTACTTCTTTAAGGGAAACATCTTTCCTTGAAGTTTTGTCAAAAGTGATTGCCCAAAAATAATGTGTTGCAGTTGGAATCATGAACATTTATTGAAATTAATAAACTTTTGGCCTTTAACATGGAGTTGCATAAAATCAAGAAGTTGTTTTAAGCAAATACTAGACTCACGTTGCTCGGAACTTAAGGTCGGGATTAATTAAGTTCATTCATTCAGTTTTACAAGAGGCTTGGTCTCAAACTGCCCACTTTATAGCAATCACTATAAATAAATGAATAAAAAACAAAATTTAGGACAGTTTAAAAAAGAAAGCATAGTATATGTCTGGAAAATTAAAGTAAAAATATAGTAAATATGGAATTAAATAATAGCTGTAATATACCTTATTACCTAGTCTTAATTCCTTAATAAAAACGTCTTCAGAAAATTAAAAAAAATATTTTACCCATAGAAGTAAAAATATCGTTTATATGTTATTTCCAAAAGTTAATGTCCGATTTAAGAGCATACGCACACATAATAGTGAATAGATGCAATTGGATGCAATCCACGAAATTAGAAAATCGCAAATTATTAAATGTCTAGACAAGTAATTGCTAAAAATCCATTTCTAACTGTAGCTAACGTAACATATCATCAGGGACGTATTTCAGGGCGATGTGGGTTTCAGCCTCTACCCCTAAACAGAAAATTAATAAAAGAAAGTTCAATACATTTGTAAATTTTCTTTTTTAATAATTAGACAAAATTATTCCCGAAAACCCTACAACCCAAAGAAATGTCGATTCAAAATATAACAGTAATATCCCATAATTTAAAGAAAGAGATAGAAAGAAAGCAGTATTTTTTAACTTGCAATGTTACACTGTTAAAAGGTGTTGAATCTCACAAAACAAGTTAAAAAAATTTAAAATTCTATTTCAAATATCCACCACTTTTTGAAGGAATAAATTTATTTAACAAAATATAGTCTTAACTATGCGTCTTCCTATGAACTACAACGCTTAAAATGAAAAGCCAATTAAAATATAAATATAGTTAAACCCTCTCATTTTATTAATGAGAGATTTAAGGTGGAATTTAATTTTCATTCCCGTAAAACCCAATGCAAAACTCCTCATATTCTCCAAAATCATCCAAAGATCGATTTGTCCAGTCATGACGATAGACTGTTAGATCGCGATCGAGGGGGTTGAGCACCACTGTTCGAGACCTAAAATCTGAGACATCATTCTCAGAATACCTGTGAAAGAAAGAGCTTGCATTCAAGCAAAATCGTCTGCTCAATAAATTGGATTTGCAAATAGCATAATTTCTGTCAAACTTCGAATCGTAAATTCATAATTTTTAAATAATTATAATTTGAAAAATTGAAGATGTCTGTCATCCTGCGAGTAACGGTAGCTTTGTATCAAATTTCGCGGCCGGCTGTAACTACAGACTATATGAGAGAAATCGAGAAAGAGAGAGGGAGAGAGAGAGAGAGAGAAAGAGATTATATTTTATTATGCACGATATCTGTCCGCAGAGTATTCTCGTAATTATACTCAGTCGATTTTCATGGTTTTATTTTGAAAGGAAAAGTCCAATATAGCCTAAATTTATTCGAATATAGAGATCAAAATCAAATAATTTCGAAAATTTTGCTTTAAGATAAAAGTTTAGCATTTTGTTCGATACAGCTTTACTACCAATAGTTGCAGCCGTTTAAGAAAGCTATATGTTCTCAAAATCTCCACTGGCAATGTTTGTAAAAGAACCGGATGGGACAAATTGCGATTTGATCGTATTGTTCTTTACTTACACTATTCGTTTGTAATGATTTCATTTATGAATTGCACTTTTCCATTTATTTTTAGTTCACTACGGATAATTTTTTGTTTGAAATATATATATATATATATATATATATATATATATATATATATATATATAAACAATTATTTTTGATTTATTGATAACGGGTTTAATCCCAGTTGCCTTCGTTGATGTTTGACAGATATTTTTCCAGATTCTTGTAAAACTTTATTTGGAAAATTTCATATTTTGGGCATCAAAAAGTACTTTACATGTTCAAATTGCAAAAGGATTAAGAAACATCATCTTAAAAAGTACTAAGCACAATCGAATACGCTTTTAAGATCATGTGATAAATTATTTTCATTATCTGTAACCGTATTTTCTTACCCTCAACGTTGTGCTAAAGTTAATAATGTTCACTTTGTGGATGGTAAATTGAGTCTTAATCTCACAGCTAACATATATTAGTGTTTGCATAATTGGTTTTCTTCAGCATAATAAAGACGAACGGATTCTGTACGCACACCAAATTTAATTACTTTGCCTATGGCAAGATGTTCAGTATAATTTATTGAATGCTTTCTTTAAAAGGTATTCTATAGAAGCATTAAGTAACACTTTCCTTCATTTAACAGTTTTAAATAAACTTGCAGAACACTTGAAATAGCTAATTTTCCAATTTGTTAAAACAAATAACCATTTCTACAGCATATATATGGTAATGCCCACAAGAACTTTTGAATATATTTGAATATTTATAGATAGTTCTATTTTTCGAATAAGAAAACGGATATGTTAATTTAAGTATTATATTCTGAAAGTTATTGATAATTACATTATGTCATTTTACAGTGTTCTATAGAAAACGTAACACAAAATATTTAAATATACTAGTAAAGAACCAGGGCTTTGAATGAACTCCAGTTCATGAAGTTTGCGAGCTGTGAAAGATTTCAAATGAAAACTTGATTCACCACTTAAGAAATATTAATGAAATTATAAGTGTATAAAATTAATTTCAGTATTTGTGAATCATTTTACAAAAAAAAATCTACAATTTGAATATTAAATTAAACAAATTAGAAAACAGGAGCACGATGAACTCAAAGTAACACATTTAAAACGCAAAAATATATTTAATATACAGGAGCACATTTAAAGCATAATGCATGCTTTGATCAGTTGCTTAAAAGTGTTGATTACTTGTACGATTCAAGTTATTGATTACTTGTGAGCATGAAAAGTTTAAAAGTGGGCGTTACACCCTGTTCAGTTACTTTTGATTATTGATATTGTGACTTCTGGTGATTATTTTTATTATTACATTTTTCTTTTATATATATATATATATATATAAGAAAATGTAATAATAAAAATAATCAATTCAAGTAATCATGATATATTAACATCACCAGAAGTCACAATATCAATAATCAAAAGTAACTATTATATATATATATATATATATATATATATATATATATATGTATATATAATTTCTAAAAAGTATACCTAATACACAGAAAAGCAAAAGATGAATGTGAAAAACGAAAAGTATCACAAGTGGCCGGGGGGAGTTGTGACACCCCACTCTCCGGTTAAGCAATGCTTTAAGCCATGGCAACACTCCCAAAAGCCAATACTTATTCATAGATTGGCCGTATTACCATCAACAGCCGAACAGCAAAAAATTTAGCAAAACGTCAAAATCTCTAGAGGGAAGACACATGAAAAAACTTTCTGAAACTTACTTTACATTTGTAAATTATATATATATATATATATATATATATATATATATATATATATATATATATATATATATATATATATATATAAAGGAACGTACGGTGTAAATCAAAAGGAAGTGAGCTTAAATATAATAAAAAAGAGCTGGATGAACTACAAAATGTGTATGTAATTACGTACGTAGACAAGGTAACGTCGAATTTTGCAATGACATGTAAATGGTACTATGTTAGTTTATTAAGACAAGCATACGAAGATCATAGTATGTACTCCTTGTTGAATCAAACTCAGTTGGAAATCAGTAACCGGATAAAAGCTTTGTACAAAAAATCTGACATATGTGTGGGGAATATTAGATATCCCTATTTAACGTTAATACCTAAGCTACATAAAAATCCAGTTAAATTCCGACCAGTAACCATCGGTTTTAAAACTTATTTAACAAGGGCCAATAAATTATTATTGGAACATTTAAAATTGGTATTACGGAAACTATATGACCAGGGTAGCTATTTTATAAAAAACAGCCTCGAAGTAGTTAAGAAACTGAAAGAATTGCCAAACATCGGTATATACAGGAGTTATGACTTTGCTGGCCTTTTCAATAATATAGATATTAAAGATCTATATGGCATCCTAATAGAATCATACCATAGATGTGATTTGCAGCTATATATAGCAATTGGAAAGTACAAGGCTTTGGTGGAGTTGGTTTTATTCGAGACAGTTTTATACAATGGAGAAAACTTTTATAAACAAATTAAGGGTATCCCAATGGGGGGTAACTGTTCGTCAATTATGGCAGATATTTACCTAGATAGATATGAAAGGGGAACACATCTTTTAAATGAGATGTTATTCCTACGTTACGTGGATGATATCCTATGCGGATTTGAGGATAGTGGTTATACAATGAAGTTTGACTTTTATCCTCCATGTTTAACTTTAATAGAAACACCACGCAATGAGGATGAAAGTCTGGATTTTTTGGATCTCACTATAATGAAGCCTGCCACTATACAAAGTTATCGTATTTACGATAAACGTAACACTTTTAATTTTGATATCAAATATTTGACGTCATGGACAACTAGTCTACACCGTAACATATTCAGAAATCTGATAGTAAATCAACTGAAACGTCACAAGTTGTTGAATTTTACGGCCCACGATAGATACAAGTGTGATTGCCGTTTCCTGGGGGAGGCTATCAAGGAGGGTTATCCTCACGCTTTTCTGATAAGATTGGTTTCCAATTACAATGGTTTAACTGTAGTCGTAACCAGGAAGAGATATTTTGGAATGATAACAACAAAAGACTTTTCGGATATCGCCTAATGGCGGGAATTGAAATACGCAGAGGGTGACGTGTTTATTATGCGAAATTGAGGATCATAAATCAGATAGCTCAATATGGCTATACACCGGTATTTTATAGCTGGGGCTATTTTGTGTGGATACATTATAGGCGTTATCCAGATTGCAAGTTCGTGATTATAAAGGTTTTTCTGAAATATCGGACGAACTTTTAAATATTTAATTTAGTAATATGTGAAAGTGGTATAAAGTCAACAAGTTATGTGTTGTTCCACGGGAAGGTGTATTGCGTAGAGTTTGGACTATGGCGTATTTATGTGTCTATATATTTATAAGGTTATTATAATGTTTAAATGTCTTGTATCCAATATTTAAAAATAACTCTCTGTCTGGAATGTCTTTGGACTTGAATATATCGATTTTTGAGCATTAAACTATCACAAGTGCAGTAAATTCAAACATTAGGATTTTTATGGTGATAAAGAAGCCAATAGGTTTTGGTATCCAGAAAAGGATTTTCATAATAATAACATGGATTTCAATAGTCTTGAATATATAGTTTTTACAGTAATAATTGACCATGAGTTAAATGATTTCAAACATTAGTATATATATGGCGATGGAGTAGCCAATAGGTCTTGAGTCCATATTTAAAAATACAGACACTCTGATTGTATTTCAAACATTAGTTTTGATCCTCTCAGACTGGGATTTTAATAGTCTTGAATATTTTGTATTTTAAATTAATTGTTATATTTTTACAACATGATTCATGGATAGTTTTAGCGTGGAAAAGTAAACTTTTAGCTTTTTACATGTTATTGAAATTGTATATGTGTGTAATTTTTACGGAAGTATAAAGGGTCATGAAGGAAATCGTGTAGGGAGTATCGGTTACCGGGAGCGTTTGCCATGGCGGAAAAAGCTTTAACCGGAGTGCTGGGGGTCGCAACTCCCCCCGGCCGGTACTTCTGTCACACATCTAGAATCTGAACGAGTACATTGCTACTTGTCCTTTTTGGGAATTTTTATATATATATATATATATATATATATATAAGATTTAAAATGAAAAATTATAGGTGGAATGATTGTGTTTACAGTGTTGCAGAAAGGTCAAGGGGGATTGCGAACCCTATTTACTGGTTAGAAGTTAGCTTTGACTTCATGAAAACGCTCCCAGAAACTCTGCACGCCCGAAACAACAACCGATCATACCCGTGGGGAAAAATGTTATACTTCATGGGATTGTATTTCATTATATATATATATTTCATTATATATTATATATATATATTTCATTATATATTATATATATTATATATATATATTTCATTATATATATATATATATATATATATATATATATATATATATATATATATACTGATGCTCTTACTAAGGTTCGTCGCCACATGATTTCAGCTATCCCCTGTATTGAATTTTAAAGCTGTCGGTAGTTTATATGTTCCGCGACGCTCGACGTTAACCAACAGACAGGCGCACAGATATTTTATTAACTACTAGATCAAATTCCGCGTCCGCTACGTATTTGACTTCTTCTTTGAGCGTAAATAAGTTCCTTTGATGGAATACATAAATAATCACTTCCACGATCCGAAATGCCAGCAGTTAGTCATCAACACAGGAGAACAAAACCTAATTCTGTTGACGCAGCAATTGCCACACATATATTACGGTAAAGGAAGTGTTTTTTGCCATTGAGGTAGCGAACTCGTTAAAAAATCATGAATAATTCGTATATAGAGAAATTATTTTTTTTTTAGAATTGCGAAAACATCCCTAAATATTCATATCAAAAATTAGAATCAGACATGTCTTTACTTCTACGATGCGATAAAATAAAAATGAAATTACCTAAAATATGCATATTTAGATGTATTTAATAATAAACAAGAAAATATTGTGCGGATTCGGTTCAAAGGTCGTTGGAAAGAACGTTCTTCGATCCAACTAATGCTGTTAAAATGAAAACTTTCTGATAATATTTTTACTTGCGATTAAACCGATTCGTATGAAAATTGCTCAAATTTTCGCTTTAACATAAAATAACTAAAAAAATAATAATTTCAAGTTTAAAAAAATCTGGCTGAAATGCATCATTCTATGAGCTTATCCACCTTTGTACTGAATTTCGGGGCTGCCAGCAAGCTCGAAGTTTTGCTACGCTCAACACACTAACAGAGACAGGGTCTTTAATATTACGATGCGCCAAAATAAAAATGAAATTGCCTAAAATTTGCATATCTTGATATAAAAGAAAATAATAGGAATATATTGTCTACAGATTTGGCTCATATTCTTAATTGCTAATAGAAAATATTCTCAATAGCTAATGAACAGATTCGTATGGAAATCGCTCAAAATTTCGCTTCAACAGAAAATAACTAGACAAAACTTCAACAGAAACTTCAACTTAAAAATGTAAACAGAAAATATTCCAATTTGAAGTTTAAAAAATAATCTCGCTAAAATCTTTGTCCTAGGAGCTTTTCTGCCTCTTGGATATCGGTGATTTAGTTTTTTTTTTTTTTTTTGCTACTTTCGACATAAGCACAGATAGATCTTCCTATTATGTAATATGAATATATGTATAAAATATTTGAATTACATGTGAAAGATATGTATACATAATAGGCAGGATATAGACTACATGTACTAAATTTGTAATATGAATTGAGAAAAATAGGAATTATAGAATAACTAATATTTCTGCAATGTACATGATTTGCGAAGGCCATTAAAATATGATAACCAAAACAAATTGTAAACGAGTATTAATCGTCATTTTAATTACAGAAGAAATCCACTAGAAATATCTGAGATGTTTCTTGAGATGCTCCGAGATGTTCTGAGATGTTCTGAGATGTTTCTTTTAAACACTTTTACTGAAATATATATGCTCTTTAAATTAGAGTTAAAACACACATGTTGAAATAAATTACTTGGAATGCAGTATATTTTATGGAGAAAAATGTGTTTACATATTTATTATGTTTACCATAAATTTCCTGAAACAGAGCATTACGAGTTTCAACAACATGAATTATTCAAATAATTCCAAACACCACTCGGCCATTTTTTTCTTTATCTATGATCGTAGTTTCATCACAAAAAGGGTCTGCCAACGTTCATTTTGTCGCAGGATAATTGAATCCTAATCTGAGAGCCAACATGCATTAGTCTCTACATAATTAGTTTTCTTCTCCATAATGAAGACAAATGTGCTTTGTAGATACATCATATTTGAGTACCTACCGTCTGCGACAAAAAGGGAAAAATTATTCAAGAGAGCTTGCTTTTAAATTTATTCAATATGGTATTAGATTAATAATATGTAAAACAATATCTTAAAATTGCGACCCATTACAAAATAATTCCTACACTTTCATTTCAAATTAGTCAATTTATGAGTTGAATTCTTCGGTCAGTGAAAATACATGTCATGCAGTTGATCTCTGGGAGTGAATACGACTGGTACTCTTAAAGGGAAGAAAAAAATTTTCACCTCTTTCGATCGTAATGAATGAAATTATAAAATCATCACTCATTTTAGGATAAAAAATCCTATGCGGGCAATGCATCATTTTATTTACATACTCAAATTAAATTTTTCATTTCTTTTTTTTTTCACAAATCATAAAATCGAGTTTAATCGCACAAAATAACACTGATAATTATTCAAAATTACACCAAATTCCCAGGTTGAATTCAATTTTAGTTTTCATTTGGCAACTGGACATGTTATTAAAGACGACGTGCCAAAAATGCTAAAAAAATTAATTTTCCAGAGAACAGGTAGAGTTACTGGATTATTCTTGTTATTTTTGTCATCAAAAATATCGTATAAAATAAGCACTTAGTTGATAGATTTCAGCATACGTAGTCTTTCATTTTATATTTTGACAACTTTTGTGGGACATTCCGCAAAACACAATTAGGTTATTTTCTTTCAAATCGTACAAAAATCTAATCAACACCAGGGTAATGCACAAGTGACTTATCTACCACATTTTGTGAAATTTAGTCAATTTGATTTTGAGCAGGAGTAGACACATATATTGTGTAGACAGACACCCAGACGTCACTCTAAAATGTTCTCTAGTTCTAGAAAGTGTGCTCGAAAAGTGTAGATCAGTCGAAAACTCGGGTAGCAATTTTCGACACGATTCCTATACTTTCCCTATACATTCTAAGCTTTAAATGAATTTATTCGTAATAAATGTATTCTTAGTAAACATATTCTTAATTTCTTCGTACAGAAAATTACATTATGCATATATGTTTAATTTAATGTTTATATGTACATCATACAGAAAATTGCTTTTAAAAATCCACAATTTATGCAAAAAAGTCATTTTATTATCAATTTGTTAAATTTTTTCTAAAATGATTTCAATAACGTTATAAATTAATGATGTAAACGAAAAGAATACAAACTACTACTGGGCACAAGTTGAATACAAATTACTACTGTATACAACCCAAGAAACCTTCCAAGACCCTGTTATCGATTGCTTTCATTCTATAACAGTATTACCATCGCAAAAAGGTTGTGCCAAAGTTAATGACGTTGATTCTGTGGCACCATAATTGAATTCTAATTCGAAAGCCGCATGCATTAGGCCGTACCTAATTGGTTCTCCTGCGGCATAATATAGACAAGCGTATTTAATATATGCACTGAATATAATGAATTGTGGCAACAAGTCATGTATTATACGAGAACGGCTAATGCTCTGCTTACTGTATATTCAATAAAGTGTTTTAAAATGTTATAGATTTTCCCTTGAGGAAATTTACATAACATTAATATCTATAGTAGCTGAATACTTTAATTTATGTGTTATTTTTATTTTGTCTTAACAAGTATTCAATAAAATTGGTAAATTGTGTGTGGTTTAATTTTACTGAAAAACTATAGATTTTTTATATGTGACGATTGTAGTGGAGGAAAAGATCACATTATGTGAGGTATTTTTATCAGGCTGAGAATCAAGCCTCACTCTTTTATGCAGCCTTGCATCTTAGTGTGTTTAAGGGGACGGTGGACGTTGAATTTTTTTTTATTTATTTATTGATTTAGAAACGTGAAAATTTGTATAAATATTCCTCTTAATATTACTATATACAATATCATTAAATTCTTTTCAATTTTTTTTATAATTTTAGATTTTTTTAAATTTAATTCTTTTAACGAAAATTTGAAAATGCTCCTTGCATGCCATTTGTTCACATTTTTGATTAATGTCACATTATAATCACTCAAAAACACATTATGAACAAGTTTGGGTATTTATTTTTAAATCCCTTAGAAAGTTAATTTTTAAAAAATATTTTTCTGCATTAAAACTTATTTTCCATCATTTAATTAAGTTCTTTTTCACTTTTAATTACCTTAATAAAGTCCAATTACAAAATGCATACCCAGTTTCATTAAAAAGCATGAGAGGTATCTCCTTGCTAAATTCCATTCATCTCAGACAAAAATTAAAACGCATGGAGAATTTTAATAATATAAAACCTTTGAAAAATCCTTTTCGAGAAAAATGCATTCAACCTGTTGCTTACGGGTGGGACAGCGTCCATTCCAATCGCCGGCAGAAGCATTGCACCTGCTGCAGCAGGTGCAATGCTTCTGCCGGCGATTTCTATGGACGTCAATGCCTGCAAAGGGGATCGAACTGTTTGGGATAGGGTATGTCAAATACCTGTCTTTTTGGGAGGTTTCTCGTTTGGGATGGACGCTGTCCCACCCATAAGCAAATGTTAAATATGTAAAATAATGTTATATATTAAAACTTTTTTTAGTCGATTTTTGCTCATTTCAACGTCCACCGTCCCCTTAAAGCGTCAAACTAAAATATTAAAAAAAAGTCATGAAGCATCGAAAAGAAAATATATTTGCATATATATGTAATCATGTTTCATTTAAAGTAAAAATCTTTCCTATGCTACTGCACATTGTCTTATATAATAATTATTGATTTCAGGATAGTAATGTATGTATATTTACAAAAATCAGGCGTACCTCAAGGGATATGCAGCAGCGACATTTTAGAAAACTTATATACACGGTGCCTGTTGCAGAAGGTGCAATGTTCCTGTCGACAATTTCCCCAAACGCTGGCAGAATGTAATATTCGCACGTTGTTCTACAAACACCAATTCCATTTTCGACACAAGCGATCGACTATAGTTCACTGACACGCATTGTCTGGGAAAATATTTGCTTCTTCCTTTTCACATCTCGCGTCACATGTGCCTTTACGCCACGATAAAATAGTTCCCCTCTCCTCCAACCAGGGTTGGAGATATCAGCACAGTCTCCAAAATTTTTGATCCTACCTTGTATTTATTATTATGAACATAAATTTATTTCATAATCACATATATTTATTATTATGAACATAAATTTATTTCAAAGTCATATATATCTATTAGTGTGAACATAAATATATTTCAAAGTAGTATGTAATTTATCAATATGTCGATGATTTAATTTGCATAATTAATGACTTTATAAATATTGATTTTTTCCCCACTAACCTAGAAGTATTCCTAATTATGCTAATGTTAATCGTAATGCTTATTTAAATTTAAATTTAAGTTTGAGTTCCCATAATAATACTATTATAACCAACTTATATGATAAAAATGATAATTTTAATTTTAATATCAATAAACTGTTCTCCTTTCATTAATGTAATTATTTTCAATTATTTAGCATCAGCGTTGTAAACCAACTTTATAGAATATATAAACTCTTTGATAAAAAGGTTTATTATCTATCCATCAATAATCTTAAAATAAAAAAAAATTTATAAGTATCCTGATTATTTTATTAATAGTTTTATTAATAATTTAAAGTGTTCTTCGTAATTGCATTTTTGTATTGTAGTTAATTATATATATGTAATAATTAACACGTGTTAGTCCGTCTGCCTGTCAATCTGAAGCTTTTTAAGCAATTCCCGCATTGATAGTGACTTGTAATTTGGTACACGTATCAATCGTTCAATAACACCCCTGGAATAATCGAATTTTTTTAAAATGTACTGTTAAAAGAGTGCTCCAGACCAAAACATTTGAAATGTGAAATTATAGAAAAACATATTTAGAGATGAGATAGAGACTTCTAAATTGGTGCATTGGTAAATAGTTCGAAAGGGAATAAGTGTGCAATTTTCTACTTTACCGGCGCCGTACACCTATAAATGTTCTATTTGCTAAATAAGTGAAAAATACATAGCGTTCAAGTGAGATTGAGACTTGAAATTTGATATACGGGTCAATCATTTGCTGAAAATACCATGACAAATTTAATTAAAACTGTTTTAGAAGGGGTATTCCACACCAGAATGTTCGAAAGGTGAAATGACAGAAAAAAATACTTGATCAGATAGAGACTTTGATTTTGGTGTGACGGTAAATAGTCCGGAAGCAGAGATGTAAACAATTTCAGTTTTCCAATATTTGCTACTTTAGGGATGCTACACACAAAAATGTTCGAATTGTTAATTAAATGATAACACCTTCTTTTAAGATGGTGACTTAAAAGTTGATGATACACCGGAAAAAAATCAATCTTCTCAAAAATGTTCATTGTGAAGTTCTCAACACCAAAACGTTCGTAAATTAAAATAATATTAAAACAGATAAATATTTCAAACGTGGTTTAAGGGTAGATAGTTCGAAAGAAAGAAAGTGTAAAATTTCAATTTTCCAATATTTGTTAATTTTGGAGTGCAGCACTCTGAAATGTTCCATTTGCCGAAAAAATGAGATAGGCCTTCTTTTAAGTAAGATGGAACCTTTTCATTTGGGGAACGTTTGAAAGAACTTCAGAATATCAAATATTCCGAAAACGTTTATTTGAAGGTTGTCCCAAAACGTTCGAAATGGGAAATGAGGAATGGAAATTTGAAATTTAATACACGGATCAACTGTTCGATAAATTCCCTTCCCCTAAAAAGAAACTTCAAATAAACAAGGGGTGACACTCCAATATGTTTCCGGCCGTCCAAACGGCTGCTCATATCTTAGGAGGAGTCGGATGGTCTGGGTTTTCGACACCAATATGTTCAAAATGTGAAATGATAGTAAATCGAATTTTGAAATGAAATACTGCCTTAAAATTGGTGCAAGGGTAGATAGTTTGATAGGAAGGAGGTCAATTTCAGTTTTTTAATATCTCTTGACTTCAGGTTATGCACACTTAAGCGTTCGACTTGACAAGTAAGTAAGAAATGTCTTCTTTTATGTTAGATTGAGACTTTAAATATGGTTCATACTGAAAAAATTTGAACTTTTCAAAAGTGATGTGAAGTTTTTCAAACGTTAAGGATATATTTTGTATCACAATACATTTTATTCATTCTGCTGTTATTAATGTGGAGTGCCAACAGTGCATATGGCGTTTGTAGTGACGTATTATCACCGTATTCAAAAACAGGCAATAATCTTGAGTTAATTTAGATAGAATGCTTGTATTGAAACTGTGTTCAATCCTAAATTAAATTCCATCTTCAGCCAAGTGCTTCCCGTCTTATTAAACATGAATGTTAAAGTTTTCATTTCCCTGATCATTTTTCTGTGCTTTAACTATCACATGCTTTTAGACATTTTATATTACATTTCAATTTCTTTTTAATTTTCTTTTATCAAATAAATAAGATGGTATCACGTCTGATTTCAATAGCAAAAAGATAAAGCACACAACTTTGATAGAAGTTCTTTATTACACTTCTTATAAGACGTACAAAAATGATAAAGGTCAGAGCGCTTTCGAGCGCAAATACGCTCTTCATCGGTGGCTACATGGAAATTAAAATGATCGTTCATATATAGGGCAGAAAAGATGACAAATTTGCATAAATACAATTAGTAAATCGAAAGTTCATTAACTAATAAGAATAGTCTTATAAGAAGTGTCATAAAGGCCTTCTATCAAAGTTGTTTTAAACACTTTACAACAAAGTTGAAAAGTGTTTATGACTTTGTTCATTTTGTCTGTCTGTCTGTCTGTCCGTTAGCACTATAACTGCCGTAAAAATGAATTAATCAAAATGAAATTTTAGTATGTTGTTCAGACGGTCTGTAGGACCTACGGGAATATAAATGAATAATATCACCCAATTAGTTTTGGATTGAACCCGGGTTTAAAAAATAAAATGCATTTAACCCTATGGGACCTAATTTTTCAAACATTTTTTAAGCGAATTTAAAATTTACAAATTACTTCGATAATTTTGGGTAATATTCAAATTACTCCATAAAATATATAAAAGAAATTCAGCAAAATATAATGAGTAGTTTATTAAATAAAATTTAAAATATTAATTACACATATGAAACTATCACGTGACCATGATATGAAAAAATCACGTGACCCACTTCAAAATGAAATATGGCATCCATCTTGTCTCAAAATCGTGATTTCTAAAGTTCTTTTGATTTATATTGAGTGTTGTATCCGTCTTAAAACCTCTTTATTTTTGCTTAAATTCTGTGCATCTACATACTGAAACAACGCAATTACAACTTATTTGAGTTTAAATGTGCATCCAAATTTGATTATTTCTACAACGAAGCCTATTTTTCACTTATGTAAAATGTAAACAAAACATTATGTAGAATGAATTGTATACGAATTGCTGTATTTCTTTAACGCAAAATTATTTAGTTCATGGAGCCTGCATAGCTGATATGAATGAAATATTCATTGATTTTACAGAGAGAAAGACGATTTTTTCCAGGAAGTTTTAAGCATAGAATATAATTGCTTCTAGCTCCATGGTCTTACTTTTTGAATAAAATAAATTATTATAGTATTGCGATGAATGAAATGAATGGGAATATATTTATGAATGAAATGCTGCTTTTATAGAGAGGGCCAGGAGTGTTATTTTTTCTATGACGTCATTTGAATGAATTTCAGTTGTTTTCGATGAAGTTTTCAAATATAATCAATTATTGTAGTATTGTGGTAATTTTAAAAAATATTACTGAGGAATGTATCACATTTTAGAGATGTTTAAACCAGGCAATTTATATTTCAATGCCGTCATTTGAATGAAGTTCATTTTTTTTCGATGAGGGTTTAAGTTTTCAAATATAATCAATGTAGTATTGTGATAAGTTTTAAAGTATTACCGAAGAATGTATTGCATTTTAGAGATGTTTAAATACAATTGCATTGAAGTTGGAAAGTGTTTCATAATCAATGCTTTAAGCATGATTGATCTTTCTTGTTATCTTTTGTATTAATTGGGGATTCTGAACCTTATTCTACTGTAGTTTATTTCGTTAATTTTATTATGATTTTATTTGACTCCCTTTACCCTTTTTATTCTAATTAAATATTTTTTCAATTTCGTTAGTTTTATTCTTCTAATTTTATATTATAATTTTAAATTATCACTTTGAATTATATTTTTCAATCATTTCTTCTGTCAGTTTATGTATCCAATTACATTTGCAATTTTAACCCATGGACGTGCTTTATTCTATTATATCGATAAGTAACTTTAAATTATTTTTCTTGTTTATACATTTTAAATTTCAATAGTTACCTAAGTTACTTTTCTTCTGTTGCGTTTCGGCGGATTCAGATCTTGTATGTAAGTCCTTGTTTCAGATTGGCTGGGTTTTCTTCATTCTGCTTTCTGATTGGATATGTCATATGGACTTTAAATCTATGACTTGGTTATATATATATATATATATACTCCTCTGTTTTTTCTATTTGTGCCCATTTCATCTTTTTGACTTAAAGTTCGTTGATTATCTAGCACTGACGAAGGTAATCCTGCGTATCCTCGAAGTAGTTGTGCGCTAAATAGTTATTGTATTTGAGCTGGATAACGTTGTTCAAGTAATCATATCAAAAATAAAGAATAATCCTATAAAAAATGGCCTAAAACTGTGGATTTGCAAAAAAAAAAAACAGAAAAAAAAATAGACTTTCTATTACATATAGTCAACATTCTAAGACTAACTTTTACGTTTTGAATCATCGCCAAAGTCTTATAATTTTGAATTGGATATTTATTGAATTAACTACTTGCTATTGCGCATAATTATTTGCAAATTGTGTTATATGACTGAGCGTCTTCAGATGCAAATCAAATTATTCCCAGCATATTTCAATATATGCATGAAAAAGAAAAACTAATTTCAAATATAATTGAATTTTTTTTTTTTCAACAAAGAAGTCCCAAATGTATTTGGCAAGCCCTCATTTCCATGCTAATTAAAACCTGAATGTTCTACTGAGATATCACGAAGGATCTTTCAATGAAAAGAAAAACTTATTTCAGATCATCTAAAAATGTTTAATTAATTTTTAATTTATTATCTTTAGATATTTGTAGTAAGTAAAATGCAAATATGTATTCTGAATAAATATTTAAGTTTGACTTCAGAAAAAAAATTTGGTATGAACAACTCGCAGGGCGGGCTTTAGACCAATTGGATCCGTGCGGACCATGCACTGAAAAGAACCCCCAAGGCTAAAGAGCCATAAAGATTTAAATATTTACAATGTTAACAAAAACAAATACAATATCAATGGAACAATGCTATATCAATGAAATCGATTTTCTGTGACGATTTGAAAGGAAGACTTGTACTTATTTTGAAAGTAATCACTACATAAATTCCTAAATTAGGTTATAACAAGAATGATCAATCATGCTTAAAATATTGATTATGAAACACTTTCCAACTTCAATGCAATTTTATTTAAACATCTCTAAAATGCAGAACATCCCTCGGTAATATTTTAAAACTTATCACAATACTACATTATTTTATTATATTTGAAAACTTCATCCAAAAAAATGAACTTCATTCAAATCACGGCATTTAAATATAAAATGCCTAGTTTAAACATCTCTAAAATGCGATACATTCCTCGGTAATATTTTTAAAATTATCATAATACTACAGTAATTTATTATATTTGAAAACTTCATCGAAAACAACAGAAATTCATTCAAATGACGTCATAGAAAAATAAGACACCTGGCCCTCTCTATAAAAGCAGAATTTCATTCATAAACATTTTCCAATTCATTTCATTCATCACAGTACTAAAATATTTTATTTTATTTAAAAACTTAAGACCATGGAGCTACAAGTAATTAAACGCTATGCTTAAAGCTTCATCGAAAGAAATCTTCCTTCTCTCTGTAAAATCAATGAATATTTCATTCATATCAGCGATGCAGACTCCATGAGCTAAATAATTTTGCGTTAAAGAAATACAGCAATTCTTATACAACTCATTCTACATATTTTGCTATTTGCATTTTACATAAGTGAAAAACAATCTTCGTTGTAGAAATAATCAAAATTGTATGATCATTTAAACTCAAATATATTGTAATTGCGTTGTTTCAGTATGTAGATGCACAGAATTTAAGCAAGAATAAAGCGGTTTTAGGACGGATACAACACTCAATATGAATTAAAAAGAACTTTAAAAATCCCGATTTTGAGACAAGATCAATGCCATATTTAATTTTGAAGTGGGTCACTTGATCTTTTCATATCATGGTCAAGTGATCGCTTCATATATGAGGTTTAATTATTATTTTAATTTTTATTTAAAAAACTACAGAATATATTTTGCTGAATTTTTTTTATATATTTTATGGAATAATTTGAATATTACCCAAAATTTTCTAAGCAATTTGTGAATTTTAAATCCGCCTAAAAAATGTTTGAAGCATTACGTCCCATAGGGTTCAATGCATTTCATTTTTTCAACCCGGGTTCAATCCAAAACTAATTGGGTGATTTTATACATTTATATTTCCATAGGTCCTATTGATCGTCTAAACAACATACTGAAATTTCATTTTGATTAAGTCACTTTTACGGGAGTTATCATGCTAACGGAAAGACAGATAGACAGAATGAACAAAGTCATAATAGACAGAATGAACAAGTCACTTTTCAACTTTGTTGTAAAGTGTCAATAAGAAAGACATTACAAAGGTTGTTGTTACATACGTTTTCTTGAGAACTTTGTTGAGTTTGTATTCAACGGAAGGGTACAAAAAGGCAGTTTGATTTTTACGTAAGTCTGGCAATGGTAATAATGGTCTTTTTACTTTCCTTATATACATAATGTATAAGGAAAGTATTGTGAAGGGGTCGAAAATTCGTATTCGAGTTTTCGACCGGAGAGCACGTTTCAAGCATCCCTGACCACGAATAAAACATTTTTGAAGTGATGTCTGTGTGTGTGTGTGTGAAAGTATGTATGTGTGTGTGCGAAAGTATGTGTGTGTGTGTGTGAAAGTATGTGTGTGTGTGTGTGTGTGTGTATGTTTGTGTGTATGTTTGTGTGTATGTCAGTGAGTCTGTGGAGACGATAACTGACGAACGAATGGACCGATTCGAACGAAATTCGTTACAAAAATCACAAGCTGTAAACACTGGAAGCCTATTGTTTTTAAACGTAATCGAATGTTCAGAACCACCCCTAAATTTTCAAAACCGCTAATAAAGTTATGCAAATAGACATTTCTTATGTAATTTTTCATTAGAAAACGATTAACATAAATTTTAGAACACTAACACGAACCGTTCTTGAGATATTGAACATTTTTCAAAAAAATTATCAAAAAGTCATCTAAAATAAAAATATATATTTCCCATTGACAAACATGTTCACTCTTCATATGTAATACCATGCGATAAATTTAGTGACATCATTCGCGTGGATCTAGCTTGTTCCATTCATGAGAAAAGATACTTCGAGTAATACTTTTGTATTTGAACGCCAATAGTCATTTATCTGCTATAAGAATAATTTATTTCTCCGTCAGTAAAGCTTGGCCAGATTTTGGCGACGAATTTGGCGGAATGTCGTCAACTTGGCGACTTTTTGAAATATTGTCAAATTAACGAACATCTCGCCAAATGGATTAAAATGACGTCAAATCAATGAAAATGACAACTAATTGTCGGAAATTCAATATCTTGGAAAGAATATAACTATGTACTATAAGAAAAACCTATGTTTTTACTGTTAAAGTAGTAAATTCATTGCATTATATAAGGAAAGTCATGTTTTGCCCACATCAGATTTTTTATTAACACTTATATTTTAATTTTTTATTAACTCAATATAATTGAAAAATGTTTATGACTTTGTTCATTCATTCTATCTGTCGGTCTGTCTGTCTGTCTGTCCGTTAGCACGATAAATGCCGTAAAATTAAAATGAAATTTTAGTATGTTGTTCAGACAGTCTGTGGGACCTATGGGAATATAACTGAATAATATCACACAATTAGTTTTGGATTGAACCCGGGTTGAAAAAATGAAATACATTGAACCTTATGGTACCTAATATTTCAAACATTTTTAAGCGAATTTAAAATTCACAAATTCCTTCGAAAGTTTTATGAAATATTCAAATTATCCCTAAAATATATAAAAAAAATTTCAGCAAAATATATTCAGTAATTTTTAAAATAAAAATTAAAATATTATTTACACCCTTTATATGGAGAGATGGATGCCATACACCACTTATATGAAGATATCATTATATGAAGATATCACGTGACCCACTTCAAAATAAAGTATGGCATCCATCTTGTATCAAAATCATGATTTTAAAGTTCTTTTTAATTCATATTAAGTGTTGTATCCGTTCTAAAACCTCCTTACTTTTGCTTAAATTCTGTGCAACAATGTTCTGAACACAAAGCAATTACAATATATTTGATTTTAAATTATCATCCAAATTCGATTATTTCTACAACGAAGCCTACTTTTCACTTATAGAAAAGATAAACACCAAAATATGTAGAATGAGTTGTATAAGAATTGCTGTATTTCTTTAACGCAAAATTATTTAGCCCATCGAGTCTGCAATATAGCTGATATGAATGAAACAATCATTGATTTTACAGAGAAGCAAACGATTTTTTGATGAAGTTTTGAGCATAGAATTAAATTACTTGTACTTCCATGGTTTTAAGTTTTAAATGAAATTAATTATTATAGTATTGTGATGAATGAAATGAATGGAAAAATGTTTATGAATGAAATGCTGCTTTTATTTAAAGAGTCAGCCGCTTTATAATTCGATGATGTCCTTTGAAAAAGTTCATTTGTTTTCGATGAAGTTTCCAAATATAATAAATTATTGTAGTATTGAGATAATTTTAAAAATATTAACAAGGAATGTATCGCGTTTTAGAGATGTTTAAACCAGGCATTTTATATTTCAATGCCGCCATTTGAATGAAGTTCATTTTTTTTCAATGAAGTTTTAAGTTTTCAAATATAGTACATTAATGTATTATTGTGATAATTTTAGAAATATTACCGAGGAATGCATCGCATTTTAGAGATGTTTAAACAAAATCGCATTGAAGTTGGAAATCGTTTCGTAATCAATGCTTTATGCATGATTGATCTTTCTTGTTATTTATGTTTCAATTATTTTTATTATATCGAGTTCCCATTTGAAGTGAAATATTCTGAAAATGTCAAATCTGTCTAAATTTTGGTTCAATCTTTAATAGTTGCATTATCATAAGTAAAAATTGAAATACTATAACTTGTATTCGGTGCGGTAATAAATTAAACTAATTAATTTTAATATTTTGGTTTTAAATTACAATATTTATTTTGAAAGATTTCAAACAATATTTCCGTGTTCATATAGTGATAAATAACAAAGTCATAAATACTCTTCAACTTTGTTGTAAAGTGTTAAAAAACATTGCCTTTGTTAAGAGAATAACCCACCAAATTTATCTCTAAAGTGAGCGTCAACTTACCTAATCTGGAAAGTAAATCATTGGTCATTGACCACAATATGTATCTTTTCAATTATATATTTATTTAAGGAGCACTCAATTATTAAAAATATATTTTCAAATAAAACTTTATACGACAAAAACTAATTTATTCTCTTTGAAAGGAACTTGATTTATTCTCTAGACGGAGATGTGAGACAAGAACTTATTATTGAAATATCATAAAAGATCTGCGGTCGACTTGATTGTAATAATATGTGGATGACACGTACCTTGTGTGCATTTCAACTGCTTTAGAGATCATTGAATTTGACTTGGGGGCACATGGCCCGCATTGTCTGGAGTTGATTTCTATGTGCCAAATTTGTACTTTTCGTCCCAGCGAAGTCGTTCTCATAGATTGGTGATCCTTTTCAATTGCTTATCATCTTCACAGCTCGTAGGATCTTTTCAAACTTCTGTCGTCCTCATACATCGGCGATCCTTTTTAAACTGCTATATTTCTATTTTAGACATCTTAATTTAATTTTTATCTTGTTTCTAGGAAACACGTCTTCTTTGTGTTTGATTGGCCTTGCTTTCTATGATAGCTAAGGCTGGTACTGATTGGACCCCTTTTTTATGTAGATTATCCGAGGCTTGCTTGGAAGCATCGTCCACGCCTATGTCTATATCTTGACTTTCCAACTTTAGGATGTCAGTGCCAACTTGTGAATTTGGCTCGCAAACCTCGTTCAATTGAAATGTTACATCTGGTGCCAATTCGTCTGACTCCCTTGTTCAGTTTATTGTCATCATGGCGTATTACTTGAAACAAATATTATTTTATTTGGTCTCATATATCCTTCAGCATGATAAGGAAATAATGCAACTAACACCATTTTTACCACGGTTTCCCATAAATATTATTGCCAAATTAGATCGTTACAATATGAATATCCATATAAAACATGAGTAAACGTAAAAAATTTAGTACAGATATCACGGACCCAAGACGGATACTTCCAATAGGGCCCCGCGTTACAAAAAATTGGACTACATAACTTTTATAACACACTATAATGCATTTGCTTCTTATAAATTTAGATAGACCCCTTTATTTTCACTCATGTATTCACGTTGAAAACGCAAGCAACAATGATAAGGATAATGAATAAAAAGCAATTAATTTGAAAGCTTCCGATTTTGGGGGGCAAAATAATTTATTTATACATCCGTTCAAATTCCACATGACACTGACATTTATATATAATCAATAATATGATATAAAATGGATTTATCAAAATCATTGGCGTAAAGAATTTATAATAAAGATAATTCATAAGAAGGAAAATTTATACGAAATATAAGTTATGAAAAATATAATTTATTTAAATGAAAATTTTAATGAAAGAGAATTTATAAGAGAATGAAGAATATGGAAAATATAGAGAATATAGAATATAGAGAATATAAAGAATAGAGAACATAGAGATATATAATATAGAGAATATAGAGAATGTATGTTATTTTAAAACGCTTATCATCCCATAATGAACATTCTTATTGCAAAAAGATTATGTTAATATATCCATCGCTTAATATGTATATGAAAAGGTTATTTACATAACGAAACTTTATTTTAAATTATTTGTGAGTGAACAATAAATGAATTCAAAATACGTGCAATATCTTACGAACGGTTTACTACAGCATCTTCCAGAATAAAATATGTCTGTCTGTGCGTGCCGTATGCAGCGGAAAATCTAATTATCGGACAACTGTGAAATTCGATACTGGGTTAGCGGACATGACAAACCTCGGCGAGATTTTTTAAAAATTCGAATTAGTTTTCTAGTTATTTCATGTTGAAGCTTGACTTTAACCTATGTTCACCAAAAATCAGATTTGCACTCTGACTGGTTACCCTATGGCGCCTTTCTGGTCATTTTCAATTAATTATCTTCCTGGCTTACGCATGATTATAAAGGTGCAAGGACAATTTCTGTTCTGTTTTTCGTTCAATTTGGGAAGTTTTGAGCAGGAATTAGTGTAAAATATTAACAATATATGAATAAAAATACTTCTTCATCACGACAGTATCTTGACATTATCAGAAATACCAAAAATGTTCTTTCTAACGAACTTTGAGCCGAATCCATAGGACAAATCCTTTATATTTATTTATTTATTTTTAATACATCGAAATATTAACGGTTGAGGAAAACTGATTATTTTCCCGCTGCATCCAAAAATGGAAGATTAGCACAATCCTATATATTGACAAAAATAAGGGGTATTGAAAACCCAGGCCGTCCGGCTCGTCAACAAGGACTTCAGCATCCATTTGGACGGCCGGAAAAATAAGGGGTGTGTATCTTCGCATTGTAATCAAATATTTTGAATAACTTATTCTTCTTATTTTTAGTTCATTTTTAAACGAAGCGTAAAAATTGTGATTTTTGATTCCTCTAGAAATGTTCTTAATTTTCCGGTTGGTAGTAAGCATCACAAACTAGCGTTACTATGGAAGCAGTGGACCTTCATGCGCACGCATATCATATTGTTGCTCTACTGCATTTAAAGCTTTATTACTACAAAACTCTATTATGATAAAAAACAGCAATGAAGTCAAAAAACGTCTAAAATTCTGCAATAAATATATTCAGTTTGCAAGTTATGACTTCCGTGACCTTTTTAACAACATCGACCTTTCAAAACTACATGACATACTTCTATTGGTGCACGAGGAATACAATCTCAAAAATGTAATCACTTATCGTAGGTATTTGGATCTTATCAAATTGGTTTTATACGAAAACGTGCTGTATAATGGAAAAGAATTTTATCAACAAATCAAAGGCATCCCTATGGGAGAGGGTTGCTCTTCAATCTTAGCAGACATATATTTATCATATTTTGAAAGAGGTAATCATATATTATATGAATTACCATATTATGGATTCGTGGACGATGTGCTATTAGGACAATACTTGCATACTCCTGAATTCGATTTCAGCTTTTATCCCCAGGAACTGGAACTGATCAAGAACCTTAACACGAAATAAGACGAAGCTAATTTGCTAGACATCACCATAAGATACAACAATATAAAAGGAATTCATACGGTATTGTGCAATAAACGTGACAATTTTGATATGAAGATTAACCAAATCATAGAATGGAATTCAAATTTGACTAAGAATATTTTCCGTAATATCATCACAGGACACCTCAGAAGAAATCTCCACAATAATGCTTTCAAAAATGATTGTATCATAAGTAACAGAAGAATCATGCAAGAAGCATATAAAAATATTACCCGTTAAATTTTCTTAAACATCATTATAATTCCTTCTTTAAAGAGGAAGAATACTCATTTAGACAAGACATAGGTAATATGACATCATAACAGTGTATAACGATGTACGCATGCGTTAAAATGTTTACTTTAGGAAGAGTTTTGTGCATTCCGGATTGTATGGTTGTCATATTGACATTATAAATTTCTGCCTCTCGATATTCCCTTTCTGTCTTCGTTCTAATGCCTTCGATTTTGCACATATATCGGGGACCTGTCATTATATTGCATTGGTTTCCGTGAGCGTTGTCTAGACATAAAAGTACTTTAAACGGGAATGAGAGGTCGCCTTCCCTCTCAGCCATTTATATGCAATTTATCTGGCATCCCCCCTTTACATATGTAAAGGGGGGATGCCAGATAAATTTTTACTTTTTCTTAGTTATATATATATATATATATAAATCATTATTTTTGCATACGTACAGGTAAGGATTGAGAGTTTCTTAAAATTTTCGTTCAGTTTGCATGTATAGTTATCAACTTATGAACAAAATTTTGAATTTAGTCTGAGAAAAAAAATAAATGAATGGCTTTTAGCTGTTAGGAGGGAACTCCTTTATGCTCTCTGATAAAAAAATGATGCATTACAACTATAAACTGTATATAACATCATGTGACAACTATATAAATTAAACTCAACTTCATGAATTATGATCTTACGTCTGTGGAAAAAAATCATATGATGCCCACATCAGATTTTTTTCATCTAGAATACGTTTTCTCTATTTTAAAAATTCATATTCATTATCTTGACATTTGAACTCCTACGCGACTATAATTAAATACGATCTCGTATACGACATATGTATTAGATTCTTGATTCTATATTTCCTTTATCCTTTATACAAATGCATAGAGAACTTGCAATTCACGAATAGTAAAATGACGTCCTGTCACTTACAAACGTCATATTTTAATGGCTGTCAATAGAAAGAGCTCAGCATATGCAAAGAATTGAGACTTCGAATCAAGAACAGTCACGTCTTATACATAGAGTTGTGCGACATGTATGCATTTTTCTATTTACAATATGTTCTTCGCTCAAATTTCTCTTTGATATCCGGTTTTCAAAGAATATGCTTTCTTTGAATAGGTTGTGTTTTCAGAAACGGTGGAACAGTGTATAATATGTTGAAGAAAAGCAAAATGATATAATCTTACATGCAACAGTTTTTTGAAAAATGCTTATTTTTTATTAGGTTTTCTGTTTGGAATAAAAAAAATGCTCTCCTTACTGAAATCAATGTCAGGGCAGGTATTTTTGTGTTCATTTATTTGTGTTTTATCTTTACAATTTAAATTTTATTAAGGGTTTCTCTATACACTTTTCAATGAAGTATCCTTTTCATTCATTAAAGTCATTTTTATCAATTTGGCAATGTCGCTAAGTTGGTTTTATAAATATCGCCAAGTTAATGATATACCTCGAATTCGTCACTAAAATTTTTGCCAAGCGTTACAGATGGACAGATGGAGAAATGAGTAATTCTTATAATGAATGTTTAATAATTTTTTTTCAAATACTAGGACCTCCGCCTTACTGCTCTATATATTCGCCAACCCCAGGGAACTTTTCTGTTCTTACAATAACTTGCACACTACTTCAGTAATAGTATGAATGCTCTGTTCTTTGTACAACAGCTTCACAATGTTAATACTTATTATACATCTTTTAAATAGTTAAATTCATTGTTTCATTTAAATAAACTCTGGAAGTTTATCTGCTCCCTATATTTCTGACGACTGGCCATCAGCTCTAGAAAGTGTTAGAATTTGGTGAATAGTGCGAAAAGATTGTTTTCGCTTTGATGGCAATTTTTAATAATAAGGAACTGAATCGGATCTATATAAAAACAAGGTAAATATTTAAATCGTGATCATAAAAAATTAGTTTTCGTAATTATTATTTTCCTTATTTCTCAGTTAACAATAAAATATATAATTAATTACATTAACATTAACAATTAACATAAACCATTACATTATAATCGTAGTTGTCCATAACAATCATAGTTGCTAAATGCCATTAGGTTATTAGCATTGAGTTCTTAGGTATCTTTGGTACGTCTATGCCAACAACTAATTACAGAAAAGATGGAGGTCAGCACGACCTATTAGGTCTTTGACTATGCTGCAATGCTAAATTTTATATTATTTAATACTAGCAGCACACACGTTCTTCGTACGGAGTACATAATGTAAGCATAAAATTCACAATCATGTGCAAATTCCTATAGTATTCTAAATAACATTGTTAATCAAAATATTCTGTTAAATATTAAATTTATTGCTCCTAAAAAGAAGTTTAAGAATATTTGTTCTCACTATGCAAAATTATCTTCACGGGCAGATCTGAAGATTAAAACACCCTAGCCCCTTTTGTAAGCAAATTTACAAAAAATATGAAATTGAATCAATATATGCAAAATAAAAGAGATAAAATTGTATAGGACCCGTACTACTTATATACAAGAATATTAGAAGGTATAACCTGTATTAGTAGATTACATGTATAAATTTAAATATCAATAAACCAGTAATCTTTAAACCTGAAGGCAGTAATTGATTCCAATATATGCCAAAATGAAAGTGCTAAAATTATATGGTAAGATATATCCATTCTACTTATAATGTCGTTGATTAGAAGACATGTTCGAGTATTAGTAGATGATTGCCTGTATTATAATATGGGTCTCAAAAATATTTGCCAAAATAAAGCAGATGAAGTAATATATTGAAAATATAAATAATCTCCGTATTCTTCATACCAGAAGACCGTACTCTGGATTCCAATATATGCCAATATATGTCAAAATATATGTCAATATACCTGTACTACTTATATTCTCGTAGATTAGAAGATATACTCGTACAACGTACAGTATATGAGTTTCAACAAGTTTTGCCGTAGTAAAACATTGGCATAATAACTTGGAAATATCGATAATCCCTGAATCAATAATCCCCTAAAATATCAATAATAATAATGTTTAAACCCGAAAACCGTAATTGATGTTATCCAGTCAAAAATGCAATGGCAATGAAATTTATTTTATATACATATCTTCATTATTCAAATCGGAAAAGATTTAAAAAAAATCGTCTGCCGCATAATCACATTGGATTTAAATCCTTTGCTAAGCGACATAATATTACTTCCACCAAATAAACTGGTGGAAAAAATATCGTCTGAAAAATGCTGTCTCTGTGAAAGGTTTGGCGACATTTTCGTCAATGTAGCGACATTTTTAAAAATCGCCACATTACTCGGCTAGTGGGACTGTAGAACTGACAGTCCCACTTGGCGACAAAACTGACGAAACATCATCACAATACTATCCCCTAACAAAACATAATTCATTTCATTTATTTAGCGCAATTTTGCCAGTTTCAAGATATTTTTATGGATTTACAAACATTTTTATCAATTTGGTGACGTTTTAAAATTTCGCTAAATATGTTACTAAGTAGGACATTTGGACTGACAGACATATGCTAACGAAGCCTCATTTCAGTACTCTCTGCTAACAAAACAAAATAAATTTCATTGGTTTGCGTCGTTTTTAACAATTTGACGGCACTTCCGTCAATTTGGAAACGTTTAAGAAAACTTGCCAAGTTAGCGATATCCCGCCAAATTCGTAGCTCAGAATTTGCAGATCTGAATAAAACATCCTGGTCCCGTTTGTATATATTAATGAAAGCACTAAAATCGTATTAGAAGATATACCCGTTCTATACTTTTTCTGTTTCAACAATCGGTTAAATGAATTTATTGGCTAAACACAATAGATAAGCTTGAAAACCCTTTGCCAAAATAAACAAAAGTGATGTACGCAGTCCGCAATTAATATAATTAAAAGAAAAATCAAACCCTTCTAAGATATATTTTAGTATCTATTTATTTATTATTCAAATCGAAAAAATAATAATAAACATTAACAAACACATTTAATTTAATTGTGTTGCTGAGCAACGTGATATAAGATAGAATCTTTCTCCTAAAATTCTAATAATAAAATAGTCATTTTGATTTCTTAATATTTTCCATTGTGAAAAGTAAAAGCTTGTGAAAACTAAACCATGGTGATAGATTTTCCATTTAAATTCATGCTTCAAACAATTCAGGCTTTCCGAAAGTGACCTATTAGTGCAAAAAATCTCTTACCAAACTCAGAGATAAAGGTTTAATTCGCTTTTGCATTTTAAACAAACAATTTTCAACCCTTCCGTTAGGAGGATTGAGGATTGATTGGAGGAGAAGTTAGAAAGTAGAACTCCTAGGGAAAAGTTTCATTTTTCATTAATATCTCGACAACTCCTAGTCTTAGAAACTCGAAACTTGGACTAAATTAAAGTAGTGCTATTTCAAGGTTATCCCCAAAATTTCAATAAATTCAGTTCGGCCGTTCTCTCGTGATTAAGAGACAAAGGAAAGTTTCGTTTTACGTTAATACATATCTCGAGAACCACTAGCCTTAGAAACTCGAAACTTAGTCTAAATTTTAAGTGGGGATATTTCAAGGCTACCCAAAAAATTTCATCAAATTCATTTCTATCGTTCTCTCGTGATGATGGGACAAACAAACAGACACAGATTTTCAATTTATTTATATAGATTTAATGGACTACGGCTTAATCCATAATGTCTAATCGCGTCTTGCGTATTTTTTGTGTTCATATTCTCACATATGCAAAATTTTAGTACTATACTTTTTACATTTGTTCGAAGTTAAATTGTAGAGTCAAAAAGTCACAGACTGCTTTTTTTAATATAGAGAATTAAAAAATATTAAACGGCTAACTAATAAAGTGATATCTATATAAATAAAAATGAAAATCTGTCTGTCTGTCTGTCTGTCTGTTTGTCCCATCATCACGGGAGAACGGCTGAACCGAATTTGATGAAACTTTGTGGGTAGCCTAGAAATAGCCCCACTTAAAATTTAGTCCGTGTTTTGAGTTTTTACGACAAGTGGTTCTCGAGATATTAGTAAAAATCGAAATTTTTGTTTGTCTCATCATCACGGTGGAACGTCTGAACATAATTTGATGAAATTCTGTGGATAGCCTTGAAATATCCCCCTATAAATTATATCCAAGTTTCGAGTTTCTAAGACCAGGGGTTGTCGAGATATTAATGAAAAACGGAACTTTTTCTTAGGAGATCTACTCTCCAACTCCGTGGTTTATCCAAACGGAAAGGATGAAAATCGTTTGTTTAAAACGCCAAAATGAAATAAAACTTTATTTCTGAGTTTGGTACAGGATTTTTGCATTAATTAGTCACTATAGGAAAGCATGAATTGTTTGAAACATGAATTTAAATGGAAAAATCTACCTCCATGGTTCATCTTTCACAAATTTTTACTCAACGATGAAAAGTATAAAGAAATCAAAATGGCTATTTAATTTCACATTTTATGAGGAAGATTCTATCTTATATCATGTTGTTCGGCAATGGAATGAAAATAAATGTGTTGGTAATATTTATTATTATTTTTTCTATTTGTATAATAAATAAATGGATGTTGATGTTGATGACCCAGACCGTCCGACCTACCAGAAAGGTGTAAGGTAACTGTATGGACGGCCGGGAAGTGCCACCCAATTTAGACCGGAACCCAGTGGGGGAGGCATCCACAGGGACCGTACCCTCCTTCCCCTACCACCAACCTCTCGGAAGGACTTACGGACCCACATGTTTAACGTGATCGTACTCCGCATGAACAAGGCGGCATATGTGGCAGCGTGCAAATCTAGCGCGCAAACCACGGGGATACCGCACCCGAGATAATAATATGATAAATAAATGGATGTAAAAATATATTTTATAAATGAACGGTTTGATTGTTATTTTAATTATATATATTGCGGACTGCGTATATCACTTTCATTTATTTAAGCAAAGAGGTTTCAAGCTCATATATTGTGTTTAGCTAATAAACTCATATATTGTGTTTACCCAATAAATTCATTTAGCCGATTGTTGAAGCAGAAAAAGAGTAGAACGGGTGTATGTATCTTCTAATACAATTTTAGTGTTTTCATTTAGTATATACAAACGGGATCAGGATATTTTATTCATCAGATCTGCAAATTCGGAGCTACGATTTTAGCGGAATATCTCTAAATAACTTGGTAACTTTTCTTAAACTTTATCAAATTAGTTGAAATGTCTCCAAATTGATAAAAATGGCCCAAATCAATGGAATTAAATTTGTTTTTTTAGAATAGAGTACTGAAATGATGTTTCTGTAGCATTTGTCTGTCGGTTCATCCATCCTACTTAGTAACACATTAAAGGAATTTTTTTAATATCACCGAATTGGTAAAAATATTTTTAAATCCATAAAAATATCTTGAAATTGATAAAATCGCGCTTAATAAATGAAATTAATTGTGTTTTGTTAGGGGATAGTATTGTGATGATGTTTCGTCAATTTGTCGCAAAATGGGACTATCCGTTCTACAGTCCCACTTGGCGATAAATTTGGCGATTTTTTAAGTTATCGCTAAATTGACGAAAATGTCGCTAAACCTTCCATGGAGATTGCATTATTCAGATGATATGATTTCTATCAATTTATTTGAAGCAAATGATATCATGTCGCTTAGCAAATGATCCAATATGTTATGCGGCATACGATTTTGATTAAATCTTTTCCGATTTGAATAATAAAAATATGTATATAAAATAAATTTCATTGACATTGCATTTTTGACTGGATAATATCAATTACGGTTTTCAGATTTAAACATCATTATTATTGGAATTTTTCGGGGACTGTTGATTCAGGGATTATTGATATTTTCAAATTATTATGGAATTGTTTTATTATGTCGAAAATTGTTGAAACTCATATATAGTACGTTCTACGAGAAATCTTCTACAAATGCATGGGTATATCTTCTAATCTACGAGAATATAAGTAGTACAGGTATATTGGCATATATTTTGATATATATTGGCATATATTGAAATCAATTACGACCTTCTGGTATTAAGATTACGGGGATTTTTGATACTTTCAATTTATTACGTCATCTTTTTATTTTGGCATATATTTTTGAGACTCATATTGCAATACGGGTAAGCTTCTACTAGCACACTGGCATATTTTCTAATCTGCGACAATATAAGTAGTACGGGGTTGCATATATTGATTCAATTCCTTTTTTTGTAAATTTACTTACAAAAGGGGCCAGGATGTTTTATTCTTCAGATCTGCCCGTGAATATAATTTTGCATAGTGAGAACAGATATTCTTAAACTTCTCTTTATGAGCAATAAATTTAATATTTTAACAGAATTTGCACATGATTGCGAATTATAAATTTCTTTATATTATATACTCCGTACGAAGAACGGGTATGCTGCTAGTATATATATATAAAGAAAGAACTAATTAACGTGTACAATGCATTTTATTGATGTAATATAAATATAAAACACCTTTAAAGCATAAAATTTATTTTATTGACGTTCAGAAACTGCATCAACTCAGAATGCAAGGGAGCAATCAAGAGATGAATGAACATATCAGGGTCTTCCAGTTATCAACTTCTGGATAACATTATAAGGTATCACATTTGGGGATAATAAAAAAATCAATCTGTATTGAATTACGATTTTGTAGTCATCTTTTGGTACAATGCATCCATCCATACCTCTTTACATTTTGAGAATATATATATATATATATATATATATATATATATATATATATATATATATATATATATATATATATATATATATATGTATATATATATATATATATATATGTATATATATATATATATATATATATATATATATATATATATATATATATATATATATATATATATATATATATATATATATATATATATATGTATATATATATATATATATATATATATATATATATATGTATATATATATATATATATATATATGTATATATATATATATATATATATATGTATATATATATATATATATATATATATATATATGTATATATATATATATATATATATATGTATATATATATATATATATATATATGTATATATATATATATATATATATATATATATATGTATATATATATATATATATATATATATATATGTGTATATATATATATATATGTATATATATATATATATATATGTATATATATATATATATATATATATATGTATATATATATATATATATATATATATATATATATATATATATATATATGTATATATATATATATATATATATATATATGTATATATATATATATATATATATATATATATATGTATATATATATATATATATATATATATATATATATATATATATATATATATATTGTATATATGAAGGAAAATGCATATACAAATTAAATAAGGGAATACCACAGGGAGGTATATCACCCACCATACTAGTCAACCTTTATCTACAGTTCTACGAAATATTCAGAGCCCTTTCAACAGTAATATAATGTATAGTTATATGGATGATCTAATTATTATTGGAATTACTAATGAGGCCAATTAATTAAACTTTGATTTCTATCCACCTAATCTACAACTTATTGAAAATGTACCTACATCCAACTGGATCAATTTTCTAGACGTTAGTTTAAAAATTCAAAATGCAGACATACTAAAATTTAAAATCTATGACAAAACAGAAACTTATAACTTCAATGTAAATAAAGTTCAACATTTCTCTTAAAATCTTTCAAAATCAGTATATAGAAATATTATTAATAACCAGTTATTAAGAATCAAAATGTTAAATAAACCATGTTACTACAAAGAACATCTTCATAAATTCATAAACACCAATATTAAAAATTAATGCCCGCCCAACTTTATGTTTTCTTTTATTAAAACACATTTTAAATTTAAATTCAACAACTTGCAACAATTACAGCAACATATTGACAGATCATACTCTATTATTACTAAATAATTCATTATCTCCATGTTATTTTCTAACAGTTAAACACTTCGTATACTTAACCATAACCTGCTTTAAAAAAACTGACTAGTCAGTCACAAAAATTCACTGTAAACTGTTCTGAGATGATTGGTCAGTTTCATGCATTTTCTGAAGTTCAACAGTACAAGGGGCAAATATACCTTCATCATATTCATTTGATTTTTCTTTAAATTACATTGCATTCTCATTTAAATAAATAGCCACAAGCTGGTATAAAAGAATATATTATATTCATCTATGCTTTCCTTATGTATTTGATCCACTTTGTATTTTCTTCTACGTCGGGACATGTACATTATTTCTGTAATACATTTTACTGATGTGTACACAGAAACGTAGGATAAGCATTAATGAAACATGTATGGCCCTTGATAACGTACATGGTTTCATATTCATATTCATTTTATTTCTTTTAATATTCATTTTAATCCTTTTATTCAATTTCCAAGCATTTTGGAAGCTAGAAAAGGCCTAACTCATCGTGCTACACTTTGTTTCTTATTTGCAATTTTTCATCTTTTAACTTCTGAATTTACATCTTGTATGCTTATGTAGGGTATCCGGGGAATATTACCCGGGGAATTGTATAGTCATTTTGTAACCACGTCCGTCTTTTTTCATTTCCCTTTTTTTATATACAGCATTTTTCTAATGGTAATTCTCGGGTATATATTTCAAGTAAAAATCAGAATCTTCAATTATATATATATATATATATATATATATATATATATAACCATACTTCCCAATTAAGCCAGCTTTATGTCATGTCGACACTGCCGGAAAATATCTATCATCTAACCCCTATCAAACATCTAACATATGTTTGATATACTGATATATGGGTTACAATTTAGTTGTAATAGGAATTTGTAATTTCTGTACATTTTTGCTATATATTTAGTGTTTTAAGTATTAAATACTTGGTTTTCTGGCAGTGTATCAGCTTCCGGGAGTGTCGTCATGACATAAAGCTGGCTTAACCGGGAAGTGGGGGTCATAATCTCCCCCGGCTACTTTTGATACATTGCTGTTCTTCTCTTTCATTATATTTCATTTATATAAATATACTTGGTTGAGCTGCTTAGCGCCTAAAGGTATATTTTCAGTTTTTTGGTCGTGTTAATGTAGGTATACATATGGTTATATATATATATGTATATATATATATATATATATATATATATATATATATATATATATATATATATATATATATATATATATATGTATATATATATATATATATGTATATATATTTATATATATATATATATATGTATATATATACATATATGTATGCATATATGTATACATATATGTATATATATATATATATATATATATATATACATACATATATGTATATATATGTATATACATATATATACACACATTTATATATATATATATATATATGTATATGTGTATATATATATATATATATATATATATATATATATATATATATATATATATATATATATATATATATATATATATATATAAATCCCTTAAAAATACAAATTGCGATGTATTAAAAAAGATAAAAATGAAGGAACTGTTTCACGGATTCGGTTCAAACATTGTCGGAAAAAACGTTCTTCAATCTTTCAACGTTCATTCAAAGCTTAGATTCCCCGCTACAAACTGCACAGATACCTAAAAGCAGACATGCCTTTATTATGTAAGATGATACAAAAATTAAATTCGTTTAAAAATAATTAAAATCCTTTCTTGTAATTTTGTAAAATCTTCATATATTTTTTAATTATAATTCATATCAATTGAAAAATCATGAAACTAAAAGACAGCAAGAATTGCAAATCGAAAAACATTTACTTTCATAAACTGCTTTATAAAGTTTTGCAACCATGTGTGTATTTTTCTATTTATAATATGTTTTATGCTCAAATTTCTCTTTGATATCCTATCTTCAAAGAATATGGTTTATTTGAATAGTTCTTTCAAGAATAGTGAAGCAACGAATTATGCACAAGAGGATGAAACCTATTTTAAAAGCAATCATGCAAATAGCAAAAAGAAAAAAAAATGCATTTTTGAGTTTAAGGTTTGAGATTTTCTGAATTCGTTTTGCATTTCAAAATGGAACATTTGTCTTCTGGAATCAAGGTATCTTAATCAGAGGTTTTCGTATTTTGCTGGTTTTGTCTTACGCTTTTAACTCGTATTTGAATTCTATGCTTTTTTGTAAATAATGATGCTTAGCATTTATACTAATTATTATTACTATTTATTTTTTTAATCAAATGGTCAGGCACATGACTTCCATCATCCACCTATACATCGGCCAAGAACGTGAACCATTTAGTCGTCCAAGGACGTTGCCCCAGGCGCACCAGAGGGGGCGGAACACACTGCGCCCAACAGCACACCATCCATGACTCGAACCCACAACGCAGCAGTCGAACGATCGCTTGGAAACGCTCGCCTTGACCGATCGACCACCGCGTCGGCATTTTTATAGTAATTCTTATTGGAATAGAAATAAATGCAATAAACTAATTATCTTTCAATATATCAGTAGAACCAATTTTCATCAATGCCGTATAAAGAAATATTTTTAGAAGTCTCATAAATATGATTTTCAAATGTCTTGTTTAAAGTAACAATACAAAAGAAAATCCTTTTGCAGTTTTATCATAATTAATTTATAGTGCACGGATCTTTGGGACTCATACCATACCTGTTAAGGGTTAAAAATGTGAAGAATAAATGAGAATTTAATTTAAAGATAGACACACTTTATTAACTTAAATTCGAAGTTTAAATTTGACGAATTAGACATAAAAATATCTAAAATTTTAAATGAAAATATGAAATGTTAACCTTAAAATACGGAATATTTAAAAGGTCTGTTGCAATTAAAAGGCTATCCATGAAATCAAGATATTTTTCTATGATTCTAGCCATAATGATCCTTCAAGTGTTGGTAACACTGCTGC
The DNA here is from genome assembly GCA_951213105.1 of Amaurobius ferox. Taxonomy (NCBI): domain Eukaryota; kingdom Metazoa; phylum Arthropoda; class Arachnida; order Araneae; family Amaurobiidae; genus Amaurobius; species Amaurobius ferox. The sequence goes on from OX578134.1 coordinate 106,744,239, forward strand.
ACATATAGGATCTGCACTCTATGTTCTATTAACATTTAAATGAAAACTGTGAACTAAGAACCGAACGAGAGAACCAATTTATTCACAGGGCAAAAAGAAGTATTTTAAATTAAAGACTGAATTGTGTTTTTTCCAGTGTTTCCAATATGTGGATGAACTCTGTAGCTTGAATAGTAGCAGAAAATTACTTGATTTCACAGATAGCTTTTATAAGCAATTGCAACAGTTTTATGGCTAGAGTTAGCCATTTTTAGATTCAAAACGTTCCCCAAAATGGATAAATCTACTTTTAAAAGTCTGAACTCGTAACCATGGTCTTTCAGGTTACTTGGAGTTTAATGTGTTGCTTCATGGTTCACGGATTGCGACCATGAAACCGGATTGTGAATCTGAAACTTCATGTTTCATGGTCACATTTCGGCGATACAGCATTATTGTAAAAGTAAAAAAAATGCTATTGAAAAAGTATCAAAATATTTCGATGACCCATTAAAAGTTAATAATATTGCATAGTTAGCATTGCATTTTCGGAATATTGGCCGGAAACTTGACGACGTCGCTAAACAAAATTCATAATCCAAACACAATCATTAGGAGTCGTTTTTCATAAAGTGGAATTATGCACCGACAACAGCAGCCAAGTGTCGCACGACGTGTTGACATTTCAATTCCAGATGCCAATCAACAACAATGGCAATACAGATGCTAATAAGCACTTTAAATGCATCCACGAGAACCAATTGGAACTTACACATAAGTAAACAGCGTGCATACCCTCCATCACCAACAACAAATCAGAAGAGGTGGTATGACACCACAAGGGGGAAAGAAAAAGTGGTTCCAGAGTTTTCGAGACGTTTTGAGAGATGTAATATTCGACAGCGTCCTAGTAGCACGTAAATTTAGGAGTATAAAAAATATCCTGTGTGCCGTACAAAACGTGGATCATCAATGTGATGAGTGAGCGCAGTATCTGCATAGTGAATGCAAATGACGTATCAAGTGTACGCAGGCATCCAGCAAAGTGTGTTCTCGACTAAATGTCGAAGTGCAAAAGAAGAATGAGGTAATTATGGAAATTTCACTTGTTAATAATGATCACGTAAGGCATATAACTTATAGCAATTATTTAACAGTACTGGAGTAAGAACTCAAATATTAGCAACGAACTCTTGTGTTTAAAATAAAAGAACTATATATATATTTTCGGTATATAGTAATAATTTGTATAAATATATGTGTCACTTAAATAGTTGTTATAGATATATGTATCACTTAAAATGATTTTTGTGAGTAAACGTTGTGAATAATCAAGATAGTTATACATGTGAAATTAAAGAATTGATCAATTTAAATCAGAGTTATCATTTTATGTCTTGAGTGTTATTCTCCTGTGCTCGTGAGCCGGAGTTTTCATACTCCACCCTTAGTGAAGGCATCAAAGGTAAGTCCGTGTAGAGTAAATTTTGGGTAAGGACAATTTACCTTATGACACCAGCACTGGTCAATTGGTTTGAATCTAGTTAGAGCTCACCAGCATCAAACTGTCGTCAGTACAATAACTTGTCATGTATCAAAATGTTCAAATTCTTGCATTGCTGAAATGATGCTCCAAGTCAACCAAATACATAATCCCAATTTAAGTTCTTTATAAATATCAGACAGTTTTACTACTTTACCAAATTAAATAAAAATTAACCTTCACATTTTCTGGTGTCCCAAAATTATCTTTACATGCACAAAAACGATGATTTTTTCCACAACTAATCAATATAATTGAATGAAGTTTGGGAGTGATAATAGCATGATAACACATAAATACAATCTAAAAAATTAAATAGGAGTGCTTAAGATAAGAAACTAATTATGAAACAATTTCCCATTTACATTAATGTCTGCCCAGCTTCTAAATGGTAGACAGTTCAACGCCCAAAATATTTTTTTTAAATGATAATTCGTAGCCCTAAAAACAGTTTTGTGTCGATAAACACCAAAATAAAATCTTGAATTGCAGAAGCTCGCAGGGAAATACTTTGCACAGCACTTGCGCCGCTTATTTTTATATATTTAAATATAATTTTGAACATCAGTATAGAAGTCATTGATGGATATTTTCTAATGATTTCATGTTTTGGGTGGATAATTTCTGAAGTGAATATTTTCTGATGGATATTTTGGTGGGTATTTCTGATGGATATTTTCTGATGGATATTTCCTGAAGATTTCATGACTGATAATTTTAAAATAAGTACAGAGCGAGATGTTTGCAATATTTTGGCACATCATAAATGTTATTTGGTAGATAAGAAACCAAGTCACCAGTGAAAATTTCTACAGTTGGAGCATGATTCCACCAATCATAAGTTTCAAAGAATCTTTCTAATGCATTGCGTAATAAAAATATTTTTTCATATCAAGAATACACTATTAACGTCTAACCTATAAGTTTTACTTTTAAAACATAAAGAATCAGAAACATGTTTTTGGTCACATTAAAAGCATCAATAAAATAAAGGTGGAAGATGGTCGTGGATATAATAAATAAACTTAAAGAGGAAATAAAATAAGATTGTTTTAAAATGCTGTTGAGCGCATTATCACTTATAACATTTTATATTTATAGAATCATACTTTAAGTGCAAACTGGAGAATATCTAAATTAGATTTATTCTTAAGGAAGCTACTCAGAAGAGAACTATTGCAAATTGTACAGGGGAAATGCAAAGCTCTATAAGCCAATCATTAATTATGCGCTCATGATATATAATAAAATAAAATTCTGTTTAATAATGTAGGCAAATAAGCTATATATAATCAAAGACTTTATTGAAAGCAAAGTAAATATCACTGAAATGTAGCTAATATATGGCATTAAACTAGCTCTTTCTATCCGCGCTTTCCACGTTCGAAATGGTTGGTATTCATTAAATATGACACCCATATACTTGATAAAATGTGTTGCTAATTTTTCTAAATATCAAATTCCCTTTCAGAATTAAGCAGATAAAGGGTGCGAATTCAGTGTTAACAGAATTATAAAAGTCATTTACAATCCTATTAACATGTTAAATGGGAAAATATATTGAATCTTATATACGCGCGTGACAAAATGAATTAAATGTTTAAATTTTTCGATTGGCAGCAAAATTATATTAAATTGCTTTTATGCTACCTATAGCTCCAAAATATCTTATCATTTCTACGTGACGAAATTATGTAATTGCCGTGAAATGATTTTTAACAACCAGAAAAATTATATCACGTTATAAAAGTTTTAACATTTCGAAAGGATTTCAAAATGCAATGTTTGTTATTTTTGAGAGGCAAAGCAGTGTTAAGTTTTTTAAAAATTCCTTTGTGTCTTCACTACCAATTTGAATTTTCGAATTTTTTTATTTATTTTTCCGCTGATCTAGGAGCTAAGATGGATCGAATGGGAAGGAAACGGTGGTTCAAGCTAGCTCGGAAATACTAAATAATTTTAATACTTTTTGAATATCCCTTCATATGAGCCACGTTTTAATTCACTTTCTAGGAATATTCGATTTTCATATTTACTTGAAAGCTTAGACGGAGACCTAAATCAAAATTCTAGATAAAGTGATAAGGGTTTTAATCGCAGAGAGTCAAGAAGTCTTTGTGGGTCAAGACTTTACACGATTTTCTAAAAATTCAATAGCAGTTGCTGTCATGATGCATTTCCACATTTTGTACTCAGCCCAGGAATGAAGGAGGCAGGAGTAGTCATTACTGAAAATGCATATATATGTGTGTGTATGTGTTATATAGCGATGCCTCTTCACAGACGATATGGGACTTTGTGGCGCCTTGGTGAATGCACATTTGATATGGGTTGTAAATGTTCATAAAGGAGTTTTGTAAAACATGTCAAAGTTCAAGCTACAAATCTCTAGAAATTTATAGCCCCTGTCAGGTGTGTCTGTCTTCGTGGGCAGATCGGGAATCACCAGGTCTGCAGGAAACCCTCCGGTTATAAATTATCAGTGGAACGCATAAAAAATGAGCGTCACTTCGCAGACCAATAGTGTGAGTCGAAATTGAACCGCCCTCTTTATTGTACTTCTTGAAACATCGTATGGAAAGTCGGGGGATTTCTTGCCTAAAATGTTATTCCCCTCGTTTCAAAAATCTGAAGGGATTTTAAAAAAAATGTGAAATTTAGGTGCAATTCTGATCTCGAGAGAATAGCTCTCCAAGTGTGTGGCATATGTTTTTTCGAATCCCGATCAGGCATGCATTTAGATGCATCTTTAGGCACGGTATCCGCGGCCCCTATTCTAGGGCGGCCGATGCGTACAGCAAGGAACCGACGTCTTGTGTCCGGTTGTGAGAGCATGCACACTCAGGCGTAGCTCGTGGTCAGGTGCGACCATTCAACAAGCTAAGTTATGGCGGCTCGTAGCCAAACCGAGCCAGAGCCGAATCAGACCGAGCGCGCATTCTTCGGGTGGTGGCGAACATCGTAGCAGCGAGAAAGTCGCCACTTTTGCTTCGCAGTGTCACACAGCTCTGACTCCAAACGGCGTATTGTGGGAATCCTTTGAACCCTTTAACTGCATCCAAGCCGTAGCAACTGTGTGTACTGCAAGTACGGTATCGACAGCTCAGAGTATATGGCCTTCACAATGAGTGTATGCGGACGGAGTGTATTGGCGGGCGTCTATCCTGGGCCCCTATGCAGTGTACCATGCAGTGTCCACCCACGTCATCGAAATATTAATTGTCTGGTTTTCTATGTAAAAGCAATGAATATTTCATTCATATCACTTATATTCCGAACTTCAGAGCTAAATAATTTTGCGTGAAATAAAATCAACAATTCTTATATAACTCATCTTACAATCACTCGTTTACATTCTGCATAAATTAAAATTAGGCGTCATTGTAGAAATAATCAAAGTCTGATGATCATTTAAACAAAAAAATATTGCAATTGCGTTGGAGCAATATATACCTATAGATGCACAGAAAATACGTAAAATAAAGCGGTTTTAGGACGGTTTTAAGAAAAAAATGATGGATGCCATATTTTATTTTAAAGTGGGTCACGTGAACTCTTCATATAATATGGGTGTAATTATAATTTTATTTTTTATTTAAAAAGGTACCAAACATATTTTGGTGAAATATTTTTTTATATATTTTATGGGATAAATTGAATACTTTCAAAAATTTTCGAAGCAATTTGTGAATTTCAACTTTGCTTAAAAAATGTTTGAAAATTAGGTCCCATAGGGTTCAATGCATTTCATTTTTCAATCCAGGTTCAACCCAAACCTAATAGGGTGATACTAATCATTTAAATTCCCATATGTCCCACAGACCGTCTCAACAACTTGATAAAGTCATTTTTATGTCAGATGTCGTGCGAACTGTCAGACAGACGGACACAATGAACAATGTCATAAACACTTTTCAACTATGTTGGAAAGTGTTAATAAAAACTGCACTAATAAATATATTATTTAATATGGTAAGTAATATATATTATTATAGAACAGTTAAGTATAAACGAATCAGATGCGCTTCTAATATAAATAAACTGATGCTTTCTAGACTAATAGAATCGCTGACCTCTTTTGCTGAAACACAGGATTCCGTCAATGACCAGGAAATGAAGCTACATGCATTTATCACCTGATCCTTATTTGCTATTCTAATAAAATTAGACGCATTTATTGCCATTTTCTTTTACTCGTTTACTTAAAATGCCTGATAAATTCTAAATATTTAAGAATGGATTTACTGTTGTGTTGTGGGGGAATTATTCCAATTAAAATAAATTTAAAAATACAGACATCTGATACCAATATGGAATTGATGGAAATTTATACTACAATTATATATTTCTATAACTTAAATTAACTATCATTAAATAATACAATGTAGAGATCTTCCACGTGAAAGAAGTGAGCATTCGACCTCTGAGTCCAACTATATACATACATTTTAATGAATGTATTGTCTGCATTCTTATATGCACAATACATATCGAGGTTACCACTCAAATTGGGTCCAAATCACTTTAGCAATTTTTACATTGCGCAAGGTCACTGATTTTGTAATGTACTCTCTACTAAATTCTACGTAATGTACTATCTACTAAATTCTACTTAATGTTCTCTAGTAATGTACTCTCTATTAAGTTCTACGTAATGTACTTTCGTAATATACCCTCTAATAAATTCTACGTAATATACTCTCGTAATGCACTCTGTATTGCATTCTACGTAATGTACTCTCGTACGTAATGTACTCTCGTAATGCACTAAATGCTACGTAATGTACGTCTCTACTAAATGCTACGTAATGTACTCTCGCAATGTACTTTCTACTAAATATATCAAAAACTGAAGTGCGATTTTCATTTTGTCTACAGCAGTTATCAATAAAGTGCTATAATATCGAACTCTAACAAGGACACTAGTCAGCAGCATGTACTTTTCCTTTTACATTGTGTGACATGTGTCCTTTTATCATAAAATGATTCCTTTATAACTAAAAAATACTATTATGACAGAGATTAAATTGAAGAATAAAAATAACCTGTACCTTTCCTACAATTAACAGTTCACATGCGATAAGATGCATGAAGATAATTAAATTAGAAATTAAGCAAAAATGTATCTTGCTTAATTGTCAAATGATAAACACAACCAAGCTCTTCAAATCGCGTTATACCTAATGCAGAGATCAGTATCCATGGGCCGATTTTGCACTTTAGAATATTCTACAGCACAAAATAACCAATAACTGCACTGACAGTAAAAATTCTTGCTAAATGCTGAAATTTTGTAGACCACAAGTTGGTTATACACGCTTTACATTTAAATGAAGAGGAATATATTTTACGGTTTAACAGTTAATTTATATCACAGAATATAAATGCGCTTTTAAAAGTGTATACGAAAATCGTATGAAAAATATGCAAAAACTGTTCTATGCAAAACCGTTCTATGCGGCAAAAACTGTTCTATGCGGCAAAAACTGTTCTGTGCAAAACTGTTCTATGCGGGAAAAACTGTCTATGCCTTAATGCACACCACACACACACACACACACACACACACACACACACACACACACACACACACACACACACACACACACACACACACCACACCACACACACACACACACACACACACACACACACACACACACACACACACACACACACCACACCACACACACACACACACAAATAAATCATTATAATATATTAATCAAAAGTAAAACGAGCTTTCATGTAATGAAAGAAATGATTATTGATTTTGAATGATAATCGCTACTTCAAATTGTTTCACCAGATATTGGGGATTAAAATAATATCAGAGTCGTAACAACTAAAAGACTGATAACAAAAATGGAGTTTTCCTTCACATTCTATGCTTTATAAGCCCAAGCTTGATTATTGATGAACATGTTATTTCTACAATGTTTCGTAACAATTGCTTCTTTTTCAGCATGTTGAAAAACTATTATATAGAAACTATCCATTTCACTAGCATTTCATGCATTCTTAATGGTTAGTGGTTATTAACACACATCTACACACTTAGTGGAGGTTATTACATCTACGCACTTAATAGTGGTTATTACATCTACACACTTAATAGTGGTTATTACATCTACACACTTAATTCAAGTTGCTGACAACCAGTTGTTGGCAGCAAAATGATATCAAATTGTGTACTTATTGTTTTTGAGAGCCATAATGCTGTAAGATTATTACTTTCCTTATATACATAGTATAATGTATAAGGCAAGTCTTGTGATAGGGTCGAAAATTCGAATTCGAGTTTTCGACAGGAGAGTACGTTTCAAGCATCCCTGATCACGAATCGAACATTTTTGGGGTGATGTCTGTGTGTGCGCGTGTGTATGTGTGTGTGTGTGTATGTGCGTGAGTGCTTGTGTGTGTGTGAAAGTATGTGTGTGTCAGTGAGTCTGTGGAGGCGATATCTTACGAACAAATGGAGCGATTCGAATGAAATTTGGCACAAAAATTACAATCCATAAATACTGGAAGCCAATTGTTTTTAAACACAATCGAATGTTCAGAAACCCCCTGAATTTTAGAGTGAAATTTTGAAACAATCATCACAAAATCAAAACCTTTAAAAAAGTTATGCAAATAGAGATTTCTTACGTATTTTTTCCTTAGAAAACGATTAACATAAACTTTAGAACGCTAGCATGAACCTTTCTCCAGATATTGCACATTTTTCAAATAGATTTATAAAAAAATCCCATAAATTAAAAAAATATTAACTATTGAGAAACATGTTCACTTTCCATATGTAATATCATGCGATAAATTTGGTGACTTCATTCTCGTAGATCTAGCTTGTTCCATTCTTTAGAAAATATACTTTGAATAATATTTTTGTATTTGAACTCCAATAGTCATTTATCTGCTATAAAAATAACTTATTTCTCCGTCCATAACGCTTGGCGAGATTTTGGCGAATAATTTGGCGGAATGTCGCCAACTTGGCGACTTTTTAAAATGCTGCCAAATTAACAAAAATCCCCCTTAATCGATAAAAATGCGCCAAATCAATGAAAATGGCGAGTAATTGAAGAAAATTCAATATCTTGGAAAGAATATAAGTATCTACTATAAGAATAACCTATTTTTTTACTATAGAAATAGTAAATTCATAGCATTATATAAGGAAGATTATGCACTGCTCACATCAGATTTTTTTTATCGATTTCTGGAGTCATCCATAATTCAAATCTGATTTGGAAGATGAGACGGGTTGAATGAAACCAAAACATATATTCTGGCTTAAGGGGAGGCAGACGATCATTTTGAAAAATGGTTTTGAATGTATAAATTATTCTTAAGCATCGTCACCTATAATTCGAATTTTCAAAAATTTTTCGTTGACCTGAAAGCTGGGACTAATCGAATGAGATTAAAATTTAGATTGTATCTAGAGTGGAAGTGCAAGTGAATTAATCAAAGTGAATCTGAGGTTTTTATTTATCGTCTCTTTACGCCATCACACTTAATTCAAATTTTTGAAATTTCAGATTTTCCCTCAATCCCATCTATCTATAGAGGAAGTGCTCGATAATTTTGATACATCACCGCCTCACTCTAACTCAATTAGTTATTCTGTCAAGTCAGCGCACATTGTAAATATTATACGGTAATTTAGAACGCGCAGTTAAAATTGAAAATTGAGGTGGATAGTACATTCATACAATCTTATTAAGCTTCATTAATTGTAATGGAAATATTCGGATAAACCAGCCATTTCCTTTTACTCAACACACATATTTCAAGTAGATTTTCTAAGACGACACTCAACAGAATTATCATAGATCCGTAAACACACACTTATTATCCTTAGCGAATTTTGCATGAGGCACTAGATCTACATGTAGCCAAAACGTTCACTCTTTGACTTTCAGATCCATGAAAGCAAGGTATGAATCCTAGGAGTACAGAGGGAGAATAAAATAAAATATTTCAAGTTTTGAGGTCTTTTATGGGGCTATAAATTTTACGAGGCTGTTCCCTAAATAGAAATCCCTTTCGAAACATATGATGTGGCCATAACTTTTTCAACTACGGAAAACACCCTAATAAACAGATGGATAATCCTTAGAGCAACGTCATTTACAAATGAACTAATTTTGCATGAACTTTATAACTTAAAATTTAGGGATTTTTTGACAGGACTATTATAATGCTATAAATAATAGGTAAGACTATTATAATGCTAAAAATAATAGACAAAACTACTATAATGCTATAAATAATAGGCAAAACTCTTATAATGTTATAAATAATGGACAAGACTATAAAGAAAACGAATAATAGGACTATTAATTAATATTTAAATTCTTTGATAATCCTTTTCATTTTCTGAGACATTACACACACACACATATATATATATATATATATATATATATATATATATATATATATATATATATATATATATGTATGTAGATATATATATATATATATATATGTGTGTGTGTATATAAATATATATATATATATATATCACAAAATAAGAGAGAGAAACTATAAATATCATTTTCAAAGATATTGAATTATTGTTAACTTGGCGACATCTCTACATGATCGTCAAGTAGGAGAATTTACGAGAAATTTATACTTAGACTGTGCATGCTTGGATAATTACGTATATTTATATATTGAATGTATACATATTTACATATTCTTTAATTTATAACAGTATTATAAAATATATTTATGTTGCTTGATTTGCCAAGTATGTTCACCGAATATATTGTGATTACTCAATACTCTTAACATTTCCCAGAAATAATTCGCGTATTTGTGAATCCAATTAAATCTTTTCTTCGCAGTACGTGACACGGAAGAATGAGCAGAGCTCCGAGACGGAAAACTTCTGTTTGTGTGAATGGACAAATTGGATATTGTGTACATGAAAGGATACTTTGGAGGCTTGGATGACATTACATAAACATTCATTGGAAGCCTTTATTTACAATTTTATCAAATGTATTATATACGTAACTCATAATGTCATTACATTTAACAATCGTATTTCAGTATTTTAGTTTGGAGTAATGTTTCGTGGAGCTATTTGCTTTAGCTGTGACAGACGACTTTGTATAAAATTATGTATAAATGTTATTAAGGAAATTGTTAAATTTGTAAATTCTAGATAATGAGAATATTCGATGATACAAATTAAGATATCCAGTAGTCTCCAAAATAGGGCAGTCGTACTGCTGGGGGATACACGAGTTGTTACGAGTACACTATGTTTTCTTCATGTTTTTTATTTTTACCTAAAAGAAGCTTTATTTTAACAACAAATAAGAAAATGAATTGGAGAATAACAAACATTAACGTGTATTTTTAAATTACAGGATAATAATTGCAATGTTATGATTATATTAAAAGTACTAATCTGGAACGCCCATTTAGAATAAAAAACATTCTTGTGCTAACTTAATACGGAACCCCCGAATTAGAACTAACGTCCGTTTAGAACAAACAAAACATACAAAAATTCCCGCAACTGCTTTTACCACAGACGTACGCTATTAGATCTTAGAGGTTTGCCATTAAACCTTAAAGGTGAGTTATTAGATCTTTGGAGTACGTGATTAGAACTTAGAGGTTTGCCATTAAACCTTAAAGGTGAGTTATTAGATCTTAGGAGTACGTGATTAGATCTTAGAGGTTTGCCATTAAACCTTAAAGGTGAGTTATTAGATCTTAGGAGTACGTGATTAGAACTTAGAGGTTTGCCATTAAACCTTAAAGGTGAGTTATTAGATCTTAGGCGTACGTGATTAGATCTTAGAGGTTTGCCATTAAACCTTAAAGGTGAGTTATTAGATCTTAGGAGTACGTGATTAGAACTTAGAGGTTTGCCATTAAACCTTAAAGGTGAGTTATTAGATCTTAGGAGTACGTGATTAGATCTTAGAGGTTTGCCATTAAACCTTAAAGGTGAGTTATTAGATCTTAGGAGTACGTGATTAGAACTTAGAAGTTTGCCATTAAACCTTAAAGGTGAGTTATTAGATCTTAGGAGTACGTGATTAGATCTTAGAGGTTTGCCATTAAACCTTAAAGGTGAGTTATTAGATCTTAGGAGTACGTGATTAGAACTTAGAGGTACGCGATTACATCTTAGTGGTACGCAATGAAAACAGTTTGTAGATCACTATAATGATCAAAAGTCAGAGCAGTGACTCCCAAATAAGTACTTGATAGTCAAACAAATACAGGGAGTGTCACAACGGTTTATGATCTCAAAAATTAAAAAATGTTATTTATGCGCCATTTTAATAGGAAAATTTATAAATTCAAAAATTTCAAAGAACTCCTCCCCAGCTTGCTGTGCTCAAGAGCCCCGTCCTAGAATTTTACATTTTTAAAGAAATCTAAAGAAATAAACTTATAAAAGGGTTATCAGCTATACCGACAATTCACACGCTATAAAACTTCTAATAATCGTAATCATGCACAATTTCTTGGTGTAATTACTTTGTTTAATTGTGTTATGATAAACGTGCTGCATGGAGCAATTTAATAAAGTAATTAAACATACTAATGTGTAATTGCTTTAAGAGCTTAATGAAACTATTATAAATCAATTACTCCATTTAAATCAAATCCCTGCGTCAAAATTTTTACTGATCGGATTTTCATATCAGTTATCTTAATTTAAGTTAGCCAAATAAGCTAGATAAAATGATAAAAATATAATTTTGTTCATATAGTAATTACCAGGTATTGACATGAGAACATAAAAAAATAAATATATATAAAATGAATCATAAAAAATGTACAAAAAAAATCCTCTATTTAATATGCAAAAAAGTATTTATTAATTATGAAAATATGCATTAAGAATTTTTATATTATATTAAGACAATATTTATGAATTATATGATATTAAATTTTAAATTGCTTTCAACAACTTCAAATGAAAATCATATTTTTTTGTAAATACAACATTACTTAATAGTTATGCAATTTAAAGAAAAGAAATAAAAATAAATAATGTTTTTACACTCAAAGTTCTTGATAAAAAAATTATAGATTGAACTATAATATTTTTGTATAGCTGCTGAACATCTTTTGCCAATATTTAATTTCATATTATTTATTTTTTGAACTTCTGTATTATGGATGATGGTTGAAGAGGTATGTCTTCTTAATTAACTCTATTTTGTTTCGTACTTAAGAAGTAATGCAAATCACATAAAGATATTCTCAATGTTTATTCACAGATAATAAATAGTGCATTATTTATGCATAATAGAATCCCCATGTATTACTCTGGAGTGCTTTACCAAAATCAGTATAGTATTGAATATTAGTATAGTATTGAAGTATATATTGGTAAAGCAAGTCATTAATTAATCACTAAAGTCATTATTTAATACTATAGTATTAAAATCAGTTTAGTATTGAATTGCAAGCCAAGAAACTTGGCTTCATTCTTTTTAGTTTATATAGTCATTTTATTTCAAATAATTAATTTTCAGTAAAAAGTAAATATTAAATGCATACCTAAAATGAAAGTAAGTACTAGGCAAACAATGTAATTATGGGGCAACTCATTTTTCAACGTTAAGAAATAACTTTTTATAGAATAGTCAACACAAATAATATAATAACACTACTGCAAATATATATATATATATATATATATATATATATATATATATATATATATATATATATAGCATAACAAAAGTATTCATGTATGATTATTTAATAAAAATAATGCCAATTAAAATTGAATAAATATCTGAATTTGTACGGCGCTTTGCTCCCTCACCCTTTCAGTTACATATATACTGATATAAATATCCAAATGAAACCAATGAAGAAAGACCGAAAATGGATCGAAAAATGACAGTGACGTACCACAAATTGGCCGGGGGTTGACCCCCACTCTCTGGTTTAGCATGCTTTATACCGAGGTAACACTCCCGGGAGCCGGCACGTCACTATTGAAATTTGATAAACTATATTTCATATGAAAGACTGGAGCAAAAAAGAACAATGAAGTAATTCTTATCACAAGTTTGCACTCCAATACCTAAAATGTATAACTCAAACGAGAAAAATTGCCTTTATTTAATTATACATAAAAACAGAAATTAGAGAACATCAAGTAAATACACTACCTGCACACCACAGTTACAACATCACTATCACCATTACACTCTATAACCAAGCACTTAATGATCTCACTACTAGAAGCGAGAACTAAGCCCCTACACTATCAACTCAACCTTCTTTATTTACACTTCTTATTTGCGGATATCGTTCATAATACTCAGTTATGGTTATATGGTAAAAACTCCTAGCAATGTCATACAAAAACCCTGGTAGATAACCTTGTTTGATAGCTTCATTTAAGTAAGCCACATCACTATTATATTGGTCGATGGTTCTAGAATTTAATTTTTTACTACGTTTTAATTGATTTAAACTATGTTTCTGAACACATTTTTAAGTAAAAAGGTACTCCATGGTGCTAAGTAATTGATTTTAAAATTAAAATTGTTTCTTTTATCGTATAATCGAAAAATAGTATTATTATTAACGTTTGTATCAATGTATCAAGTCCAGATATTTATCAAGTCCAGAAAATATATACTATTATCCGTATTTGGTGTTGTTTCTATTAATTCCATTGTAGTTGGGTAAAACTGAAAAGAGGTTTATACTCATAATCCAAAAATCCTATCAGACTATCGTCGACATATCTGAAATATAAAAGTTCATGTAAAATATGTGTTCTTGTTTCATATTTGCTGAGATATATATCAGCCAAAGCTGATGAGCAACTCCTGCCCATTGGTATACCACTTATTTGTTGATAGTAACTTATCCCGTTGAAAAGTACAGTTTCCTGCAATACCAATTTCACCAAAGCTGTATATTTTCCGATCATAGTATAAGATTGTAAGTCATATTATTGATATATTTCAGTTAAAATGTTATATAGATTGTTAATATCTATGTTATTATATAGATCACAAAAGTCATAGCTTTTAAATGTTATCTTATCTGGTAAATACTTTATGGTATTTATTATCTCAAATCTATTTGAAATGAAATTAGCTCCTTGTTTCTTAAGCTTGATAATAACTAATTTTAACAAATTTTGTGATTTTTTATTTGCCACAGTTAAATAAGATTAACCAATAGTAACTGGTCGGAACTTAATAGCAGTCGTATGTAGTTTTGCTATCAATGTTAAATACGGGAACATTTTCTGTCTTTTATACTTTATCCAGTTTTTTTATACATAGCAATAATGCGGTTTTTTATTTCTTGTGGTTTATTCAAGTGTTTATACATAATTGTCTTGTTATAATAATTATTTATTAACTAAAAATATAAATTTTTACATGTAAATGCATAATTCGTAGTTACCTTGTCTATATATGTTATCATAGAAATCGGAAGTCGGATCGACCCATTACACTTTTGCCCATACTGACATTGCTCAATTTAATTAAATTATATTTAACTAATTAAAGCATTAATCAAAATTCTAGTGACATTTTGAACATCTGCAGGTTAATATTAATCTATGTAACATTTCAGAACTGTACATTTTACCTCCTATTCGCAGTGCAGTGTCAAATATTGGCAGCGTTTTATTTTTTAATATAGAATGAAATGGTTCAAGGTCGTTAGTGTGTGTCGCAAAAGCGGATTTACTTGCTCATCTCAGAAAAAGTGTGAAGAGATCAAATAATTGGTGTTCAATAAAAGGTAAATATTAAATACATACCTAAAATGAAAGTAGTACTCGGCAAACAAAATAATTATGGGGCAATTCAATTTTCAACGTTAAAAAATAACTATCCATAGAATAGTCAACACATATAATATAATAGCACTACTGCAAAATTATATATATATATATAAATATATATATATATATATATATATATATATATATATATATATATATGTATATATATATATATATATACATATATATATACATATATATATATATATATATATACACATATATATACACATATATATATACATATATATATATATATATATATATATATAGATAGATATAAATATATACATATATATATATGCATATATATATATATATATATATATATATATATATATATATATATATATATATATATATATATATATATATATAAATATAAATTAGTAAATCCAAAGTTAGAATGTATGTAGTAACTCATAATACACTATTCCAAAATTTTCTACAAAATACAAAGAAATATAAGAAATTAAGACATATAGAGGAAATAATAAAGCGTAATGCAGGTCATAAAGACAAAGGCAATCAACAATTTTCAAAAATGAGGAATGCAAATAAGAAAACAAAAAAATCAAGCAAAAAATCTTGCACATGGAAGAGATTTAGGCTTACGATACGTTCATTTCGAAAAAATTCTCTACGGGTCCATATATCCTCTCGAAATGAACACAAAAATGCTTGTTTCTGAAACACAAGATAGATTTTATCTATAAACTCGTGTTATATGGACGACAAGCATATAGAATGGAACAATAAAGGAAACATAAATACATCAAAACACATCTCATCATCGCAACCATAACGAGCAAAATATGACTAGAGCAATGTTGCCATATGCCAAAAAGAAAAGATGTGATTTGCTGTTGCCAAAGAGAGTAATAAAAACAGCACTGCGCAAAAGCAATAAAATGAGTTATTCAACAGTTAAAGCTTCAAGATAAAAATATGAAAATATAATTTCAAGAGAATGAAGAAGTACGGCTAAAATAAGATAATAAGGGGAGAATAAGAGAATTTCAGGCTAATCGAAACTTATTAACTATACTATTTACTAAATAAGCAGGATATTGATACACTTTACTGGTAATTTTGAGGTTATTAATGTGCAAAGCATGAAATTTTTTATCTGATAATCTATAAATTCTAAAAAGTTGATTAAGTATAATATTTCTAAACAATTGAATCGAGTTGCAGGAATTAAAAGGTAATAATTTATTAATATTAAATTTAAAAAAATCTTTTTTATCATATAAATTAGTAACTATCCCAAGAGCAGGTTCTATAATTAGATTTAAATCAAAATAATAAATATTATTACTAATAGAAGTTTCATTAGGTATTAATTCCAAATTATCCGGATAGAAATCTATATCTATGACATAGTTATCAGTAAATACAAGACAAATCAGATCATCTACATATCTATAAATTTCATAATCTGTTGAAGTAAAGAATTTTTCATATTGATATAGGTATAAATTAGCTAACATACTGCTACTACAGCCACCTTGTGGAACACCTGAGACTTGTAAGTGTAATTTATTACCTTGAAAGATATAATTATTGAAAAGAACAAAATGGAGAAGCTTAGGAAAATTGGTAAATTTAGTAAGATTTGAATGATTAGTAATATAAGCATTATATAAAGCTAAAATGACATCATATAGATCAGTGATCTTAATATTATTAAAAAGATCTTTAAAATCAAAAGTTTGAAATTATATTATTTTACCAAGCGTTTTTAATTTATTTTTTAATTCTTTACTGTTATTTAGAATGATGTAGCTATCACCAGAATCTCGTAAATTACTATTTAGTACATTTAAATAATTTAGTAATAATTTACTAGCAGTAGTAGAGTATGAATTATGACCACTAGTAACAGTTCTAAATTTAATAGGATTTTTATGAAATTTAGGTATAAGCACAATATATGGATATGTCAAAAATTTATTATTAATATCTAAATCACTATACATATTGATAATTTTCAGTTTGATACTATTAAGAGAGTGTGAATCAATTTTAAATAGACTATTATTTTTTAAATAATCTAGCAGATATTGAATATAGAATTTTTTACAAATAATAGCATAATTATTGGAGGCTTTATCAACATAAGTAACAACAAAACATCTATGTAAATTATTAACAGATTGCTTTATAATATATATATATATATATATATATATATATATATAAGCCAAAAGGCAGTAACCATGATGACAAGAGAGACATTTGACAACTAAAAATATTGTCTGTGGGAAAGATGGTGTATATAAAGACTCGATCCTATCCGGATCACAATTTTTTAATTCTAATTTTTATCATTATTACAACCTGAAGAAATACAAATTCAAGAAATGCCTATCTAAACGTTGCAAGTCATGTCCAGTATTCAATACTCATCAAATTACCAACAATGACACTAAGTACAAAGTTTTCTGCAAGTGTTATAACGTTATTTACTGTATAACCTGCCTCACATGTACCGCAAAATGCATTGGACAAACACAAAATCCTCTACACATTCGCATTAACTTACATAGAAGTCAAGTGGGTAAAACACCACAACAAGAACATCTAGCTTCAAGTTTGGAATTGCGACAATTTCAGCACGGTGTTTCTAACATTGAAGTAACTATACTAGATATAGTATCCAACGACCAGGAACGTTTGTGGTGGGAAAGCACTCATATAAGGCAGTACAACACTGCATAGCCATACGGACTTAACACTATTATATTCAATTATAACTACAATAAAGAAAAATGCAGAAATAACAGATCGTACCCCATGACAAGAACATTCCTTAATACAAAAACTCATAGATGGCACAGAGGAAAACATCGCCATATTAGTTATAAACGTATAGAGGATAAGATTCACAATTTCATAGAAAAGCTCAAAACTAAAGCAACCTTTACAATAAACTGGATCAAAAATATTGTTAATGGTATTAAACTTAAATACCTACAGCGCATATGGACTTTTATAATAAAATTAAATTTAAAAGGACTCAACCTTTGTAGAGAAGAAATGATTAATAGAGTGGATGTAATGCTGGATTTAATAAAGTCAAGAGCATGAAAATTCTAAATTGAATAAGACCCCAGGACAACAACGGAAAAAAGTAAGGAATATTTTATCACCACTTTTAAGAATAAAAAGTATGAGGAAATTCTATTTAACTCAATACTATCCAATGTTGATACTCTTTTGCCAATAGCAAATATTAAGATCAAATTACATTATCGATTCGTTCAAACCAACGGAAGGAATTTTTTTAATTACAATCAAATCTGTAGAAATTCAAATGCTTATATGACTGTACTTGTCAAGAGAATATATATAAGATCCTTTTCATAATCATGTAATTTCAGGGAATTTGGATATCGTCAATGATCATAAACTGAAACGTCTGTTTCAACTGGGAACCAAGTATCGAACACAAGAATACAGCAATGTGATTAACGACTTTAACAACGACTTAAATCATTTCACTAACAAATTAGCTGTGAAATATAGTTTACCAATCCAAACTTTTTATAAATGGAAATATCAACTATCCAAAACCTTCAGTCTATATTACCAACAACGAAATCTACAAACTAAAGGATCTGCAGTTCCACCATCTCTCAAACTTTTTAAGGAGAGTTACGTTTTAACATATCCCGATAAAATAGTCTCAAATTCCTTTACATGTAAAACATTATACGTTGATACATTAAATCATGTATACTAAGATCGTACTATGTATGCACTTTTGCCCAATGACGGATTGGTTTTGGCTAACAGAATTCAGGCATTATACAATCGTATTGGTATAACTTTAAAATCTGTAAAGTTCCCGTATTAAGTACTCATTCTGAAATTACACAAAAATCCTATAAAATTTCGCACCATAACCGTCGGTTGTGGATCTTACTTAACACAGGCCAGTCAGAGACTTTTAGATATTCTTAAGCATGTCATTTTTGATATAAAAAAAACAGAATGCCATTATGATCAAGAACGGACAAGAAGTTATTAATAGACTTAAATTTTGTCATAAAGATATAAGCTCCAAAAGTCTTTTGTGATTTGTTCAACAATATAGACTTCACTCAGTTATATCTTATTTTGAAAGAGTTACATGAAGAATATGATTTAAAGAAATTCATCACCTATCGCAGGTATTTAGATCTCGTGAAATTGGTTCTCAAGGAAAATATATTACATGACGGGAATAAATATTATCGACAAATTAAAGGTATGCCCATGGGAGGCGGCTGTTCATCGATATCGGTAGACATATACTTATCCAAATTTTGAAAAAGGCACTCATATATTGTCTGAAATGCCATACTTCCGTTACGTCGATGACGTGCTTTTGGGGTAATTCAAGAACACTCCTAAGCTCGATTTGTCATTCCAACCAAAAGAATTGGAGCTTATCGAGAATCAGGATACTAACGATGAAACGGATAATTTTTTGGACCTCTCTATTAGAAAACACAGACAACAAGGTATATATACAACATTGTACGACAAACGTAACTTATATAAAATTAAGATCAACCATATCATAGATTGGACATTTAATCTTACTACGAATGTTTTCAGGAACATTTTTATTGAACATTTCAAGAGAAATCAAGTTTTTAACACATTCAAAAAGGATTGCACTGAATGTAACCAGAAAATTATAAAAGAAGCTATAAAAACCATTTTCCCAAGTATTTCTTGAAGAGTTATTATAATTCTGTTTTCAGAGATCAAGAAATCAAAGATCCTTTCAGTCGCGATATTGGAATAGTCGATATGCGGTACTGTCATCTCAACACGCATGTGCGTAATTTCTTTCTTGAACAGAGGGATAGTGTGTAGCGCCTCATTACCTCCATCTTTCCTGGTCGTTGTTCTTTCCTGCTCTGTTGTATGGTGCTTTCGTCTCTACACGTATGGGGGACCGACCGTTGTATTGCATTGGGGCCGTGAGCGTTTGTCCGGGCTGTAAAAGCTGCTTTTAAACGGGAAAGAGGAGTCGCTATCCTCCTCTACCATTTTCTGCAAGACATATGATCATCCCCGTCCTTTTAATTCCATTTTATTCAATATATATATATATATATATATATATATATATATATATATGTATATGTGTGTGTGTGTGTGTTTATGTGTGCGCGTAATTAATCAAAGAGTTTAAATTTAAAATACTAAGCATATGAAACTAGTAAGTTTGACAATACGAATGTATTAAAAAGAAGTACAATTAAAATTACTTATATCACCTTTTTATTTTACTAATACATCCCCTTCAATCTATTAATTGATATTACATTTTTCTTTAATATTTTTTTTTACATATTATGGGTGGTCTCTGACATTCTCTTGAGTTTTAACTTTCTTTATATACGTACTAGTATGATGTATAAGAAAAGTATTGTGACGGGGTTAAAAATTTGAATTTGAGTTTTTGATGGAAAAGCACGTTTCAAACATCCCTGAACACGGATTAAACATTTTTGAGATGATGTATGTGTGTGCGCACCCGCGTGAGTATGTGTGTGTGTGCGTGTCTGTGTGTGAGAGTCTTGAGACGATATCTCACGAACGAAAGGAGCAATTCGAACAAAATTTGGTACAAAAATCACAATCCGTTGAATACTGAAAGCTAATTGTTTTTATACACATTCGAATGTTCAGAATCCCTCTACGTTTTCGAGTAAAATATTGATAAAATCATCAAAAAATCAAAACCTTAAAGCAGTTACTTTAATAGTCATTTCTTATGTAATTTTTCCTTAGAAAACGATTGACACAAACTTCAGAACGCTAGCACAAACCGTTCTTGAGATATTGTACATTTTAAAAATATATCAAAAAATCATATAAAAAATATTAACTATTGTCAAATATGCTCACTTTTTATAAGTAATATCATATGATAAGTTTGGTGGCATTACCTTCGTGAATCTAGCTCGTTCCATCCATTAGAAAAGTAACTTTGGATAATACTTTTGTATTAGGGCGCCAATAGTCATTTAGCTGCTATAAGAATAACTTATTTCTCCGTGAATAGCCTATGACGAGATTTTGGCGACGAATTTGGAGGAACGTCGCCTTTTTTGGCGACTTTTTAAAACGTTTTCCAAATTAACAAGAATGACTTCAAATTGATAAAAATGACGCCAAATCCATGAATATGATGTATAATTGGCGAAAATTCAATATCTTAGAAATAAAATCTATTCTAAGAATAACCTATTTTTCCGACCGTAACGATTGGTAAAATTATGGGGACTAACTTTTCGGAATGTTTTGGCCAGAATGTTGCATGGCAGATGGCCGTACTTTCGTATGGTGGCGCTTTCAACAACGCCACCAGGAAGCATTTCTTATCAGTCGCCACACAGACCACCCTAAGTGATACCATTGTTTAGGGTGGTAAAACATTCGATGGACGAACATCTTTGGTCCACGTTTCTGGCAGTATCACGGCACAGCGATACGTCTCTAACATAGTGAGACCTGTGGTACAGCCATATCTGTCAATCAGACCTGGACTGCTTTCTCAGCAGGATAAATCCGGGCAATATACTGCATGGGTAACTACGAATAGTCTACAAGGTTTTGATATCCTGCCTCCGGATTTGTCGTCAATTGAGCATATCTGGGACATCATGGGTCGCCGATTAAGGTAACTCCCAATTCCAGCAAACCATGTTCAGTTACAAGCCCGAATGCATGCTTTGTGGAATGCCATCCCTCAGCACACTATATCTCATTGAAGGGATGCCTCGTCGTATTCAATTCTGCATAGTCGTTCGCGTTGGGCCTATTCCATGTTGATCTAATGTCAAAAATGTTCCCTGCTCTCATTTTCCAGGTATAATTTTTCGATCATTTGCACATCTCCATGTTACAATTATATTCTGTAAATTTCATAAGGAATCATCGATTTCTACATGGTATTCCTTCAGTTGGGAGAAGAGTACTTCCAAAAGTAAATTTTTACTGCATCGTAAAATATTGTTTTAAATAATGTCAAAACTGGAAGGGATGGATTTTGCATATCAAAATACGGCATATCAGAATTTGCAATACGAAATCTAACATTTTATACGGCACCTTTAGCGCAATGTCCAATGACTCGCAAAATGTTCATAATCATTTACATAAAAATTTGCCAGTTTGACATATGTACCTATAGAATCACTGCGTAGGGAATAAAAACTGGTTCAAAACGGGTACAGAATTTTTAAATAGAAGTTGTTCACGTTTATATAGTGTTTCAACATATATTTAATTGAATATGTAGAACATACGACACTAAACACAAGAGATTTTCTTTAAGGGGGCATAGGACCTTTAAACCTTCAAAAAATCGATTTTTCAATTTTATTTTATTCTGAATATTTGAACATTTCTGAACACTGTGCAAAAAACCGCATTCAAAAATTCGCATTATTTCGAAAGTTATGAGCTTTTATGCAACATACACTTTTGGAAAATTTTTTCATGTCAGCCATCGCCGCCATTTTTAAAGGGACATCACTGTTTGTTTATGTTTGCAGTTTGCTGATGTGTCACGTAAATCTCATACTTTTTCCACCACCATGTCTTAATTATTTATTTAATTATTTCTACAGCAGTAGGAAGGCAACTACTCACCTCTACTGAACTGCTCAGCCCAGTTTGTTTATATTCTAGAGCTGTTAACTTGTTTACAACGTGGAGAATTTCTTCTGAGTTTCGCAATTTCTTTTCATTATATTTTCTTACTTTTTACGATCGATTTTCTGCATTTATGTTGTTTAAGCATAAGAACTTTGAACTAAAATACAGTTAATCTATTTTATAAGTATACATTACAAACTTCTTCACGTTTGCATATTTATTTGTGTAAACTTCAACGAACAAGACTGTTTGGTGCAATTTTTTAATATAAACTTTTTGCTTTCTAATAATGGATACACCGGCAACTAAATCTCGTTCTGGTAAAAGAACGAAAAGAAGGCGTTTTCAAGGAAATATGTATGTAATTAAAAACAAAAACAATCCGAAAGTGTTCGAACGGCAAAATGTTGATTCTATGCCTAAGCTAAGTGCTTCAAGTAAAAAACTGTTCAGCTCAAAAGATGAACTTTCAGTTGATAAGTCGTATATTTCATCTGAAGAACATGAATATAGAATGGTTAATATATCAGTACTTTTCAAGGAGCTTACAAATTTTTTGTGCTGTAAAATATGTCATGGAACAATAAATATACTTGAAAAATCTTCAATGGGTTTAGCATCCACATTTCTTGTATATTGTGATAGCTGTGATGAACTAAAGTCTGTGAAAAATACAAAAATGCTTGGTGTTAAGAAAAATATTCCAGAAATAAACAGAAGAGCTGTGTTTTCTATGCGATGTATAGGACAGGGTTTATCGGAAAAGTGGTAAAAGAATCATAAAATAGTGTGTTCAAAAAACCATTCGGGTAGTGCCGGAAAAATGGAATGTTACGCATATTCAACAGATCAATTGAAGACCATGGTGTTCGGTACAAATTTTATATTGGTGATAGTGATACGAAAACATTTTCACAAATATCGAATAGCAAACCATATGGAAATGAAATAGCGGTTGAAAAACTTGAATGCACAGGTCAAATTTTAAAAAAGAATGGGAACTCGTTTGAGAAAGCTGAAAACCCAGAGTGATAAGAAAAAGATACACGAAGCAGATTTTCGAGCCTCTAGCAGTACATATGAAGTTCGAAAAGCTCGTAAAAGGCAGAAAACATTTGATTTTCAACGACAAGAGGAAGAAGAAGGAATTACTTATGCGTCTGGTGCATTTTGATGCTACATTAGATATAACGCAGGATGTATTATAAACTACAGCCAAACATTAATTAGCCGAACTGCGATAACTCTGAATATATACTGAATATAACTGTGAATATATTTTTAAACTTAAAAGCGGGTTTCTCAGATATGTGATTTTAACTCTTGCGCGCAATATATTTTAAAATATATGTAACCAATCACTTTCAAATTTTTTGCTCTTACTTGTTTCATCTATATACATAATTTATAGATAAAAAATCCGCATAAATAAGTAAAAATTTAGTAAACGTTCTTCATCTGACTGACAAGAAACGACTGCATGAAGCGTCTGTTCGAGTTTCCGAAGCAACATATAGAGCTCAAGTAGCCCCTAAAAGGAAGAAAATTTTTGATTTTTCTTACATAATAGACATAGGAAGGTGCTAATTATGAACCAAAGGCATTTTAAGGTACAAAGTAAGATAATAAGTAACATTGAAGTATTTTTAAATTTTAAAACTGTTTTTCTCAGATATGTGATTTTAACAATTGCGCGCAATATATTTTAAAATATATGTAACCAATCACTTTCAAATTTTTTGCTCTTACTTGTTTCATCTAGATACATAATTTATAGATAAAAATTCCTCATAAATATGTAAAAATTTAGTAAACGTTCTTCATCTGACTAACAAGAAACGACTGCGCGAAATGTCTGTTCAATTTTCCGAAGCAACATATAGAGCTCAAGTAGCCCCTAAAAGGAAGAAAATTTTTGATTTTTCTTACATAACAGACATAGGAAGGTGCTAATTATGAACTAAAGGCATTTTGGTACAAAATAAGATAATAAGTAACATTGAAGCATTTTTAAATTATAAAGCTGTTTTTCTCAGATATGTGATTTTAACACTAGCGCGCAATATATTTTAAAATATATGTAACCAATCACTTTCAAATTTTTTGCTCTTACTTGTTTCATCTATATACATAATTTATAGATAAAAATTCCTCATAAATAAGTAAAAATTTAGTAAACGTGCTTCATCTGACTAACACGAAACTACTGCGCGAAACGTCCGTTCGAGTTTCCAAAGCAACATATAGAGCTCAAGTAGCCCCTAAAAGGCAGAAAATTTTTGATTTTTCTTACATAACAGACATAGGAAGGTGCTATTTATGAACTAAAGGCATTTTAAGGTGTAAAATAAGATAATAAGTAACACTGAATGTATTTTTAAACTTTAAAGCTGTTTTTCTCAGATATGTGATTTTAGCCCTTGCGCGCAACATATCTTAAAATATATTTAACCAATCACTTTCAAATTTTTTGGACTTACTTGTTTCATCCATATATATAATTTGTACTTCAAAAATTCACCATAAATAGTAAAAAAAGAATTTTGAAGAGGTTTATTTCATGTTTTTTAACACTGAAAATGAAAATTTCATTTTGTTTAAATTTTAAAAATATTAAATTTATTTCAAAATTTTAAAAAGTGTGTACAAATTAAAGATGTAATAGTTATAAATATATTATTATCAAATTGAAGTCCATAAGTATAATATTATTTGAAATATCCTGCGCGCGGCTGCTACATACACCATTATGTCTGTCAAAATTGTATAAATTTTAAAAAACAATATAAAATGTGCATATAATTATATGACTTCAGTAAAATTTGTGTAGTAAGAAAGGTTTTCTATATGTTTAGAGAAAAAAATTTGAACTTCTGGGATACACCTGGTTAAAATTAAAAAATTGTAAAGATAGCTCTATTTTCAATGAATTTCGACTGTTTAAAGGTCCTATGCCCCCTTAACATATAAAATGCTGTCGAGAATGAATATTTCATAACGAGAAGTATCTCCGGAAGAAACTTAATTTTCAAGTAGGTGAATTTCTTGCGAATATATTGATGTCGCATGTCACGTCTCCATTATTCATTTGACTTATTCAATCTATTCTTATGCAATAATGCTGTATGCATTCTGAAAGCCAAACTAGTATGTTATCCATATATTAACATTATACACTTTCTTCGTACGGACTATATATTGTAAAGTAACTGTAAATTCATGGGAAAATTTAAATATTGTCGTTTTCTTGTGAGAGTTATTATAGTCTTTTGTTTTGGAATTTTATAATAATTCTCACAAAAGGGAAACGCTTCCCCATGCTAATATAAACAGAGAGATGCAAACGCAACTTATAATTTAATTTATATAACAATTCTATAATTATACAATACCATCTTTATGGACAATGTTTCTAGACTTTTAATGGGGCAAAAATGGGGTAAAATCCTTTATTTATGGCGTTTAAGACTAAAAAGTTTATTTTTTATTTCGTTAATTTATAAGATACCATAAGCTTAGAGATAAAGGCACAAACGACCATCGAGATACGGTAGTGGATTTTGAATTGGATTTATTATACAGAAGCTCAAAACACAACTAGGTCATATTCTAAAGAGACTCCAATTGGGTCCCGTTTGTTTGGAAGCTTATATAGAGATTAGGTCACGCTCAGAATTCGGAAAAACATGCAGATAGACAGATGTAAGAATAGATAGGATTGCATCGAATTTTAAGTTCAACACTACAAAAACTATCCAATGAAATGTTATAGCATTCGAGTCAGCTGTTTTCCTGTGAAGATGAAATTGTTATTTATATAGAGATAGTTCATTGAAAGTGACTTCTGCAGACTTAATAAACATTCTGAATGTCAAAACTGATTCAAACAAAATGGGCATACATTTTATGGTTCTATTAACGTTGAAATTACAGTATGTAAAATAGCATCTCTGATCCTGTTATTTTCAAAGGATTCGAACGTTTAAATCTAATAATAAATTAATTATAACATTATTTTTCAATAGCTTGGCTAAAGCAGAGTTTCTTAATTTATTTTTCTCATGACCCCAAATCAACTCATGGGCTTGACTACGCGTAATTATATGGTAACGAGTAACAAAAAATGTCATAAATTTGATATATATTGCAATATTTAATCAAGGTTTATTATTAAATTTTTTCTTCAAAATAATGTGATTTTATAATAAATAATGCATAATTTGGATTATATGCACAATAATGTAAAAAATAAATTTCAGCTTATCACAACATATTTAGCAATATGAGAGTAAAAATGAAATAGTGGGGTGTCCCTATAAGAATTGTGTTTTAACATTAACAGAATTTTAAGGAACAATAGATGTGATAACATAGAAATGTCATATATAAGAATGGTTATATTAATTTAATTTTCACTTTAACAGTTTTGATTCAAAAGTCCATTAGTCTTATATATATAATTTCTATGTTATCACTTCCATTATTCCTTAGAATTCTGTGAAGGTCCATATACAATTCTTTTTATGAGCTCCAAGACTTTATTTTTAGTCCCGTATTACCAAGAATGCTGTGACAGTTAAAAATGAGATTTTACATTTTAGTGATCTTTACTAAAACCGTGTAATTTAAAAAGTGTCTTTATATTTATTGCATTTTATAATTTTTAGTCTTTTTCGATTTTCTAATCTATTTTTCATCATAAATTTTTTATTGTAAATTTTATAATAAATTTACAGAGGTTTGTTATATCTAAGAACATGAATGCCTAACTCGCCATGGATACTATCACAGGTTCAAAATTAACTCTCACTCTGTGTATGCATGCATATATATATATATATATATGGTTTTACTTGAGGGTGGATTGGGCCTTCGAAGGATCGCTGAACTATTGGATCGTGATCTCAGCACAATTCAAAGGTGTGTGTTACGAATCGTGGCAGATAACAAAACGACACTAATATCAGATAGTAGAGCTTCCAGGAAGGTGTACCACACCACGTGAAGATCGTATGCTTCTGAGAAGCGTTGCGCTGGAGCCGTTTACCACAGTAACCATGTTATAGCGACATTTATCCCACACTACAGGTAACGTGATTTCAACGCAAACAATTCGAAACCGTTTGTGTGCCACAGAACTCCGAGGTAGACATCTTTTTCGAAATCTACCGTTTCAACGTTTTCACCGCTTACGCCGGCTCCAGTGGTGTCATATGAGACGCAATTGGTCGACAGAATGAAGAAACATTCTGCTCACGGATCAATCACGATGCTATTTAGGCATGCCAAATGGCCGTACTCGCGCAAGGCGGCGCCTTCAACAACGCCACCAGAAAGCTTTATCTATTAGTCGCCATATATCCAGTCTAAGTGGTATCATGGTTTGAGGTGGTATAACATTTGGTGGACGAACACCTATGGTAAACGTTTCTGACAGTATCACGGGACAACGATACGTCTCTGACATTGTGAGACCTGTGGTACAGTCATATCTGTCAATCAGATCAGGATGGTTTTTTCAGCAGGATACATCCAGGCCACATATTGCAAGGGTAACTATGAATAATCTACAAGGTTTTGATATCCTGCCTCCGTATTTGTTGCCAATTGAGCATATCTAGGACATCATTGGTCGCCGTTTAAGAGAACTCCCAATTCTAGCAAACCATGTTCAGTTATAAGCCCAATTGCATGCTGTGTGAAATGCCATCCCTTAGCACACCAATGACCATCTCATTGACGGGATGCCTCGTCGTATTCAATCCTGCATAGCCGCTTGCGTTGGGCCTATTCCATTTTGATCTAATGTTAACAAAGTTCCATGCTTTCATTTTCCAGGTATGATTTTTTATCATTTGCACATCTCCATGTCACAATTATATTCTGTAAATTCCATAAGGGTACATCAATTTCTTCATGGTGTTGCGATTTCAGTTTTGAGTAGTGTATATAAAAGAAATACAGTACATTTTATAATTCTGTTATATTCTTTTAACTTGGTGAATAAAATTACTGCATTGATTAATTTTAAGTGTTTTGTTTTTGTCTCGAAATCTTTACAAACTTATTATTTATTTAGTGATGTCGAACTAGCTCTTTCGAGCAATAATGAAATAAAAAACTTAGTGATAATATAAAAATAATATAAGCAATACACTTTTTGACTGGGTGTACTTGGTCGAGGAAGGTTGTGTGTTAGCAAAGCTCCTCGCTACGTGTATTTCCCTCGTGCACTATCATGTCGCAGCCACCACGTGGACTATTGAAACTCTAAAGACGCTTTGGTAGTTTTTCAAGAGACGCTTTGGTAGTGATAAGACGTTGTCTGATTATAGCAAATATAAGGAGGAACTCTTTGCACTTATTGTTGTTCATGCTCCCTCTAGAGCAGTTGCGATTGAGGACGAGGAAGAAGAATCGGACACGAAATGGATAATGGAACTGGATTATGACGATCGACTGAAATTATGCCAAAATTTCTCGGATGGCATCCACCTTGATCAGATCTGATGCCTGCGAGATTCGCACAGCTGGAATTGAACGAACGGACTAGTATGGATACAACAGCTTCTCTTGATGATGGTGAGCCCCCGTGAGTTCTCCTCACGGGAGTATTTATTTTCCTGCACCTTCGACTTCTTTTCCTGTCAGCCAGCCCATTTATAATTTTGTCACACAAGTGGCGCCATCTGCAGTTGTAAATAGTTGCAATTTACCTCCTACCCTTTCATTTAGCTTTAACACTAAGCCAATCCTAAATGTTAAGTCTAAAAAATATCCCTTAGTCGATAGCGACGGATTTCAGGCCGTGCAGAAGAGGCATACTGCCCGCACTACGAATGCTGATCCACCCCCTCCCATTAGCACGACCAAGCAAGTGCTCGACCCAGAAGTTCCAGCATATTACGCACAGAATATTGATTCTGCTCCCAAAAAGAATAGCCGACCCCGCTTTTCTTCATCGTTTCTGCTACGTCATAGCTACCTGGCCTATCTCAAATTGCTAGCTCCTTCCCTCCAGGATAACCTGAGGAGACGCCTTGTAAAAATTCAGGTCAGCACCCGTGAGGAATAGATAGAGATCCAAAGAAAGCTGAATAACGATAAGACCCATTACAGGACCTTCCTATTTAATGAGGAAAACCCAATTAAAGTTGTGATTAGAGGACTCCCTGTCCCAACGGACATAGCTTCAATACAAAGTGAACTGCTAGCCCATAAGTTTAAATTTAACAGCACTACCCAGTTGCACAAAGGACCTAAATTAAATAAAATATTAATGCCCCTCTTCTGTGTTCAATGCCCCAAAACCCCGAGAACGTAGAAATCAACAAAATAAAAAGCATGTTAAGAATGGAAATAAAAATAGAAAGGTACCGGGGGAGGGCCCTGGCTAGCCAGTGCTTTTCATGCCAGACCTTCCATCACCTGGCCCTATCGTGCTATCTCCCCCTTAAATCTGTGAAATGCGCTGGTTCCCACAAATCCAATGAATGCCTAAAAATAAAATCAACCCCTTGTACTTGTACCAACTGCGGTGGCGCTCATCCCACCAGTTACCGAGCCTGCTCAAAGTTCCCCAAACCTAAACCCAGACCCTCATTAAATTCTAATTGCAACAATAAATTTAACTATAAATATGTTTCATAAAATGCACGCCAACCATGCATGTACGCCAACCAATTCCAAAACAACCCCAAAGACTTTCCCGAGCTCCTCCCATCCTAATAAAACTCAAAATGCAAAACCCGCAAAAGATGCCGAAACCAAGAAAGTAAACGAATTTAGCGAATCAGTAATTGGTATGCATTTATTATTCCAAAATCATTTTAACCCCAAACATCTTTACGAATCTTTTTCCAAAGTTTTCCCCCAAGTGAATGCCGCAGTCCATTATCTTGCTAAAATTTAAATTTTATAAGTTAGTCTTAGCGGACTCCCCGTATAAATTTGAAGCCCTGTAGTTGACCAGCTCAGACGAACCCTGAATCCCCGCGTTTTATAAAAACGCAGCTCTCGCAGTTTCAAGGCCAGTTCTACACGGAACACAGCTAGACCCATCCCACTTTTCCCTTTACTTCGTGAGGAAAATTGTTCCTCCTATTCCAAATTCTGCTACTCGATAGATCTCGACTGTGATTCGTCACAATCGGGATCGAAGACCATCGCCCGTTTTTCTTTTGAGACTTCTTTTCATTAAATTACCTTTTCTACTATTTCCCAACCGACTCTTAAGATTGGAGTTTAAAAGGAAGCCTACGGCTGCCTTGGGAACTCCGTTAATTGGTTTGCCCTTGAAACCTTAAAACCTAATATAAACAATAAAAAACAAATTACATACTTGCTTACTGTGCAAAACTCAATAACGCAATTGGTAGACAATATTACTTTTTCTATAAATTAAATATCTAGTTGAAGTTTCAGGTAATACACATTTTTAAAAAACAGAATGTTCCCTAAAAGTTTACTGACATAAAAATTTCCCATAATATTCTATCAATTCATATAGGGAAAAACTACTCGATATAATAGTCTGGAGGTCAGTGCTCTTCAGAGTCCACGTCGACTATAAGAGCTTGCAATTCGGCTACTGTAGCCCAAGAATAGAGCATCGTCTGGCCAGTGCGAAAATTCGTAGTCCGATTCCCAGTTGGGGCAGCAATGTTCTTTACATTATTCCCCAAGAAAATCGCCTCTGTAGGTCAGAGCAAAGATGTCGGAGGTCTGAAAGTGAACATAGTACGATTAACACGGATTCAGTGAACTCTCGGGACGTTGAGAGCAGATTTCAAATAGGGAGGACAACGACCTGGACGAAGCTAACCTGGAGTATAAAACTAGCATCAGGAGCCTAATCTGAAGCAAAAATAGCAAGAGGTGATCAGACAGATTGTCAGCTGCACTCCAATCTGACATTAATGGTTGAAGACAGCGGGTAATAACGACAATAAGAACCTGTTATTCCATCCTAGTATCCTAACGGTAGAACGTAGGCTGGCTAGTACAAATATTCCTGGCTTGATTTCCGGTTTGAGCAGTATGGTACTTTGCAGCTATATGGATTATTAAACCAGATCCTGAGAAGAGACGCCAAAATTTTCCTCACCTAAGTATTTTTTCCCCGATAATTTTAAAATTCAAGATATATATATATATATATATATATATATATATATATATTATATCAAGTGTAAGTTAATTTTGTAAGAGAGATATCCTTAAACGTACATACAGATATCCGTAGACATAAATTTAATCCAGAAAAGTCAATTCTTTCTACATGTTTGGATACTCTGTTCAGGTTACCTTTGCTGTTGCATATAAATCAATCCGTTCTCTTGAAAAATTTATAAGTCATATTGACGGATGAGTACAAACTCTAGAAACGCAGCTAAAATGAAATCTCGGGTCGGGGTTGCTGATAAATATTTAAGATTGAGACTGAATACGTACACAAAAAAATTCCGCACATTTATTTCAGACGCAAAACGTTACTTTGTACAAGGTGCTTGAAAAGTAGAGAAAAATCTGATGTGGGCAGTACATGACTTTGCTTAATTAATGCAATGAATTTACTACATTTACTGTCAACAAATAATGTATAAGATCCACAGTAGTGTGCTTTTATAGTTGAATTCGTATACATTTGGCGATTTTCCAGATAACGACATGTAAAACGATTTCAAAGTACCCAATTAACTTATATTTCGCGCAACTCTAAATAAACAATTATCAATATTGATAGCATCCTTAATAAGAGATATAGTCCATATATTAAAATATTTTAATAATTAATTCTTCAATTAGGCGTAATTTTCATTTATTTAGCGTCAGTTTTGCAATTTTGGCGATATTTTTGTCAAGTTGGGTTGAAACACCGAAAATTTGGTGATACTATGCAAAATTATTCAGCAAGTTTTTTAAATGCATCACCATGTGTTATAGACAAACAGAGAAAAGAGCATCTGTTATATACTAGAAGGTATGTTCGTCATATGACGGAAATCTGAATTTAAGAGAATAACTTCCCATATGGCGTCAATTTATCAATTTGGCGACATTTTTGTAACTTTGGAAACTTTAAAATAAGCACCAACTTGACGACGTCCAGCTAAATTTCTCGCCAAGCATTACAGACGCCAAGCATTATAGTCCACTCTTATGTTTTTCCCAAGCTATTGAACTGCCATCAATTAATCGTCATTTTTGTCAATTTGGCGACAATTTCGTTAATTTGGCAAAAGGTCTCCAAGTTGGCAACATTCCGCCAAATTCTTCGTCAAAATCTCGCCAAGCCTTATGTCATGGGTAAATAAGTTATTCTTATAGCACATAAATGAGTATTGGCTTCCCAATATAAAAGTATTACCCAAAGTATATTTTCTCATGAATGAAATGAGCTATATCCAAGAAACTGATGTCACCAAATTCGTCGTATGATATTACATAAGGAAAGTGACCATATTTCACAATAGTTAATGTTTATTTATATTTTGTTATTTTTTGATACATTTGTCTGAAAAACGTTCAAAACCTCAAGAAAGGTTCATGCCAGCGTTATAAAGTTTATATCAATCGATTTCTAATGAAAAATGTCATAATAAATTATAATTTACTTAACTTTATTAAAGGTTTTTATTTTTTGATGGTTTTTTTCAAAATTTCTCTCGAAAATTTAAGCGGTTCTGAACATTCGATTGCGTTTAACAAAATAGGCTTCCAGTATTCACGTATTGTAATTTTTGTCCCAAATTTTGTGCGAATTTCTTTATTCGCTCTTGAGATATCATCTTCACACACACAGACATCATCTCAAAAACGTTTTATTCGTATTCAGAGATGCTTGAAACGTGTATTCCCGTTAAAAACTCGAATTCGAATTTTCAATTTCGTCGCAATAATTTCCTTATATATTATATAATGCATATAAAACAAGTAACAAATTTGAGTTTTCGACAGGACAGCACATTTCAAGCATCCCTGAACACGAATCAAGTGTTTTTGAGGTGATGTCTCTCTGTGCGTGTGTGTGCGTGAGACTGTGGAGACGATATCTCACCAACGAATGGAGCGATTAAAACGAAATTTAGAAGAAATATTACAATCTATGAATACTGGAAGTCTACAGTTTTTAAACGCAATCGAATGTTCAAAATCAGAACATCCTTGTATTTCTGAGTAAAATTTTGAAAAAATCAACAACAAATGAAAATATTTAATAAAGTTACTTAAATCATCATTTCTTATGCAATTTTTCATTAGAATATTATTGACACAAATAACACATTATAACAATAAATTTATCAAAAAATCACATAATATAAAAAAAATATAATTACTATTGTGAAATATGTCCACTTTTTATATGTTATATCATGTAATAAAGTTGGTGACATTATTCTGGTAGATCTAGCTCATTCCATTCATGTGGAAATATACGTTGGTTAATGTTTTGTATTTGGATGCCAATAGTCATTTATCTGCTCTAAGAATAACTTATTTCTATATTTAAAACACTTCATATTCATAACACTTGGCGAGATTTTGGCGACAAACTTACAGAAATGTCGACAACCTGGCGACTTTTTCAATGTTGCCAAATTAGCAAAAATATCTCCAAATTGATAGAAATAATGCTAATTCAATGAAAATGACGATTAATTGACGAAAATTAAATATCTTTGAAATAATACTGTGTACGACTACTATAACTAACCACTATAAGAATTCTGTAAGAATAAACTACTGTAAGAATAACCTATTTTTCCGTCCATAATGTTTCTCAAAATTTTGGTGACGAATTCGTCGGAATATCTCCAACTTGGTGACCTTTTCAATGTTGCCAAATTCATGAAAATGGCACCCAATTGATAAAAATTCGCTAAATTGATTAAACTGATACTAAATCAATGAAATGAATACTAACTGATGAAAGTTCAATATCTTGGAAAGAACATAAGA
This sequence comes from Amaurobius ferox, assembly GCA_951213105.1. NCBI lineage: Eukaryota > Metazoa > Arthropoda > Arachnida > Araneae > Amaurobiidae > Amaurobius > Amaurobius ferox. Next base: position 106,779,212 of record OX578134.1, read on the forward strand.
CTAGTTTAAAAATAACCCATTTTTCAGCCCGCCTGTCTATAATACTTAGCGAGAAATTTTATGCGAAAAATTTGAAAATCGGTATTTTCGTCATTTTTTCGCCAAATGAAGGGTACTGAGTTCCCTTAACTGGACGTCGCCAACTTGGTGACTTTTTTAAACGTTGTCAACGTGACAAAAATGTCACCAAATTGATAAAAATGATGCCAAATGAGATGTAATATTTCGCAAATTCTGATTTCCGTCATATGACGGACATACCTTCTAGTAGGTATATAAGAAATGCTCTTTTCTCCGTTTGTCTGTAACACTTGGTGATGCATTTGGCGAATACTCTAGCGAAGTATCACCAATCATTTTGTTATATTTCGCCCCAGATTGACGAAGGTGTCGTCAAAATGGCAAAAAATGATGCTAAATTAATGAAACTAATGCCTAATTGATGAATTAATTATAAAAATATTTTAATACATGGACTATATCGCTTATTGAGGATGCTATCAATATTAATGATTGTTTATTTAGAGTTGTGCGAAATATAAGTTACTTGGATACTTTGTAATGTTTTACATGTTATCATTCTTCCGAGAGGTTGGTGGTAGGCGAAGGAGGGTACTGTCCCTGTGGATGCCTCCCCCACTGGGTTCAGGTCTAAATTGGGTGGCACTTCCCGGCCGTCCATACATTTACCTTACACCTTTCTGGTAGGTCGGACGGTCTGGGTCTCAACAACAACAACAACATGTTATCATTCAGAATATCGACAAATTACAATTTAACGTTAAAAACAAAGTCGCTTGGATCTCATATATTATTTTGTGACTGTGAAAGGAGTGAATTCATTGGCATTATATGTGGATGATTTTTTTTAATATTTTGATTTACATCTTTTTATACAAGACAAATATTATGAAACAAAAAATTTCGAAGTTATAAACTTGTTCTTTATACCTGAAACACTCTATATAAAGAGGAATTAAACTTTGATAAATGCATACTTTAAATATACAAGTATATGATGTGAAATAATATTTGTGTTTTCATACAGATCTCTGTTAAAATGAATAAAGCAGCAATTTACACGATTGTTCATTGCATTTATAATGCAATTTACTTTTAACGCATTCATAGCTTCAAATTCATAAATAAATTATTTTGATATATTGTTTTCCGAAACAAAATGAGAGTTGTTTTTACTTTGTATACTATTGCATAGAGAAAGTATATTTTGACCGGAAATTTTCGAATTCGAGGCATAAGCGTATATGCACGCCTTAAGATCTATTAAACCATTTTCGAATGTCTATCTTCGGCGTGTGCAAGTATGTGTGTGCGTGTGTATGTATGTATGTGTGTATTTTTATGTGTATGACAGGTGAATATGATAACTCAAAAATGAATGCACCAGTGGCTATAGCATTTTATGCGTATATATAGTATGTGCAAAAACTAGCACGAGTTATTATTTTTAGTAGTTATCATGACTAGTGTATTCCAATTATTCAAATTTTAAGATTTTCATATCATTATGTCTTATAAAAAACAATAATAGTTCCCAGACCAAAGTATGCGCTGCTAACTTGAACTGATATTTTCTCTTGCAAATGGTGAAAACAGAAATGACAGCTTGATGTATTTATATACGCCACCAGAAATATCGTAGACATGAAAACTCAATTTACAGAGTTAGAAAAATTGTTGGTAAAATATTCAAGATATAGAATGCTTAGGTTCAGAAATATTCTAAGCACGCATGCCGATGCTACTACGTTTTTAAGAATTACTGAAGTTCAATATATTTATTCTTTAATACTTTAATAATATATATATATTCTATTTTTATTTAGTAATATCTTCCTTATTTTCATTAGGATGAGTTATTATATGGACTTATTTGTTTATATAGATTTTTCTATAAGCAACTATTTTATTTTATTTCTTTTATATATTACTCTCTATGTATTATTGTCTTACTTATAATTATCCTTATTCTATTATGATCAACACAAAATTGAAGTTTTAGCGTTATATATCCTAAAGGTTTATATATTATTATAAACCTTTAGGATATGTAACTTATCCTAAAGGTTATTTAGCGTTATATATTCCTAGGGCTATATATCCTAGCGCTATATATCCTAATTATTATATAATTTGATAGATATTTCTCGGTAGTTTCAATTCAAGATGGAAAATGTCTATACCGATATCATAATACCAACTTTCTGCTATGGATAGTGAGGTGTTGGAAAGAAAATAGAAAAATATATTGGAGTTAGTTAAACCCATTGCGTTGATAACTTGAAATGCCGAAATATTTTTAGTACGAGTTATTGGAATAAAATCTATTAACATAACACTATTCACAATTAACTACACCAATTTTAACTTTAACAGTATTTATTAAGAACATTCTATTCATTATTAAATTAATTACAACAATTATCACACCGCACAAATAGCTACTCAAGGCTTCGGACGAGTCGGGCGGTCTGGGTCTTTCACATAATTAAAAAGGGGCGCGGTAGCCCAGTGGTTAGCGCGCAGAAGTTGCACTCGGTAGGCCCGGACTCGATTCCCGCCACTGCCAAAACTGCCGCCGTGTTCACGCGGAGTACGATCACGTTACACATGTGGATCCGTAAGTCCTTCCGAGAGGTTGATGGTAGGGGGAGGAGGGTACAGTCCCTGTGGATGCCTCCCCTACAGGGTTCCGGTCTAAATTGTGTGGCATTTCCCTTCTGGGTCTCAACAACAACATAAGTAAGGAGAGAACTTCCCGGCCACTCAAATTCCTGCTGAAAGCCTTAGGGCCAGCCGAGTGGTCTGATCCTTCAACATAATTAAGGAGGATATTGAGCATGTGAAACCAGGTAAGTTATTATTATCAAACTGGTTATGACCTTTTACAATATTTGATAGGTACATACCTCCAATTTTGTCTTTGGACATTGACACATACCTACTTTCTTTCATTATAGGCACTCGCAAAAGTTACTATTGCACATTGCCTCTTCGGCAACGTTTGCCTCCATTTTATGACTGCACACTTCTGGATTTTGTCTGAACGCTGACACTCAACTCCCAGTTCTCAGTAATGATGTGTCAGCGTTTGTCTGAACGCTGACACATCATCACTGAGAACTGGGAGTTGGCACCCGCTAACTTTCCTTCCCGGCCGTCCAAATAGTTGCTCAAGTCCATTGGATGAGTCGGACGGTCTGGGCTTTCAACATCATCACTGAGTGCTCGTAACTTCATGAATATTTCAATGGGCGTCTTCCTTCTTACAGTGGTAGCCTGTTACTGCTACTCATCTCTCTCGTACTCTTTAACTTAGATCTCACAACATTACTTTGAATATCCTACTACTGATCTCATCTAAATCTGTTATATATTTCTGTTTCATATTTGAATCTGTAGAACCTTCTCTCGGTTGCGACTTCTTTTCACCTCAGGTCTGATACTCCTCTTCGGCGACCATTGGTTGACCTCAGGGCGAGGCGGTAACACTTCCGTATTGATTGACCTTTTAACCAACCCCATGGTTTTTCCTTTTGCCTCCAGTAACTAACTGCTCTGGCGCGACACAAACTGTACTTGAAGCCCCCTAATTTATGACATTTGCTGACTTCTCGGGTCAGGGCTGCAATACATTGGCTTCTTGGAGTCTGATGCCATTGTCTGGCCTGCTAGATATAAAAAATTCACACATAAAACTGTCTACGCAAATACTGGTTTCACAGATAGTTTTGATTATAATGATTACCTGACTAAAAATTATAATTTCAATAAATGTAAGAATAACAATCGTAAAACCAGCCCTTCTTCTCCTAACGCTCAAATCACTAAACATAACGGTCATTTGTATTTCTACAAGGTTTTTAATTGCATCTGTAAATTAACTTGTAACATTTGTAATTTTTCGTACATAGGACAAACTAGTAATCCAATTAATCTACGTAGGAATGTTCACAGAAATCATGTCAAAAATATATCCTCAAAAATAATTCTCTTCCTACTTCTAATAAAATTGAATATAAACACTTTGCTAGACACAGATCTGAAAATATTACTATACATATTTTGTACATAAAAACTAATCTAGCTGAGAGGATTTTTTTTTGAAAACTTTTATATTAAATCAACTTGTACTCTTTTACTACATGGTTTAAACCAATTACATAATTTTGTAAAAACTAGTTTTGTAAATAATAAATACTCTATTTTTAATGACCTTTTTTCGAATACCCAATTGATAATTAGAAATTCTGTTATACACAAACGAATAAAACGAGGTGAAGGAAATTTCAAACATCAAAATTACAAATCTGAGATTAAATATTTACATCATCAATTTAATAACAATTATCAATGGAAATTAATAAAATCATGGATTAAGAAAAAACATTTAAATAACATTTATGACATTTTCTTAAAATTAAACCTAACAAATGAATATTTTAATCATATTTTTATGATTTGATCATTACTAGATCTAAGTATTTAAAATGAAATCTTGATCAATGTTAAACTAATAATTCTTATTGTGTCATTTCTTTTAAACATCCTATTTATATTACTATTAATTTTAATGAAGTATTTCATAAATATAATCATTTATTACCTATTAAGGAGTTGATAATTTCGAAGACTTTTAAATACAATTAGCCGATTGGAAGTGTTATAATTAATTATAATAAGATTTCTCATTCTCTCTCTATAGATATAGATTCCATGTCTAATTTAGATAATGATTGTAGTTGCAAATGTGATAATTCTACTAATTATATTAATCCACTTTTGGGTCATATTAATACAGGAGACTTAGTTAAAAATGTTTCTTTAACAGCTGTTATGTCGTTTGTTGCAAAATTCAGTTTACAATCATTCCAAAACTCTTCTACTGTAATAAAGGCAATTAATCTTGACCTTGATAAATATATTTATTAATTAGTTTCTAAATATACTCTGCCATTAAAGGCATCTAACGTGTTGTTGTTGGGATCTAGACCGTCTGACCTACCAGAAAGGTGTAAGGTAACTGTTTGGACGGCCGGGATAAGCCACCCAATTTAGACCGGAACCCAGTGGGGGAGGCATCCACAGGGACCGTACCCTCTTTCTCCTACCACCAATCCCTCGGAAGGATTTACGGACCCACATGCTTAACATGATCGTACTCCGCGTGAACACGACGGCAGTTTTAGCAGTAGAGAAAATCGAAGCCGGGTCTACCGAGTGCAATTCCCACGCGCTAACCACTGGGCTACCACGCCCGGCACTTAACATGTGGAAATTTTCTTTGTTAATAGAAAATTTCCACATATGGAAATGTTCTTTGTTAAAAATTATTAAAACTACTATTAGTAGTATTATATTGTCTAAATCTTTATATACTATCTATATAATAAAAGGCAATGTCTGTGTGTGTGTCTGTGTGTCTGTCTTATACACTATACGTTTCGCGACCGCGCGTCGGAGAGCTACGAAATTTGGCAATCGGAGACCTGGGGGGGAGGGAAGGGGACACGTGAAAACCGATTTTTAAAATTTGAATTATTTTTTTTGTTATTTAATGTTTTATGCGATTTCGACCGTTTTTTGACATTTTTGCCCTTTTTTCTCCACGATGCAGACGTTGTAGAAAAAAACAAATTACACCATCGGAAAGAGCAGAGAATTTCGAGTAAAAATATATCAATTTCAACTCTCAATTTCAATTTCTAATATTTTTTAAAGATTTTAAAACAAAAGTCACTTTTGGCTCAAAAAAACGATTTTTGGTTTTTAAATTCTCGCATAGTAAAAAGTACTCATAATTTCGACTAATAATTTACATTTTTAGAAAGCTGAAATATCTGGCATTCTTACAAGTCTAATTTGGTCCAGAAATAATGAAAATTGCCTTCAGGATCGCAATTTTAAAGACGCCATGATTTTAAATTTGTCGGCTACCGGCTCAGTTCTTCAACGGCATTTTCCCCCCATCCGCAGTAGTTTCTTCCCCGTCTCCATGGAGACCGCGCTTTCGGTTTTAAATGAATTAAGAGCATAAGTGTTGTATACATCGGGCGAAATTATTATATTTATATGATATTTTAAATGGATATTTTAAATAATTTAAATGATTGAATTATGGTGGTTTGAATTGTGGTGATGTATTTGAAATTATTATATTTATGGATTGGTGGAACGATATGGATGATTTTTTTATTTTAAATGGATATTTTAATTTATGGATATTTTAATTTATAGATATTTTAAATGGATATTTTAATTTTATGGCTATTTTAAATAATAGAACGATGGAACGAGGATGGTGGAATTAAGAGCCTAGCATATGGTCATTATAAATTTAAATTAGCGCGCGGGAAGTTAGCGCGCGAGAATTGCACTCGGTAGGCCTGGGTTCGATTCCCGCCACTGATGCGGAGTACGATCACCTTAAACATATGGGTCGATAATTCCTTCCGAGAGGTTGGTGGCAGGGAAAGGAGGGTACGGTCTCTGTGGATGCCTCCCCCACTGGGTCCTGGTCCAAATTGGGTGAATAAAAAGAAAGTTATGGAGATTGTCGCGGAGGGCGCGGTAGCCCAGTGGTTAGCGTGCGGGAATTTCACTCGGTAGGCCCGGGTTCGATTCCCTCCACTGACAAAACTGCTGCCGTGTTCACGCGGAGTACGATCACGTTAAACATGTGGGTCCGTAAGTCCTTCCGAGAGGTTGGTGGTAGAGGAAGGAGGGTACGGACCCTGTGGATGACTTTCCCACTGGGTTCCGGTCTAAATTGGGTGAATAAAAAGAAGGTTATGGAGATTGTCGCGGAGGGCGCGGTAGCCCAGTGGTTGGCGCGCGGGAATTGCACTCGGTAGGCTCGGGTTCGATTGCCGCCACTGCCAAAACTGCTGCCATTTTCACGCGGAGTACGATCACGTTAAACATGTGGATCCGTAAGTCCTTCCGAGAGGTTGTTGGTAGAGGAAGGAGGGTACGGACCCTGTGGATGCCTCCCTTACTGAGTTCCGGTCTAAATTGGGTGAATAAAAAGAAGGTTATGGAGATTGTCGCGGAGGGCGCGGTAGCCCAGTGGTTAGCGCGCGGGATTTGCACTAGGTAGGTCCGGGTTCGATTCCCGCCATTGCTAAAACTGCCGCCGTGTTCAGGCGGAGTACGATCACGTTAAACATGCGGGACCGTAAGTCCTTCCGAGAGGTTGGTGGTAGGGGAAGGAGGGTACGGTCCCTGTGGATGCCTCCCCCACTGAGTTCCTGTCTAAATTGGGTGGCACTTCCTGGCCCTCCAAACAGTTACCTTACACTTTACTGGTAGGTCGCGCCAGCGAGTGTGCCACGGTTAGAATTTGCCACGGTCAGAATTTTCAAGGGTAGCGAACAGGCTGGTCTCCAAAGGCGGCTAGTTAATAATATAAAAGCACTAACATCGATTTAAAAAATATTTTGTTATTACTTATGTTGATAAGGCGCACCCACCCTAGTCCTGACACTTACCGTAAGGTGGTAATACAGTAAACAATAACGGTATGCAATTTAGTGTTTCAAATGTGTTTGATAAAAGTATTGTGTTCCTGTGCCTATTTCACCTGAAAATGACAAGTATCTAAGAGGAGTTCTAGAATTTATCATGGAATATTTTATTGTGCTACCACATATTGCAAATTATAGATTGCATTCATCCTACTCCGCTGTTCATTAAAGTCATCATTTTGTCTGTGTTGGTTGAATCCTTCAACTGGGTTTAAAATAAAAACAAAAATTTTTCGAATTATTTTTTATCTATATAAATAAAATTGAAAATCTGTCTGCCTGTCTGTCTGTTTGTCCCGTTATCACGGAGGAACGGCTGAACTGAATTTGATGAAATTTTGTGAGTAACCTGGAAATTATCCCACTTCAAATTCAGTTCATGTTTGGAGTTTCTACGATCTGTGGTTCTCGAGATATTAGTAAAAATCGAAATTTTCGTTTGTCTCATCATCACAGTGGAACGGCTGAACAGAATTTGATGAAATTTTGTGGATAGCCTTGAAATGGCCCCCCATAAATTTAGCCAAAGTTTCGAGTATCTAAGACCAGGGATTGTTGATATATTAATGAAAAATGAAACTTTTTCCTAGGAGTTCTACTATCTAACTCCGTGGTTTATCCAAACGAAAAGCTTGAAAATCGTTTGAAAGTGAATTAAAACCTTATCTTTGAGTTTGGTGGAAGATTTTTTGCGCTAATTAGTCACTTTCTGAAAACATAAATTGTTTGAAACATGATTTAAGTGGGAAATCTATCTCCATGGTTTATTTTCCATAAGCTTTTACTGAACAATGAAAAGTATAAAGAAATCAAAATGGCTATTTAATTTCGCAGTTTATGAGGAAGATTCTATCCTATATCATGTTGCTCAGAAACTTAATGAAATTAAATCTGTCTGTTAATTTTAATTATTATTTTTTCGATTTGAATAATAAATAAATGGATATAAAATATATTTTAGAAAAGAACGATTTGATTTTTCTTATAGCATTTTTGAATGGATAATATCAATTACGGTCTTCAGATTTAAACGTTGTTATTATTGATATTTTCGGAGATTATTGATTCAGGGATTATTGATATATTCAAGTTATTATGTCATTGTTTCATTAGGACAGAAATTGTTTAAACTCATATATTGTACGTTCTGCGAGTAATCTTCTACAAATACACGGGTATATCTTCTAATCTACGAGAATATAAGTAGTACAGGTGTTGGCATATGTTTTCATATATATTGGCATATAACAGAATCAATTACGACTTTCTGGTATAAAGATTACGGGGATTATTGGTATTTTCAATGTATTACGTCATCTCTTTTATTTTGGCAAAGGTTTTTGAGACTCATATTATATATATAATACGGGTAACCTTCTAATGTACTAATACAGGTTATATCTTCTAATACTCGAGTAAAGTACGGGTCCTATAAAATTTTAATGCTTCCATTTTGCATATATTGATTCAATTCCTTTTATTTTGTGAATTTGCTTACAGAAGGGGACCAGGATGTTTTATTCTTCAGATCTGCCCGTGAAGATAATGTTTCATAGTGAGAACAGATATTCTTAAACTTCTCTTTAGAAGCAATAAATTTAATATTATAACAGAATTTGCACATGATAGCGAATTATAAATTTCTTTATATTATATACTCCGTACAAAGAACGGGTATGCTGCTAGTATTTTATAAAATTTCAATTTCAGTGTGTCTATCTTTTTTATGTTTAAATAAACACACATATTTTCTGAAGAAAAACAGTTGGTACGTCCATTAAAATTAATTTATGTTAAACGCGGAGAGTTTCCCTTATGGTGCAGCGTAACACACGAATCAGCCTGGAGGAATTCCGCAATGAAGGGGTTTAGAAAATAAATTATAATTGCTTATTGAGTATTTTATAATGTATTGTATCCTAATACGTATGTTTTCTAAATGTAAATAAATTATTATGGCTACATAAGTTTCTTTCTTGGGCACCAAGTGTCTAAGATTACTGATTTCAAAAAGTGCGCTATCTATCCCGGATTTACACTATAATAAAATAATAGCTTTATCAAATTTCTAGCAACGCACTTTTATTACTTTCCTTATATACATAATGTATAAGGAAAGTATTGTGACGGGGTCGAAAATTCGAATTCGAGTTTTCGACGGGAGAGCACATTTCAAGCAAATCTGATCACGAATCAAACATTTTTGAAGTGATGTCTGTGTGTGAGTGTGTGAAAGTATGTGTGTGTGTGTGTGTGTGTGTGTGTGGGTGTCAGTGGGTCTGATAGATAGATAGTGGGAGACGATAACTGACGAATGAATGGACCGATTCGAACGAAATTTGGTACAAAAATCACAATACGTAAACACTGGAAGCCTATTGTTTTTAAACGTAATCGAATGTTCAGAACCCACCTAAATTTTCAAGTGAAATTTTGAAAAAATCGTCAAAAAATAAAAACCGCCAATAAAGTTACGGAAATAGACATTTCTTTTGTAATTTCTCATTAGAAAACGATTAACATAAAATTTAGAACGCTAACATAAACCGTTCTCGAGATATTTCACATTTTTAAAAAAAATTATTAAAAAGTCATATAAAATAAAAAATATATATTTCCTATTGAGAAACATGTTCAGTTTTCATGTGTAATACCATGCAATAAATTGGGTGACATTATTCTCGTGGATCTAGCTCGTTCCATTCATGAGAAAAGATACTTCGAGTAATACTTTTGTATTTGAACGCCAATAGTCATTTATCTGTTATAAGAATAACTTATTTCTCCTTCAGTAAAGCTTGGCGAGATTTTGGCGACGAATTTGGCGGAATGTCGCCAATTTGGCGACTTTTTGAAATGGTGTCAAATTAGCGAAAATCTCGCCAAATGGATTAAAATTACGCTACATCAATGAAAATGACGACTAATTGTCAAAAATTCAATATCTTTGAAAGAATATAAGTATCTACAATAAGAAAAACCTATATTTTGTACTGTAAAAGTAGTAAATTTATTGCATTATATAAGGAAAGTCATGTGTTGCCCACATCAGATTTTTATATATATGATGAAAATGTGAAAAAAGTATATTTTTTTTGCTTTTGCATATTTTAAAATAAATATGAATAAATTCTAATTCTAAAACTTGTTTTTACTTGCTTGTTTTCTGCTTTTAAGTGTACTAGGGGATACATCCCTCGCTCGCTACTCTCACCAAACCCCGTAAATCGCTGGCACTCAATGAGCTCTCTTGCGATCACTTACCTGCTGCCTGTTGCACAGGCACAATATGTTCGTTAGGGGTCCGCCCCTTATTCACTGGAATTCACTAATCTCCGGAGTTTACATCGAGATCTCTGTCTATGGATATAGGGATCTACATTTTCAAAATCACAATTCAATTTCGACGAGATATTTATTTCACCTTTCTGTTTGCATGCGCTGTGAATACGAGCAGCTTTGGTCTTGCGTATAAATAAATCCCAAGTGATAAAAGTTGAAGTGACAGCTTGGAGTTATTATAGAAATGCAGTCTGCCGCAGAAATGTCAGAAACGCAGAAACCTTAATTCACGGTCATAGGAGTTGTTGGATTCTGCACTTAAATTGCATAGGCACGTGAAAAGAAATTCTTTGCACGTAATAGAAAACGAAACCATAATATGTGTATATGCATTCAAATATAAAATATTTCTTTCTTTCCCTATAATATATAGTATATGTTATACACATATAATGCCGTATATCAAATATGTAATGCATAAAAATATATCATTAACACAATGATGAACAATCCATAATATACCTGCGCAAAGAAGTAGCATTTGTCAAAAATGCTCAGTAAATCGGATGCTTAGAGTTTACGATCAAAATCTCCAGATGTAAAGTTTAAAGTGCATAAAATTCTATCATTTCACTTCTCTCAGAAACAAGTCTTTGTTATTGTTGTTACTTCCTCTTGGTCTAGCCGATGGCTAGACTATGTCTACTCGTCCCCAAAACATTGAATACTCTCAGAGTATTCCGCAGTAGATTATGAGGATCCCGATCAGCACAAGAAAGCAAGAGATTATAAGAGGCTTTGGCATACTTGCTCTTAGGATAGACAAGGAGGGAGATTTTTTTGTCCTTTAAGAAATCTCAAAGTTTTGATATCACCTCTGAACAATCTAGACATTGAAGTTTATAACCTTCTTTCACCCACAAAATTCATGGTAAAACCTGGATAATTTTCCGTGTACCAGTCATGAACAGAGGGTCCCTCCATGTTGCATTTCTATAACCAGTTTTTGGTCTTACTGAAAATATCCTGGGGAGTCTGTATATTAGGTGACCTCAAGGTTTCGAAAGTCCTCTTTGGCCAGTCTGTGCAATACTAAAAATACCACATACCATATACAGAGGGAGATTATTGTAATATCCGGTTATTTCATATTGAATAACAGTTCTGATTCAATTGATAACATCCGATATATTAAAAAAAAATTCTCGAATTAAAAACTCTTGACGTGAAAAAATTTTAATTCGAAAATTTTTTGAAAATATATTTAATACTAAAGCTTTATATAAAGTTATTATCTCTACATATTGAGTATATTACTCTTAATCTTGATAATTTAACAGTAAGCAACTTTCCGATATTAAACTTTGCGATATTATATAATAATATATTTCGGGACAGTAGTATGTATTCAAATTTGTCAGCGCACCACAAAAGGGTTAACAGCAGTATTTTAATGGATTTATACCTATATTATTATAAACAAAAATTTATATCTAAGGACTTTTTAATTTATAGATACGTGGATGATTTAATTTGCATCACAAATACACCCACTAACCATATCAATATTCATCATTACCTGGATAACTTAGAATTCATGTCATATCAACCAAGTCTAAGTAATAACGTAAATTATTTTTATATAAATTTAAGTTTGAATCCCCATAATAAAATATTTGCTTAGTTGATAAAAACGATCTGTATGATTTTAATATTTATAAGCTGCCATATTTAATACTATCTAAAATATATTTTTTTTTGTTCATTAAATTCTACTCAATTATTTTGTAAAAGTTGTAGCAAATATTTTTTTTAGAATATATATGGACTTCTAAATAAAATGTATCATTATTTACATATTAATGATCTAAAGCTTATCAATACGATGTAAAACTATATTTCATCTATAGTATTATTCATCTGCAATATTATTAATAATTTCAAGTATATATGATAACATAAATAATTTAGTTTAATATAATACTATATGTATACAAAATTAATATAAAAATATTTTTATCTTTAATACTCATTTCATTTCATAAATATCTTCTATTACATATTTTTTCATCACATTCATTTTTCATTTCAACTTTTTATTTTTTACAATTTTATATCAACTATCATATTTCAATTCCATATATACAATTCCATTAATATGTATTAGCTACTCTTTCATTTATAGTTGTATTACCAATTGCAACTGATTTATGTTCGATTCATATCATTTGTTTTCTACATCAATTTCAGTTTCTTCCTTTTTGGTGAAAACAATTACGGATCTATTCATTTGTATACTTTGTGAGGACCTGATAACCTGTTACTTATCGTTTCGGTAATTGCATTATATTTGGATTTTCCTGTGAACTAACAGTCTAATAGCTCTTCGGTTTGATAGACCAATCAGGAGTTACCCAGACAGTTTGCGATTCTACTAATGGGATGGAATCAACGTTTTGCTACATTAGATCAATTATTTTAGCGTCGTGTACACGCATAAGCCCTGATCGGAAAAATAATATATGTATCCTTAATAATACTAATGGGTCAAAAATAGCAATCTCGAATCGTTCTAGCAATCTCGAATAATTTGAGGAATCTCTGGTTAAAAAGTTCTCGTTCGTAACCAGGTAGTATTCAGCTATTTTTTATTATGAGTAAGTAGGATATCTAACTAAGGATATTGCCGCCACACGTGAAAGTGTGTCTTGTTATGTAGTTTGAATGTGTTTAGCATACAAGAGATATCGCCTTTAAGTTGATTAAATGAAACTAAGATGGTTGTATTTCAGTTAATAAATGTATTTATTTGGCGTCTTATAATATGTGTGTGTATGTTGTAAAGAACCTTGCTTCCCCAATCGGGAATCGAACCCCGAATCTCCGAACTGGCCAGTCGACGCTCTACCGTTGAGCTACTGGGATGAAATTACAAGTTCTTATAATCGAAGTGGACTCTGTAAGTGGTAATCCTGCGTTGTTAGACGATATTTCTATTTTAGTGTTATTGTTTTTAAGCACTCCGTCTCATTAAATAACACAGATAAAATATATAGATACTATAAAAATACGGTTCATATAAATAAAATACGATTCAAGGTGTTACGAATGTAAATTTTGTTCGAAAAACTCAACTATTTTGAGTTTCAGTTCATCTGACAACCTAAGAATTCCTGGACCGCGTAGTACGTGCGCGACATATTCTTTATGCGCATGTAATGCATATCTTAAATATTTATCTAGCAATCCCTAACTCTGCGAATTGAGTTTGCATACTGGCGACATTTCTGATAGCTTATGTGCATGCCACAATATGCCACTTTAGCTTCACTACTCTGGATTCATTTATATGCAAGAGCAAAGATGAGTTGTGCTCAAATTAACAGTGCAGAGGCAAGACAATTCTTTTTAAAATTATATTACTTTCCCTATATACTCTATGTATAGGAACTCTATATATACCTCTATGTATAAGGAAATTATTGTGAAGAGGTCGAAAATTCGAATACGAGTTTTCGTCGAAAGAGCACGTTTCAAGTATCCCTGAACTTAAAACGAACGTTTTGAGATGCTGTCTGTGTTTATGTATGTCCGTGAGTCTATGGATGTGATATCTCACAAGAAATGAAGCGTTTTAAATGTAATTTGGTATGATCATTGTGCTCCGTGAATATTGAAATGCTATTTAATTTAAACGCTATCGAATATTCGGAAATTTTCCAAATGTTTAATTGAATTTATGAAAAAAAAATTCTTAATAAAGTCAGGACATTCATTAATGTTAACTAAATGATCATTTTATACGTTCATTTTTATTCTAAAATGAGTGACATAAACTTTAAAATAGTAGCCTGAACCGTGCTTAAGATATTGAAAGTTTTCCAAATAAATGTATCTAAAAATTGCATAACATTGAACAGTAATAAGTACAATCAAATATGTAACTTTTGTTGATAAATTTAGCGGCCTTGGTGATTAATTTTGTGAAATAGTGACAACATGGTGAGTTCGTGTATGTTATGCGACATTAACGAAAATATCACCAAATTGGCAAAAATTATGCTAAAGTTGCGAAAATGACGCCAAACCGATTATTAATAATCAAGATATTATAACGTAATGGAGTTTGATAATTATCAGATTTTAGGAATACTTTCAATTTTCAAGTACCAAATTAACTTATATTTGCTTATATAAGTTAATTTAGTATTTCAAGATAATTTTACATGTTGTCACCCAAAGAAGTGGAAAACGTGCTAGTATAGTTTCAACGTTAAAAACATTGTACCTTGAATCATTATTTCGTATTGACAGAAGTAAAATACTTGAATTATGCAGTGAAATTCATAGATTGTCTGTCCACATCAGAGGGGTATCTTTTTTGGCATCTAGATATATTTATTTCTTACGCATCCAGACTCTTTTGATATTACACTTAAAGTTAACTATATTTTCAAGTTGAGTGAAATGCTATGTGGGTATGAAACCTCGTTTTGAAATACTTAGGCTAAATTAATGGCCCGCAAATGAAATATCGTACAAGAATGGGATTTGTAGTTACGTATATATAATTGATTTATATCCACCTTTAAGGCATGTGTAAAAATGTATAATTAATTATTTTCACATTATAAGCACCGTTGCATAGTGTGTATATGCGATATGTCTATCGACTGCAAATCAAAAACTATAAATAAACTATAAATATAAGTTAGCACCTCAGTAGATAAAACTTTTGCTAGTTATTTCAGAATCTTCTAAAATGTTGGTGAATTGGCACTCTAAGACGCATCCTAAGTCACTAAATAAAGAGAAACAATATTTTGAAACTGAAAAATCAATATAATTAAGTGATCATTCAATGAGTTATTTCTTGCAATAAAAAACAAGAGAAATATAAATAAAATACATTAATTTAAGTTTGTAGGGAAAACCATCTAATGTATAGGTATGACGTATAATTTTAGTAATGAATTTCATTGATCAAAAAATGAAATAACTAAACCTCTAGTAATATTTCTAACATGGATAATAAATATATTGTTTCAAAACCATCTTATATTGTAGAACAAGAATGCTAAATGTTCTAAATATACTAATGCTGGATGTACACAATGTACTAATGCTAAATGTGTATAAATAAAAATGCTAAATGTACATAAATGTAATAAATATGCAAGCATATCAATAATCATAAACATATAGATCATTGTAAGGAAACTCTACACCAGATAGCGTAAAACATAGGTTCACGTAAATAAAAAGCAAATGAGATATGTAAATTGAAATTAATTGTACGAAATACAGACGAAAATTAATTATTAAAGGATACGCCATATAAGTAAAAAAATCTGATGTGGGCAACACATGACTTTCCTCATATAATGTAATGAATTTATTACTTTTACAGAAAAAAATAGGTTTTTCTTATAGTAGATACTAATATTCTTTTCAAGATATTGAATTTTCGACAATTAGTCGTCAATTTCATTGATTTAGAGTCATTTGTATCCATTTGGCGATATGTTCGTTAATTTTGTAGCGTTTTAAAAAGTCGCCCAGTTGGCGACATTCCGCCAAATTCGTCGCCAAAATCTCGCCAAGCGTTATGCACTAAGAAATAAGTTATTCTTATAGCAGATAAATGACTATTGACGTTCAAATACAAAAGTATTATTCAAAGTATCTTTTTTCATGAATGGAACGAGGTAGATACACGAGAATGATGTCACCCAATTTATCGCATGGTATTACATATGAAAAGTGAACATGTTTTTCAATAGGGAATATTTTTTTTTATTTTATATGACTTATTGATAATTTTTTTGAAAAATGCAAAATATCTCGAGAACGGTTCATGTTAGCGTTCTAAAATTTATGTCAATCGTTTTCTAATGAAAAATTACATAAGAAATGTCTATTTGCGTAACTTTATTAGTGGTTTTGATTTTTTGACGATTTTTTCAAACTTTTTCTCGAAAATTTAGGGGGGGGGGTCTGAACATTCGATTGCGTATAAAAACAATAGGCTTCCAGTGTTTACGGATTGTGATTTTTGTACCAAATTTCACTCGAATCGGTCCATTCGTTCGTCAGTTATCGCCTCCACGGACTCACTGACACACACGCACACGTACTTTCACACAGACACACACACACACACACACACACACACACACACACACACACACATCACCTCAAAAATATTTGATTCGTGATCAGGGATGCTTGAAACGTGCTCTCCCGTCGAAAACTCGAATTCGAATTTTTGACCCCGTCACAATACTTTCCTTATACATTATGTATATAAGGAAAGTAAAAAGTATTGGAATCATTTCAAAAATCGCAACTCGAGTTTTCAACGGATCTACACATATTGGAACCTCTATTTTTATCCACTCTAGCTCAAAAGCTAATCGACTAAATTTGATAATTTTTTTTACGTAAGTCACTTGTAGGTGACCCTGATGCTGATTAGATTAGTACGATTCGGAATAAAAGAACTTGCCTTTTTTTTTACGAAATGGCCCTCAAAAATCGTACGTATCCACTCTAGCTTAAAAATTAGTCGACCAAATTTCATAAAATTTGGCAGTTTCAATTTCTAAAGTTTGGTAGATAAATGTCCTTCCTGTAAGTTACAATGGTGCTGATTAGATTTTGAAACGATTCGGGAAAAGAAAAACTACTTTTTTACTTTCCTTATATACATAATGTATAAGGAAAGTATTGTGACGGGGTCGAAAATTCGAATTCGAGTTTTCGACGGGAGAGCACGTTTCAAGCATCCCTGATCACGAATCAAACATTTTTGAAGTGATGTCTGTGTGTGTGTGTGTGTGTGTGTGTGTGTGTGTGTGTCAGTGGGTCTGTGGAGACGATAACTGACGAACGAATGGACCGATTCGAACCAAATTTGGAACAAAAATCATAATCTGTAAACACTGGAAGTCTATTGTTTTTATATGCAATCGAATGTTCAGAACTCCCCTAAATTTTCGAATGAAATTTTGAAAAAATCGTCAAAAAATCAAAACCAATATTAAAGTTATGCAAATAGACATTTCTTATGTAATTTTTCGTTAGAAAACGATTGACATAAATTTTAGAACGCTAACATCAACCGTTCTCGAGATATTACGCATTTTTCAAAAAAATTATCAATAAGTCATATAAAATAAAAAAAAATATTCCCTATTGAAAAACATGTTCACTTTTCATATGCAATACCATGCGATAAATTGGGTGACATCATTCTCGTGTATCTAGCTCGTTCCATTCATGAAAATATATACTTTGAGTAATACTTTTGTATTTGAACATCAATAGTCATTTATCTGCTATAAGAATAACTTATTTCTTAGTGCATAACGCTTGGCGAGATTTTGGCGACGAATTTGGCGGAATGTCGCCAACTTGGCGACTTTTTGAAATGTTGCCAAATTAACGAAAATCTCGCCAAATGGATAAAAATGACGCTAAATCAATGAAAATGACGACTAATTGTCGAAAATTCAATATCTTCGAAAAGGATATTGGTATCTACTAGAAGAAAAATCTATTTATTTTATTCTAAAAGTAGTAAATTCATTTCATTATATAAGGAAAGTCATGTGTTGCCCACATCATATTTTTTTGACGAAATGGCTTGCAAAAATCTCCAAAATTTAAAATAAAGGGATAAGTATGCTCAAATGTGTCAATTATTTGCTTGTTTTACAGTTAATTTTTAATGCTGAAAAGAATAAGAGCAATCTCATTATTCTCGGTTTAGCCGTTTTCGAGATATTTCAGTTTTTTTTTTGTTACGCAGCGTTCGAAAATACGTTAAATTACCATAACGAAACGAAAATTGAATTAAGATTACAAATTCTGTGTCATTTCAAATGATTATGCTTGCTATTTTGTGTCATTAAACTTGTTTTAATGAATTATTAATGAAATAAATGGAAAATGAATATGAATTAGCACGAAACGTCATGTGCTGCCCACATCAGGCATTTCACTTTCCCTGCAAAACATGGCAATGTATAGCGAAAATATTGGAATCTAGTCGAAAATCGCAACTTGATTTTTGATGGATCTACACGTTTCGGGACCTCTACAACACGAAAATTCTATTTTAGCGTGACATCTGTGTGTGTGTGTGTGTGTGTGTGTGTGTGTGTGCGTGTATGTGTCTGTATGTGTGTGTGTGTGTGTGTGTCTTTGAAATGTATGTATCCACTCGATTTTTGATCGCAACTCGATTTTTGATGGATCTACACGTTTCGGGACCTCTAGAACACGAAAATTCTATTTTAGCGTGACATCTGTGTGTGTGTGTGTGTGTGTGTGTGTGTGCGTGTGTGTGTCTGTGTGTGTGTGTGTGTCTTTGAAATGTATGTATCCACTCTAACTCAACTAATTTACGAAATTTCATAAAATTTGGTTGATAAGTAACACGTAGGTTACTCTGGTGCTGATTAGATTTTGTTACGATTTGGAAAAAAAGCAATCTGCTTTTTTTTGCGATATGGCCCGCAAAAATCGTTAAAATCTAAATTATAATACTACGTATGCTCAAATGCATACATTAAATGCTTGTGTGATAATGCGACCTTTGATATTGGAAAGAATAAGACTAAACCCATTACTCTAGGATTAGTCGTTCTCGAGATATTTGAATTTTTTTCGCATATTTTAAGAATAAGTCCAGTTACCAAATGAAAACGAAAGCTGAATTAAAAGCGTATATTCAGTGTATTTTCAATTAATTATGCGTCTTATTTAGTGCAATTAAACTAAATTCAATGAAATTTACTAATAAGATAAAGAGACAATGAATTTGACTCTACAGGGAAATTCATGTGCTGCTCACATCAGATTTTTTTATATCGGTAAATTGTCAATATTACTTTCCTTATATACATAATGTATAAGGAAAGTATTGTGACGGGGTCGAAAATTCAAATTCGAGTTTTCGACGGGAGAGCACGTTTCAAGCATCCCTGATCGCGAATCAAACATTTTTGAAGTAATGGCTGTGTGTGTGTGTATGTTTGTGTGTGTGTGAAAGTGTGTGTGTGTGTGTGTATCTGTGAGTGAGTGTGTGGAGCCGATAACTGACGAACGAATGGACCGATTCGAGTGAAATTTGGTACAAAAATCACAATCCGTAAACACTGGAAGCCTATTGTTTTTATACGCAATCGAATGTTCAGAACTTCCCTAAATTTTCGAATGAAATTTTGAAAAAATCGTCAAAAAATAAAAACCACTAATAAAGTTACGCAAATAGACATTTCTTATGTAATTTTTCATTAGAAAACGATTGACATAAATTTTAGAACGCTAACATGAACCGTTCTCGAGATATTGCACAATTTTCAAGAAAATTATCAAAAAGTCATATAAAATATTAAAAAAATATATTTTCTATTGAAAAACATGTTCACTTTTCATATGTATATCATGCTATAAATTGGGTGACATCATTCTCGTGGATCTAGCTCGTTCAATTCATGAAAAAAGATACTTTGAGTAATACTTTTGTATTTGAACGCCAATAGTCATTTATCTGCTGTAAGAATAACTTATTTCTTCGTCCATAACGCTTGGCGAGATTTTGGCGACGAAATTGGCGGAATGTCGCCAACTTGGCGACTTTTTGAAATGTTGCCAAGTTAACGAAAATCTCGCCAAATGGATAAAAATGGCGCTAAATCAATGAAAATGACGACTAATTGTCGAAAATTCAATATCTTGAAAATAATATTAGTATCTACTATAAAAAAAACTTATTTTTTTTACTGCAAAAGTACATTCATTGCATTATATAAGGAAAGTCATGTGTTGCCCACATCAGATTCTTTTAAATTACTGAAATACCAGTACCAATTGATTAAAAACATAAGGAATTTTTGCTTTTAAATCTTAACAATGCTAAAATTTTTATATTTTGTCTGGTTTAGAATTCCCTATCAAAAAGCCAGCGTTGAGTTGTCTATTAATGTTCTTAAATTCATACGGTCGGAAAAGAACTATATTTTCATTGCGGAATTATAATAATGTGTCCAGAGACATATCGAAGTCAAAACTTCAAATTTAAGTTGGTGTGAAAATTTATTTTATTTTAACATTGTAAATACAAGCCGAATGCGTGGGTCTTTAAATGCTATTCCTGCACTGAAAGCGTGATTCCTAACTTTAGAAACGCGCCTCTCTAATGTTTGGATATTTGACTATATAACTATAAAACTTCATCATTGAGGAAATGCAAATATCACTTAACGTGCCTCTTCTTTATGCATCAAGCTAAAATAAAATAAACGCATAAACTTAATCACAGAATTGCATTTTGGAGATGCAAATTTATGCTAATGTGATATGCGTACACGCCACCTTTCTGAAAACTATTTCATTCACTTAAATAAATATATTTTTAAACTACGTCAAATTCATGTAAAAAATATCTTCTTTTAACGTTACCTTTGTTTAACTTGAGCATGAGGAAAGGTAAATATAATATATATTTTCTAATGACGAAGATTAATGCTTGTGAAAGTTTCGAAAGTTCAATTATATTTACTGGTATTTGCTGGTACGAATATTAAGGTTTGCGAAAGTTTTGCGGGAAGTTCAATCATATTAGCTGGTTTTTTAAGTTTATTTACGTTATTATGCTAATAGTTCTATTAGGTAATTCCTGGAGAGATTCCTTTGCATTTTTTATTTCAACCCGGGAGGTAAAACGCAGACGGCTTCAGCTATATTGGATGAAGTTATTAAATATCAACTTACAATATAAGGACATATGCGCCAGTAATGATAGAAAATAAACATATTTGTGACCTTAAGTTGCGCAAAATTTATAAACGATTTTTAAATGATTTTTTATTCAAAAGTATATATATTGGAATGCAAGTAATGAAATTTTTGTCGAAAGAAACGTCGCTTTCTGCAGTGGCTTGTCAAACATTTGCGGTTGGAAGGATATATTTTACGGTTTTTAACTGAAATCAAAAATCTAAGTAAATCTTTGGAGTATACTCAGATATCGAGTAAATTCCTTATTCACAAATGCACTTTCTGGAGCTTGACTTGATGCCGGGACGGACTTCAAGTTTTGGTTGTAATCCCTGATATTCTCCAAAAATGTAGAAATGAGTATTTGAAAAGCAGATAAAAATCCATGATTTTCCATACTGTTCAATAAATAATAACTTCATACATAATGTTCCTTTTGAAAACAAATGACGGACACTTTTGATAGCTAGCATGAACCGTTATTGATGAATGAAACGGTTTTTGGATAGATTCAAGTCTTGATGCAGAACTTTTGGCAATCAATGCAGTTTAATGCGTTCCCTCTTCTTGTAGGACCGCTTATATGTATTTTAACTGATTCTATGGCCGCTCTTTAGTGTTTTTGCCAGCACAGACATCTTCTTAATAAATTAAAGGACAAAGACTTTATATAGCAGTGGATTCCCGCACATTGCGGTGTCCATGGTAAAGGATTTGTAGATAGTTTTGTTAAATTGTTATTCACAATGGGACCAGTTTCTCTCTAGATGGTTCAGTAAGATCAAAAGAGAGGTTTGTATCCTCTGGTGTTATTCTTGGAATAAAACTGGAATTAATCGTCATATTTTTCGTTTCCAAAGGGATCCGAATGATCCTAATTACTTCAGAATAATCTCAAAAATGATTGCAACTTTTGCTGCTAAGGCTAGGGCAGGTCACATAGTCACCCAAGCCTAATTGAATAGATTTCATCAACAAGTGCCCTGTTTTTTTTTTTAGACGAGGAGACTCTGAAACACATCATCTTGTTCTTCTGCACTAAATAGAACATTTTTAGAACTGTTTAAGCAAAAATGTTTGTTCCTTTGTCTATGTTATCTGGCTTGTCCAATGTCCGTTTTATGTGTATTTCTTTTTTGGTCTGTAGAAGACATCGTGAAATCGGCCGCTAATGCGCCAGAATCACATATCAAGTTGTATGTAATAATGCTATAGCAAGAGTCTTTGAGAGAATTTGAATCATTTGAGCCCTCATCATGATAATTTTATCTAGTTCTAGTTTTTCCCCATAATACATCAACACATATAATTTGATAGCGTTCTTGAGTTATCGTATTCATGTTTCACAGACATCCACCCATACGCACTCACAAGCATTCACAGTGCACACACATACACGCATCCAAATATATATCCATTCATACACATACACATCTATACACATATAAACAGAGCGACTTATTTCTGAAACTGTTCGAAATAGGTTCAGAAGGTGTTAAAGCGTGCTCATCCATCAAAATTTTGAATTAACATTTCTTTTTTTTTTGGCAGAAACAATATGCTGCTTTAAATTTTTCTTAGAATGTTGATTAGTTTTTCTATATCATTTGGATATATTAATTCTACTTTTAATGATGATATTTTTCCAAAAGAATTTTAAACTGATTTGTCCTTGTCGTTTTCAAATATGCACACATTGTTTTAGGCAGCTCTGTTTTAAACTCCAGAAAAGCTATCCCTGATTTAGGAGCATATTTTCTCCTCGCCAACTAATAATTTTTCTCTCTACAATAATGCAATTCTTATGTAGCCCTTCATTGAGTATAAATATGAAAGTAGAATGAATTCCATTTAAGAAACATTGCATCGTAAATTGAAAAGCACATTCGTCTTCTTTTGATTGCGAAATAACTTCATGGCAAATACAACACTACATAAGCTTAAAAATAAAATATAAATTAGATCTACATAAAATTAAAAACTCTACATAAGCTTAAAAATAAAATATAAATCAGGTCTACATAAAATTAAAAAATAAATTATAAATTACAGTTTTTAGACCTCAACTTGCAAAAGGGAGATATACTTCTAGCTAAAGGTATTGGATTTTGTTTCATATAAGCTCCACATTGATATCATAAAATATTTCATTTTATATATAATATAGTTAGAAAAAATTAGCCTATGGTCCTAAATAAGCTCCAACTATTTAATAATGCAGATACGTATTTGATACGCCCTAAATAAGTGCGCTGCAATTCGCCACGCACACACACAAACAACTGATTTGTCGATTGCCTATAGTTAGCAAAAATTCACAAAAATATCTTATATGCTATATTTTTAATATTGGAGAGGTGGATTGCTTAAAATAAACATTGATAAATGGAAATACTTGAAGTTGAAAAAAATGCTTTACTCCATCAAGTGCATTCTTTGTTCTGTGGAAGAGGAGACCCCGGAACACATCTATTTCTTCTGTACTGGAGATAACATTTTTAAAACTTTTAAAAAAATTTATGTTCCTCTGTCTATTTTATCTGTCTTGGCTAATGTACATTTTATGTGTATTGCTTTTTTAGACTAAAGACATCGTGAAATCGGTTGATAACGCACCGGACTTACGTATCAAGTTGTATTGTATTTTTGTATAGATTTATCAAAAAATTAAAAATTTAAAAGTAGTATGTGTTGTTAAATAGGTTGACAGCGGCGACTAGTTTGGCGTAATATCTCCAACTTGCATATTTCTTTAAAATGTCACCAGAGTGACAAAATTGAAGCTTAATTAATGAAAATGAAGCCAAATTGATGAAATTTAAATATTCTGGAAAATAAAGTTCAATTTCATTGCTAATATTGCGCCATGGATTTTGTACATCATTATTTCGCTGTGAAAGAAATGAAGTTATTACATTCTGTAGAAAAAGTCTGTTGCATACATCATATTTATTTTATTGTCATGAAACAGATGGGAGAGATTTATTCCGTGAACGATATATTTAGCTAAACGGCTTGTTGATTAGCTACATGATTTATGTTCCATGGGGTGTATGGATTATATATTTCTTTATTAAAAATGTATAGTCCTTTTTTTCTCCATTAAAGAATAAAGAGCTAGACAAGTCTTTAACGGCTATGGCTTTCCTACCTTATATAGGGTGTCCCAAAATTCACACAAGATTTGAATTTTGCACCATTTGTCGATAAATGTTGGCAACGAAAAAAAAAGACAGCGTGACAACTGACAGTCTGGGGTTACTAA
This sequence comes from Amaurobius ferox, assembly GCA_951213105.1. Taxonomy (NCBI): domain Eukaryota; kingdom Metazoa; phylum Arthropoda; class Arachnida; order Araneae; family Amaurobiidae; genus Amaurobius; species Amaurobius ferox. The sequence goes on from OX578134.1 coordinate 106,804,094, forward strand.
AAATGGAGAGCTACGCGAAAGAACAACGCGTTTTCATCGTTGAGCAATATTTGAAAAATAATCTATCGCTACATGATAATCCAGTTTTTTGACCCTAAATTGTAAGATATAGATGTGGACGGCATGTGGTTTCAACAAGATGGTGCCACATGCCATACAGCCCGAGAAACAATTCAATTACTGCATGAGTCATTTTCTGGTCATGTAATTTCCCGTTTTGGTGATCAGAAATGATAACGCCGTTGGACTTTTTTGGTTTTTTTTTTTTTTTTTTGAAGTCTAAGGTTTATGCCCACAAGCCCACGACCACCCACGCCTTGAAGGAGGAAATTGAATGCTGTGTCAACGAAATTCAGCCACATGTATGCAAAACAGTCATGGAAATTTTCAGCAAAAGAGTGCATGTGCCAGCAAAGCCTTGGAGGCCATTTACCCGATATGCTATTCCATACTTAACTCTATACTGCATACTTTATGAATCAATAAAAATTTACAATTTTTAATTGTAAACCTGTGTTTTCTATCAAAATTACTTCTTGAGTGAATTTTGGGACACCCTTTATATATATATATATATAATTTCATTTAAGGTGAAATTAATTGAAACTCTCTAAAACTGGTTCTTTAGTCTTTTCCAAATTATTTGATGTGTATACAGGATTTAGAAGCTTCTACTGAAATTCCATTCCTCTATCAAGTACAATTCATCGTAAGACAGCTAAATCCTTCATTTTGTGTACCGGTAGACATATAATCGAATAGGTCTCTAAACAATCTATTGAGTTATACATCTTAAAGGAATTCAATACTTTCAAACTGGCTTGAAGATGCTGCAATAAGTTAAACTTTGGCGATAAATTGTCTGTTCTCATTTCAGAGTTAAAAATAATTTCGTTCAAACGATATATTGCTTCTCTGCGAGTCGAAACTAAATACCTTAATAATCCTCTAACAAGTACAATTCAGCCTAAGACAGCTAAATCATTCATTTTGTGTACCTCTAGACATGCAATCGAATAGGTCTCTGAACAATCTATTGAGTTATACATATTAAAGGAATTCAATACTTTCAAACTGGCTTGAAGATGCTGCAATAAGTTAAACTTTGGCGATAAATTGTCTGTTCTCATTTCAGAGTTAAAAATAATTTCGTTCAAACGATATATTGCTTCTCTGCGAGTCGAAACTAAATACCTTAATAATCCTCTAACAAGTACAATTCAGCCTAAGACAGCTAAATCCTTCATTTTGTGTACCTCTAGACATGCAATCGAATACGTCTCTGAACAATCTATTGAGTTATACATATTAAAGGAATTCAATACTTTCAAACTGGCTTGAAGATGCTGCAATAAGTTAAACTTTGGCGATAAATTGTCTGTTCTCATTTCAGAGTTAAAAATAATTTCGTTCAAACGATATATTGCTTCTCTGCGAGTCGAATCTAAATACCTTAATAATCCTCTAACAAGTACAATTCAGCCTAAGACAGCTAAATCATTCATTTTGTGTACCTCTAGACATGCAATCGAATACGTCTCTGAACAATCTATTGAGTTATACATATTAAAGGAATTCAATACTTTCAAACTGGCTTGAAGATGCTGCAATAAGTTAAACTTTGGCGATAAATTGTCTGTTCTCATTTCAGAGTTAAAAATAATTTCGTTCAAACGATATATTGCTTCTCTGCGAGTCGAAACTAAATACCTTAATAATCCTCTAACAAGTACAATTCAGCCTAAGACAGCTAAATCCTTCATTTTGTGTACCTCTAGACATGCAATCGAATACGTCTCTGAACAATCTATTGAGTTATACATATTAAAGGAATTCAATACTTTCAAACTGGCTTGAAGATGCTGCAATAAGTTAAACTTTGGCGATAAATTGTCTGTTCTCATTTCAGAGTTAAAAATAATTTCGTTCAAACGATATATTGCTTCTCTGCGAGTCGAATCTAAATACCTTAATAATCCTCTAACAAGTACAATTCAGCCTAAGACAGCTAAATCATTCATTTGTGTACCTCTGGACATGCAATCGAATACGTCTCTGAACAATCTATTGAGTTATACATATTAAAGGAATTCAATACTTTCAAACTGGCTTGAAGATGCTGCAATATGTTAAACTTTGGCGATAATATGTTTGCTTACATATCAGAGTTAAAAATAATTTCTTTCAAACGATATATTGCTTCTCTGCAAGTCAAAACTAAATACCTAAATAAATCAGAGTGAAATTAAAATGAATATATAAATATATTCATGCGAAGGTGAAACGAAATGAAATGGCGATGTGATTAAAAAAATTTATTGAAATAAAACTACCATTAGATATATTTTCGCTACATATATATATATATATATATATATATATATATATATATATATATATACGTTTTTGAGGTGATATTACGAAAGAAGTTTTGAACATAAACTGGTACAATTAATACAATTGGTGAATACTGAAGCCGCGCTGATTTTATATGTAATTGATGGTTCCGATTAAATCTCAATTACGGTTCAAATCCAGATTTTCGATTGGAATTTTGAAAAAAATATGTAAAAAAGTTTTATCTTTAACAATTTTACATATTCATTTTCCATGTAATTTTTTATTCGAAAATAAATGACACAAGCTTTATAAATCTTTCGTGACTAGTTCTCGAGAGAATGTGTCATTCGTGAAGAAAGGAAAGTTTACTTATAAAGTTTACGTATAAACTAGATCGCAACGTAAATTGAAACTAAAAAAATGTAAAGAAAGCATACGCATGTTTCTGAAATTAGTGAATTTCCTTCTTCAGTGCAACAAGCCTGGATCAGAATGCCTAAACGGATGGATGTCATTTCTTTGCACACGAACCTCTGCAGTGATATCAGTCTGACGCAATGATTTGTGCATGAAATTAAAAAGAAGCAGATAAAATTACCATGAATGACAGCAGACTGCTTTGTCCAGACTCTTAAGTGGTTACTTGAAATACCTTAAATTTGATCAGGGCAATAAAATCTTCATTTGTGGGAAATGTAACATCAATCATTCCACCCCTGATCATCTTCTGTCCTGCCTGGGGCTTGTCAAGGAGGATTTGACACTGAGCCCCCTCCTTGTCTTGGACTTTTTGAGTGTTTTTGGACTCATGGACCCGGTCTAGCCTATTGGCTAGACCAGTTAAGATTAGTAACAACAACAACAACACTATGAATGAAACGCTTGAAAATGTCATAATGCTTTGAGAAATATATCTAGGTTTAGCTAGTGTTAGTAAAGTAACTGCTATTGTTTGTTGACACAACAGAACGGCGTAGTGTTTAATACATGCATTTTAGATCATTTGTATATTAAGTGTTTCTACTTATGTGTATAATTAACCAGTATTTTTCATAGATGTAGAAAATAGAGCACGGAATATAGAGGTAAACATAAATTGAAGGGTAAACTAATTTTGAATATGAAGGAATATTCTTTATTGTTTCAATTGTACTTTGAATTGTACTAATAATTTATTTTCACAAAATTAACAGTTTAAATAAATATTTAGATCTTCCATCATAGGAATGCATACAATGTAGGACTACTTATCTTATCCCAGTGCCACCTACATTATTGTCTCAAACGATATTGGTGTTTTTTTAATAAAAAGTTTTAACACCTTACTTTTACCAACATGGATTTCTATTTTCTAATAAATGAAATACTTTCCCAACATGGATTTCTATTTTTTTCACGACGTCAACTAATTAGGTAAGTCTAAGTTATTTTACATGGTTAAAATGTAAATACCAATAACATTATTACTGTGAATCGTCCGTGCAACTTGAGTTATTTGCATTATAAACTGCAAAAGCTATAGAATATAAGGTTTCGTACATCATTTGAACATATGTATAAAATAATAAAATAAATGGTGTTTTTTTAATGTATGCGAATAATTAACTACAGTATGCTGGTAATTTATATACTGAGCACATCATATTTTTCCATATTTGTTATGTTAAATTTATACTTAAGAAGCATTTATATTTAAAACACTATTTCATTAATTAAATAACCATATCTTTATTATTCCTTCACTTTTAATATTATATAATTCTTCAAAGAAGTTTTACGCAGCTAATTAGAATTCTAGTTGGGATTAATTATATTTTATTCATAATTAAGATAGTGCAATAATCGTCGAAACAAATAATATTTTAAATTATTTTCCATAGGTGATATAAGATTACTTATTTACTAAATTATTTATAAATGCATCAATATGTGCATTTAAAAAATTCAAGGAATACACAATTGTTCATCTACCAAGAAATAACTATATACACTTATATATAAGTACCTTTTTAATTGCTTAGATTTCGCTAATTTCTCCCAGCCTAATTTGCCAGAAGATTATCCCAACTGCGTGTAATTGAATTTCACAAACTCAATGAAATTGAACAAAACCAGTTATATTTAAAGGCTACCAACTTACTTATTCTTCGTACAGAATATATATAATAAACTTAAAATTAAATTTTTAATAACTTAAAATTCACAATATGTCCAAATTCCTGTGGTATTCAAAATGAGATTGCCATTGAAAACATTCCATTAAAAATGAATGTAATTGTCATAAAATAAAATATAATAATCTCTGCTCTCGTTATACAAAATTATCTTCATAGTTAAACCTGAACAAAATATCCTGGTCCCATTTGTAAACAAATTTACAAAAAAAATGTGAAGTTTGATTAATATATGCCAAAATGAAAGAGCTAAATTGGTAATAAAAGATGTACCACGTTTAATTTGGTAATTGGTAATAAAAGATGTACCAGTTTTAATTATAAGTAAAAATTGGCAAAACACAATAACTGAATTTGAAGAATATTTGCCAAAATGAGAGAGATGACAAAAGAAATTGAAAATATCAAGAACTCTCGTAATCTTTAAGCACAAAGACCGTAATTGATAAATAATCCAGTTAAAAAAGCAATTCCATTTATTTATAAAATTTATTTTTATAGTCATTTCTATATTATATAATCGAAAAAAAATATGAAAAATCGTCTTATATGTAAACAATTCCGAACTTGTTAAATGTTGTCTTCATAATGCTATTTCTAGAGATGGCTTAGAATTGGGAATTTTTAATTAATATCTCACAACCCCTTGTAACAGAAACTCAAAAAACATAAACTAAATTTAAAGTGGGGATAATCCAAGGCTATCCATAAAAGTTAAGGAAATTTGGTGCAGTCGTCCTCCCGCGATGATATTAAACAGATAAATACATATACACACCTGCATACAGACATATTTTCAGTGTTATTTATATAGACTGTTTCCCGAATTATAGTAAGCAATTCTAAATTTCAATTCTAATTAAAGTAAGCAATTACAAATTATGAGTACAGACATAAGGTCATAGATTTTACATTAATTCACATCACGTCTAGATAATAACGGTTGTAATCAGATATCTATTGAGAATTGGAAACGAACAAACTGTTTCTGTCATTGAAAATTAAAGCTAAAACAAACGGTTTTAAGGGATCTTACAGAAAACTAAATAAATAAAAAAAGATCTTATGTAGACAGGACATGACTTTCCCTACAGCCTCAAATTCATCTTCTCTTTATTCCTTTAATAATTTATTAAATTGAAATTAATTGCATAAAATAACACTGAATTTGTATTTTTAATTTAATTTACGTTTTTATTTGTTACCTGAACATATTTTCAAAGGTAGTGTAGCAAAACTGCGCAACAGTTAAAATATAGCACAAAATAGTTTTGGCTGTTTTGTGAAATTAGAGAGTAGAACATTTAATTGCTGCTTTGCTGTGTCTGATAATTGACAACAACCATTTTTGCGAATTATTTAAAAACAAATAAACTTGGGTACGAAATCCGAAAGAGATATCTCATTTTTTTTTCATTTTAATTATAATTGTGATGCAAATAAAACGCAGTCACTGGAAATACGATTGTGTGAAAAAAAATGGAGATTCCCACTTCAGCTATTTCTAAATCTCAAATAGAAATAAATGAAAAAGCATTTTCACCATTATCAAATAAATTTAGACTTTTAGCTTTTAAGAGGGAATAAAGAAAAAAAAACATTTAAGGGAAAAAAAAGGTTTGAAATAATTAGAATGGAGAGCTCTGAGTAAAAACTTTGAATTTTTTGTAGTTTGTTCAAATTAATCCCTAAGTGTTTATTTACACACGCAACTTTGACTTCTGTGAGTCATCTTTTCCTTACAGTCCTTTTACATGTCATTTTTTTTGTCAAAATATTATTTAGATATAAAGAAATAATATGATGTACGTGGAGTTTTCTTTTGTATATATTCCATATCATTTAAAGTCAATTTCATGTTATTTATCTCTTATATTTAAATATCTTAATTTATCTTTAATTTATATTATATTAAATATTATTTTTTTAATTTATTTTAATATATTAATCATTTCATGGGAATAACGAAAAATACAATACTCTAATAAATGATTTATAGTATATATTCCAAAATTACGCATTCCAGTTTCAATATTCTTCCGTGTTGATTCCCCTAAATTGATTGCGTCGACGGCCTACCACTAATTTTTACCATTTCACAAATTAAAGGATGTATGCAAATAAATAACCATACATTAAGATATTACATTTTATTTTTTCAAATTTTATCATAAATGTCAATTCAAAAATGTGATTTATATATATATATATATGTGTGTGTGTGTGTGGCACATATTTAAAAAAGTTAAAGTTATAATCGACATTATTATACTACTACGTTGTGTTCGCAATATCCCTCCAAATATTTAACTTTCGCGCGAGTTCTGTAGAGGAATTATTAATTAATATAATACTCACACACACACAATGAATCACACCATTTAAACTTTAACAATAAAACATTTATTTGCGACAAACACTTATTAATTCATTACACAATTAATTATTAGTTTTGGCGAGGGGACATGTGAAACATGTGTGACCAGTATGAATAAAACTACTTAACATGTATCTACGACCTTTGATTGTTGATGAACACATACCTTCAAGGCTGTCTTGGACTATGATCATATATCAAAATGCTGGCGTCAGTAATTCGTACTCGCCATAACTTCCGGTGTATGGCTCCTTCTCGTACTCTGATTGCACTCACGCATCAATAGATCTCGCCATTATTTTGGAACATCTGCGGAACACTCTACAAGTCTGTATTCACCAATTCAAGTCATCGTATTCCAAGTCATATCTAAGTCATAATGCCGCCCGAGTATTAGCACAAGTGTCGTGCACACACCTATTCAAATCATGATCCAAGTAATCTGCTCAGTCTAGACCAGTGTTCTTGTTAGGTAACAGGTTGTGGTTCTCCTTTTTTAACACTTTACAACAAAGTTGAAAAGTGTTTATGACTTTGTTTATTCTGTCTGTCTGTCTGTCTGTCTGTCCGTTAGCACGATAACTGCCGTAAAAATGACTTAATCAAAATGAAATTTTAGTATGTTGTTCAGATGGTCTGTAGGACCTATGGGAATATAAATGAATAATATCACCCAATTAGTTTTGGATTGAACCCGGGTTGAAAACATGAAATACACTGAGCCCTATGGGACCTAATTTTTCAAACATTTTTTAAGCGGATTTAAAATTCACAAATTGCTTCGAAAATGTTTGGTAATATTCAAATTGTTCCATAAAATATATAAAAAAAACAGCGAAATATATTCAGTAGTTTTTTAAATAAAAATTAAAATAATAATTACACCTCGTATATGAAACGATCACGTGACCATGATATGAAAAGATCACATGACTTACTTCAAAATGATATATGGCATCCATCTTGGTTTAAAATCGTGAATTTTTAAGATCTTTTTAATTCATATTGAGTGTTGTATCTGTCCTAAAACTACTTTATTTTTGCTTAAATTCTGTGCATCTACATAATGGAACAACGCAAATACAATATATTTCTGTTTAAATGATTATCCAAATTTGATTATTTCTGCAACGAAGCCTATTTTTCATTTATGTAAAATGTAAACAGCAAAATATGTAGAATGAGTTGTATTAGAATTGCTGTATTTCTTTAACACAAAATAATTTAGCCCATGGAGTCTGCATGGCTGATATGAATGAAATATTTATTGATTTTATAAAGAGAAGGACGATTTTTTTCGATTAAGTGTTAAGCATAGAGTTTAATTACTTGTAGCTCCATGATCTTAATTTTTAAATAAAATAAATTTTTATAGTATTGTGATGAGTGAAATGAGTGGAAGAAAGTTATGAATGAAATGCTGGTTTTATAGAGAGATCCAGGCATGTTATTTTTTCTATGACGTCATTTGAATTAATTTCAGTTGTTTTCGATAAAGTTTTCAAATATAATAAATTATCGTAGTATTATGATAGTTTTAAAAATATTACCGTGGAATGTATCGCATTTTAGAGATAGTTAAACCAGGCAATTTATATTTCAATGCCGTCATTTGAATGAAGTTCATTTTTTTCAATGAAGGTTTAAGTTTTCAAATATAATAAATTAATGCAGTATTGTGATAAGTTTTAAAATATTACCGATGAATGTATTGCATTTTAGACTTTTATAATAAAATTACATTGAAGTTTGAAAGTGTTTCATAATCAATGCTTTAAGCATGATTGATCTTTCTTGTTTGGGGATATCATTTCCCCCCTTTCTTTCATTTGTAACATTGATAGTGATGCAACAAGCCTTTTGCCATCATAATATTCTGAATAAATATATGTTAACAAGAATGTTCAATGCAACATTATATTCTCTCTTAAATGTAAAGCGCTAGAAGTGTTTACACATTCAAAAATTCCTAAATATTTACTTTATAAACTTCTTAACATCTGCCTTAGTCAATTACCTTCACTGAAAGATTTTTGAAAACATTTTTGTAACATATTTTGATGGTCATCCAAAGTCATTTCAAAACGTTGTAATATCTATTGACAGTTCAGATTTTCTTGTCACCTTGAAAATATTACTATGTTTATTTGCAGTCATTCTCTGTCACATTATTAACTTGTGAGATGGTAAATATTGTTGATTTTTAGTCAAAATTGTATACAAGGCAAAAATAAACATATTGTTTAAAACGCCAATTTTACTATGTAATATGGAAAGAAAACTAATGGTATGTTATGCGATTAAAGACAAATGTATTGAAGAAATTATTTATTAGTTTCAGAAATTAGTTACATAAATTAGCTGCCATTGTGTATTTTCTAGCTTTGTATAAACCTTCAAGTTCAAGATATATAGATTGAAAATAATTAGCTCAAAATTTTAACACTATTAACTAAATCTAATATAATTAATTTGCTTAAACTAAATAAATTAATAAAGGTAGCTATATTTAAATACGATACAATTCTCTACTTTGTTAGCTGTTTGCTTTATTTTAGCATCATTTAATAATAATTTCACAGTACTTTCTGTGTCATATCCATATAAATTTGCAGAAGAATCATCAAAATATTGCCATTACAATTCACTTCCTTCTAAATTGTGCTGGGACTAAAATTTAATAATTTAAAATATTAAGTATCATATAACGTCGAATAAACTATGACTGTTCTATGTATGCATGTTCTATGCATGTGTATCTATATGGAGGTTCCATTCATATGCATTTATATGCACATTCCAGCTATATATATCTATATGCACGTTCAACATTTAAACATTTCCTTTAATATTTCCTTATCGTAGTGAAAGTTACGATAGTTATTTCTTTCTTTTTTTTCTTTGTGTAACCTGGAAGTTTTCTAATTTAAAGCTAAGTGTAATCAATTTAAAGCTAGGCGCAAGGGCAGCGCAGCTTCAATGCAGCTTCAGTGAAGCTGCGCTGCCCTTGGAAATGTTCTTACTGCCTTACAAGTGCATTCTATATGTACGATGAAGGTCTAAGCCGTATCTTTCTGAAATCTACTCGGCTAAATAAGAAGTCACAGCCATAAACATTCCATCCATAAGGGACTTTCCTTAAGCTACAATATTCATCTGTGACGGAAAGGTTTATTCTTTAGTCTCCAGATTCATTGGTTTTAACTCTGAGTACGTTAGTACTTGCTCATAATAGCTTGGAGTCCACTTTAAACTATATAACCTGATCAAAGTTGTTTCATAGCATAAAAGAATAATGGGGTAATATAATAAACTAATTTATTTAGAACTAAGAGCTGCAAGCATCTACCAATGAAAGTTTTCTTGATGATCGTGTACTAGCAAAGTTATCTGACAGTTATGGGAAAATATTCCGGTACGGGGAAATTTAACCTTGCCATAGAATGCTACTTTTCTATATACTACTTGATATGCATTATATTTAATACGTGTATTAAGCGCTCACTATATTAAGAGTCATATATCTATATATTTGACATGCTGCAATCGTCAATCAGCATTAAGATGTTACTTGGGTATTCCAAATTGCTCTTCCTGGGAAACTTAAACCATCAGTTATGTTGCTGGGGATGTTTACCAAATTATATTTAGTCACATAATTAAATTGTTACAGTAGTTTTGCGCTAGAAAATGTGTTCTGATGGAACTGCACGCAGACACAACTGATGTGACATCCTGATGTGACACAACTGATGTGACATCACAGAATGATGTTTCTAAAATAAAGTAATATACCTATACAACGGTGGAAAATGTAAATAACTTTGGAATTTGTAGAAAAATTATAAATTTATAAAAAAGGGTCAAAAATATTTTTCAGATAAAAATAGCATCCAAATTAAAAAAAGCTGATGAGCACATGACTTTCTCAACTTCGGAAATATTAATTCCTACAAAAAACAGAGAATTACATTATCAAAGAAATTGGAATATGTTCAATGTGGTGTCCTTTTTGTTAATTAAACGTCTATTTTACCCGTTTTGCGATCGTTAATTTGGCGATATTTTCAAAAGTCGGCATATTTCACAAAATTCGTCACCACGGTCAACATATTATTGCTAAATTTGTCGGTAAGTGGTACTGAGACAAGCAAATTAGAAAGAAGGACTTTTTATATAGTATTAACCAGTGGTTTGAGACTTCTCTTATGAATAAAACGAGTTGGATAAACAAGAATAATGTTAGTAAACTAGTCCTATGACACAACATATAGAATATCAACCTATTTAATGACACTTTCAACTTTCTTAATTTTATGTGCTTCTTTTTTGATAAGTTGCAAAGTTCACTTCAAAGATAAGAGTTTGCAATTCCATCCCATTAGCTCAATGATAGACCATCGGCTCCCTAGTACTAAGATTCGTGATTCAATTCTCGGTTGGAAAAACTACGTAATTTACAAAATGTATTTGAAAAGTATGCAATATGTTGCGAACGGTTCATGTTGGCGTTCTAGAAATTGTGTCATTCGCCTTGTAATGAAAAATTATGTATGAAATGACAATGTATTTAATATTATTGAAGGTCCTGATTCTTTAATGAGTTTTCTCAAAAACTCATTCGAAAATTGGAATTCATTCAATCGAAGCCTTCCCACATTCGATCGTTGTTTAAAATCAATAAAGTTCCCGTGTTCAGTGATCGTAATAATGATAAGATAAATTCTTTTCAAAGCGCTCTATTCGTTCGTGATATATTGCTTCTATCGGCTCACATACACACACATACAAGGACACACACATACAAGGACATGACCTATCATACCAAGAACATAACCATAAGCTAGATATATACACACATACAAGGACATAACCTCAGAAAGTTCCGATTCATGGGATGCTTGAAACGTGCTCTTCTATCAAAAATTCTAATTAAAAGCTTCGACCACGTCACAAAATTTTATGCATTACAATATGTATGTAGGGAAAGTAATAAAAGTGAATGATGTTACACATATATTACTTTTATTAAAAAAAATTTGAATGAGAAAAATATGCTCTTTTCTTTGCTTTATATAATCCCATAATTGTAAAATTGTCAAAAGTATATAATGCGGCTTTATATATATATATATATATATATATATATATATATATATATATATATATATATATAAATATATATATATATATATATATATATATATATATATATATAAACTCCCAAATAGGACAAGTAGCAATGTACTCTTAAAATTTCTAGATAAGTGACGGAAGTAACGGCCGGGGGGAGTTGCAACCCCCAACACTCCGGTTAAAGCTTTTTTCCGCCATGGCAAACGCTCCCGGTAGCCGATACTCCCTACACTATTTTCTTCATGACTCTTATAAAACCGTAAAAAATTACATACATACATATACACTTTCAATAACTTGTAAAAATCCAAATGTTTACTGTAATACGCTAAAACAAACCAAAAAGGACACACTATAAAAATATAACAATTAATTTAAAATACTAATGTATGAAATCACTTCACACGTGGTTATTTAATATCCCAATATCAATATATTCAAAAAATAATGTTTGAAATCCAAGTCAGAGAGGTTACATTTAAAAATTCGGATACAAGACCAATTGGCAACACTATCGCCATATAAATACAATTGTATGAATTTACTTCACTCGCTGTTATTTAATACTTTAAAATCAATATATTCAAGACTAAAGAAATCCAAGTCCGAGAGGTTATTTTAAAATTGGATATAAGACCTATAAACAACATTATTGCCATAAAAATACCAATGAATGAAATTAATTCACTCGTGGTTATTTAATCCTTTAAAAACTATATATTCAAAAACTAATGTTTGAAATACAAGTCAGAGTGGTTGTTTTTTTAAATATGGATACAAGACCTATTGGCAGCATTATCGCCATATAAATACTGATGTATGAAATTACTTCGCTCATGGTAATTTAATACTTTAAAAACAATATATTCAAGACTAATGAAATCCAAGTCAGAGAAGTTATCTTTAAAAATTGGATACAAGACCTATTGGCATTACTATCGCCATATAAATACCAATGTATGAAATTACTTCACACGTGATTATTTAATACTTTAAAATCAATATATTCAAGACTAATGGCATCCCAGTCAGAGAGGTTATATTTAAATATTGGATACAAGACCTAATGACAATATTATCACCATATAAATATTTAAACACATAATTACGCTATAGTCCAGACTCTTCGCAATACACCTTCCCATGGAACAACAGGTAACTTATTGATGTTATACCACTTTCACGTATAATCTCCTTAGTGAATATTAAAAGATCGTCCGATATTTCAGAAAACCCTTATAATCCCGAACATACAATCTGGATATCACTTGAAATTATCTACAAAAATTAGCTCCATCCGTAGAATACCTATGTTTAGCCATATAGAGCTATCAGATTTATGCTACTCAATTTCGCATAAAACCGCGTCACCTTCTACTTATTACAATACCGCCACTAGGCGATATCTGAAAAGTCGTATGTTGTTATTTTTCCAAAATATCTCTTTCTAGTCACGGCTGCAGTTAAACCATTATAATTGGAAACCAATCTAATTAGAAAAGCGGGTGGTGTTACCTAACATCAGAATATATAGGAGTTATGACTTTGCTGACCTTTTCAATAATATAGACATTAAGGATCTATATAACATCCTCATGGAATCATACTATAGTTGTGATTTGCAACTATATAGAACAATTGGAAAGTACAAGGCTTTGGTGGAACTGGTTTTATTCGAGACAGTTCTATATAATGGAGAAAACTTTTATAAACAAATTAAGGGAATCCCAATGGGAGGTAACTGCTCTTCAATTCTGGCAGATATTTATTTAGATAAATATGAAAGGGGAACACATATTTTAAATGAGATATTATTCCTACGTTATGTGGACGATCTCCTATGCGGATTTGAGGATTGTAGTTATACAATGAAGTTTGACTTTTATCCTCCATGTTTAAGTTTAATAGAAACAGCATGTAATGAGGATAATAGTCTGGATTTTTTGGATCTCACTATTATGAAGCCTACAACCTTACAGTGTTATTGTATGTACGATAAATGTAACACCTTTAAACTCGATATCAAATATTTGACGGCATGGACAACTTGTTTACACCGTAACATATTTAGAAATCTGGTTATAAATCAAATGAAACGACATAAGTTTTTGAATTTTACAAATAACGATAGATACATTTGTGATTGCCGTTTTCTGAAAGAGGCAATCAAGGAGGGTTATCCACCCGCTTTTCTAATTAGATTGGTTTCCAATTATAATGGTTTAACTGCAGCCGTGACTAGAAAGAGATATTTTGGAAAAATAACAACATTCGACTTTTCAGATATCGCCTAGTGGCGGTATTGTAATAAGTAGAAGGTGACGCGGTTTTATGCGAAATTGAGTAGCATAAATCTGATAGCTCTATATGGCTAAACATAGGTATTCTATGGATGGAGCTAATTTTTGTAAATAATTTCAAGTGATATCCAGATTGTATGTTCGGGATTATAAGGGTTTTCTGAAATATCGGACGATCTTTTAATATTCACTAAGGAGATTATACGTGAAAGTGGTATACCATCAATAAGTAACCTGTTGTTCCATGGGAAGGTGTATTGCGAAGAGACTGGACTATAGCGTATTTATGTGTTTAAATATTTATATGGTGATAATATTGTCAATGGGTCTTGTATCCAATATTTAAATATAACCTCTCTGACTGGGATGCCATTAGTTTTGAATATATTAATTTTAAAGTATTAAATAATCACGTGTGAAGTAATTTCATACATTGGGATTTATATGGCGATAATGATGCCAATAGATCTTGCATCCAATTTTTAAAAATAACTTCTCTGACTTGGATTTCATTACTTTTGAATACATTGTTTTTAAAGTATTAAATTATCAAGAGCGAAGTAATTTCATACATCAGTATTTATATGGCGATAATGCTACCAATAGGTCTTATATACATATTTTAAAAACAACCACTTTGACTTGTATTTCAAACATTAGTTTTTGAATATATAGTTTTTAAAGGATTAAATAACAACGAGTGAATTAATTTCATTCATTGGTATTTTTATGGCAATAATGTTAATAGGTCTTATATCCAATTTTAAAATAACCTCTCGGACTTGGATTTCATTAGTCTTGAATATATTGATTTTAAAGTATTAAATAACAACGAGTGAAGTAAATTCATACAATTGTATATATATGGCGATAGTGTTGCCAATTGGTCTTGTATCCGAATTTTTAAATATAACCTCTCTGACTTGGATTTCAAACATTATTTTTTGAATATATTGATATTGGGATATTAAATAACCACGTGTGAAGTGATTTCATACATTAGTATTTTAAATTAATTGTTATATTTTTATAGTGTGTTCTTTTTGGTTTGTTTTAGCGTATTATAGTAAACATTTGGATTTTTACAAGTTATTGAAAGTGTATATGTATGTATGTAATTTTTTACTGTTTTATAAGAGTCATGAAGAAAATAGTGTAGGGAGTATCGGCTACCGGGAGCGTTTGCCATGGCGGAAAAAAGCTTTAACCAGAGTGTTGGGGGCCGCAACTCCCCCCGGCCGTTACTTCCGTCACTTATCTAGAAATTTTACGAGTACATTGCTACTTGTCCTATTTGGGAATTTATAAATTTATATAGGTAAACACATGTAAAATTGCAGCATAACGCTTTACAAGTTGTATTAAAAATTATTTTTTTGCTTTTAGCTTTTTAATCAATTCACTCAAAATTGTTGCATTTTTTCAAGTATTATATTGTGTATATATATATATATATATATATATATATATATATATATATATAACGTTTTTGAAATGATGTATGTGCATTTTTGTTTATTAGTGTGTGTATTCGTGAATCTGTGGATATGATATCTCACGAACGAATCAATTTATAATCGTAATGTATTATGATTATTACAAACAAAGTATATCGTAATCATACTGATTTTAAATGCAATCGAATGTTCGGAAGATTCCCCCAATTTTCGAAAGAAATTTTGAAAAAAGAATAAAAAAATCAGATTTTTCAAGAGTAATATTACATAAATAACCATTTTTTTATGTAATTTTTCAT